>JAJAQA010000008.1:0-352500 GCA_021464565.1 Rutilus rutilus | reverse complement strand
AGAGCATGAGCTCTCAGGTTTGAACCCTTAGAGAAAAGACTGAAAACGAAACGCTCCCGTTTAGTTTGGAAGAATCTTGCTTCAGAGAGAATATGGTGCTGGTATATTTTCTAATCGCTAGGTGTCAGTACACTCGCTGGCTGTTACCTAGAGTGCAGTGGACTTGCTATTTTCTCCAAACAACTGCGCCTTTGAAGCAAGTTTACAATAATGATAAGAGTGCGGCAAGTCCACAGCATTAAAGCGTGTCAAGATGCTTTCCAGACAAGAAGCTGTGAGTTTTTGTTCTTTTTCCTAGCACTATTGTCAGTTGATTATTATTATCCGTCTAATAGGCTGCATTCCCACTAATTCGCAAATATATTTTGACATAGCAGACGTTTGAACGGCCGTTCGTAATCGTCGAAGAAGGGAACGCGATGCATGGGAGAAACGTCTGTTTTTTCAGCCGATACGATTCATTTTGATGCGCGTTCCCATGCAACTCGCATCACTAGAAAGAGCCCGGATAGCTCAGTCGGTAGAGCATCAGACTTTTAATCTGAGGGTCCAGGGTTCAAGTCCCTGTTCGGGCGATCGAGCCTCTTTTTTTTGTGGAGCGCTACGTTTTGCTGTGGAGTTCTTGCTGACCTGCGCTGGCCTCGGGCAGCGACGCTGCAAGGCACCAAGCAAAAAGACGTGCCCCCTACCCGCCGGCAGTAGGACTGCCAAACACACGCTCCTAATGCTCTCCTAACAATTCCTAACAATTCCTAACGCTCTCCTAACAAGTCCTAACAAGTGCTAACTAAAGTCCTAAGAAGCCCTAACAATTCCTAACATATCCGAACGAGGTCCTAACATGGGGTAAAACAGCCAATCAGTTCCTAAGAAACGAGGTTGCGACGCATCCAATCATCAACAACTGCTGCCTCGACGCACGGTTGTCTGACTGGTGAGGGAGCTTAGCCATCATACAGCGTAAGGTTGTCATGCAAATCTCGTCGCTGATTTGATGGCCACCGTTTAGTGACGGGTTACAAACTCAGGTTCTCGACGTTGACAGGTATGTTATGATAATAATAGACTTCAGGGTGAATGTTTAAAGTCTATGAGACAGTAGGTTTTTGCTAGCTCATTTGGATTAACGTGGGAAACGATGTTGAAAGGGTAACGTAACGACTAAGTTAACGTTAACGTTAGCCCCATACGTTAAAATGACCCGCTGTTGTGAACTTTTCTAAATAAACTGCGATAGGGGCCTACATTTACATTTAGTCTCTTTCTTTCTGTTACATTAACACATTCGGATTGTACTACGACATTTATTTTTTAGGGTAACGTAAGCTAGCCGTTTGTTTGTTTGTTTGTTTGTCTGTTTGGTCAGTTAATGCCGTCGTCGTTTAAGAGATTTTTCTATGATAAATGGTGCTCATCTTAAACTATGTTTTGTGTCATTGACCTGATGTGAAAACCGTTAACGCCTGAGGTGTTTTTGTGTGCTTTTTTAATAATCTAGTGACGTCAGCACGAAGACCCTAGTTGAAGAGTAGACCTATGGATTAACTTTCTGAGTAAAATAAATTGTGAAATTAATTACTGTTACCAATCAACACGTTTGTCATATGATAGGTTAGGCTATACTGTTCATTTGATAGACATATATTGCTGAAATATTGAGAAATAAAGCCTTGCTTGTGGTGATCAGTAGTTGAGTAGTATTTCCATCTGTTACGGTTCATTTTTGTTGTTTTCCATATATTGTCCCTAATATCTGCACCTAATATAGACATATTTGGGAAAAGGATCCCCTGCAAGTGTGGATACCACCAGGTAAACGATGCCATTGAATCATTAAACCTGTGATGTGATGAAAATATACTGGAAAATGTAATGGAAAATGGTTTCTCCTCAGTTCTACTGTTTGTTTCCAGTGTTAAACAGTGTGAGTATGTAATTATTAGTGGAAATGTACTTTAAATGTAAACCCACTTTTATTTTTCCCAGTCAGCAGAGAAGGCAGGGACAGCAGCATCCAGTGAAGGTCAGCTGAGGGCTCCACAGGCCAGTGCTGCAACCCAGTTTGGGTTTTCCCAGTCAGCAGGGAAAGCAGCATCCAGTGCAGGTCAGCTGTGTCTCAGGTCAGCTGAGAGTTTACAGGCCAGTGCAGGTGCAACAGCTACAGGTTATCAGGCCAGTGCAGCAGCTGGGAAAGCTGTTAAAGTTCCAGGACCACAGACAGGTAGGGCTGGCTATCGATTCAGATGTTACAATTCAATTTGATTTCGATTCTCGATTAGATTTTTTTATTTCGATTCTAAATTCGATTTCGATTCGACTCAATGAATATATATTTAACACAAATCCTATATTTATTTTTTTTTAAAGAAAAGAAAAGTGAACATTAGTTTACAAGTGGTTAATTAATAAAAAGACATTAAGAGCTACAAACCTGTATATTAAACTCTTTTTATTTTAGGTACACTTGGGTTAGGGCTGCACAATTAATCTAATTTCTAATTGCGATTACGATTACGGTTGCCACGATTACGTAATCGTTCAAAGCCGCGATTACAAAAAAAAAAGCCGCTTACAGAAGGTATACTTAACTAAGAAGGTTTCGGAAAACACGTATTAACGATAAGGTACTTCTTAAGGTACAACTTAAGAACGACGTAGCGTTAAGGTAGTTTCGGAGAACGCAGCCCTGCCCTGCAGGACTTTTTAGTTTGGTGCGAAAAGTCTTGTCTCGAGCTGAACATAGATAAAACTAAGGACATGATTGTAACCTTCTCACCCAAACAGAGACAATTAGCTGAGGCTGTCACCTAGGGCTGCACAATTAATCTAATTTCTAATTGCGATTACGGTTGCCACGATTACGTAATCGCTCAAAGCCGCGATTACAAAAAAAAAAGCCGCTTCTGCGTGGTGTGTTTAGAGCATGTTACGTTGTGAGAGGCGAATACGACAACTTCAGAGAACCCAGCACAATAGGAACTACCAGAGACGTAAGTGTACACTGAAATAAAAAGTCTCTCACCTCAGAAAAACTGACTTTCCTGTCCTCTCAGCCGCTATATACTGCAGTAGCGCACACTCTTCAATTGCACGCACAAATGCGGCGGAGTGCGCTGTATATCGCTTCACTATATAAAGCGCAAAATAAACAAGCATGCAACGTCGTTACGTTTCAAATTAGAAAAAAAACCACGTTGTCCAGATTCAGTATCAGATGAGATGGTGTCAGGCTATATGTCCGTGTCATTATTCTATCGTTATTTTCATAACTTGTTACGAAAAGAAATCTCTCACCTTAGAAAAACGAAATTTCATGTCCTGTTATACTGTGCTCGTAGCCTGCACTCTTTAATTGCACGCGCAAATGTGCCGATGCGCGCTGTATCACTTTACTAAAGCGCAAAAGAAATACGAGCATGCAATGTCGTAAATTAGTAAGTAACGAAATAAGTAAAATACCAATAAATCAGGTTATTGGTACGTCATGTGTTTTGCATGCAGGTATGATGTTCATTCTATTTATCAGGAGCAGCTTCCATGTTTCTTTAACAGTTCTTGTAAGTATTGTGTATCACCATGGTAGCCAAACTGTTGTTTCCATAACCCCAAAATGCCACTTATTGGTTATTTCTATATTTGTATATGACTGTGGAGGCTCATACCAAGATTGTATTAACAAAAACTAGTTTGGGACTGCTATAGCTTAACCTCGTAGGCCTATACTGTTTATTTATCAGTATTAGTCATATTCTTATATTTTATTATGTTAAGTAAAGGGGGACAGTACTTGTGTGCGTCAAAAATGTTTGTGTAAACAAATGTATTATAATAGGCCTATATAATTCCTAAAAAGGTGGGTCGCATGGCCAAACTATTCAAAACATCATTCAATGTGAATTGTGATAATTGTAATTAATAATCGCAATTACAATTTCAAGGGAATAATCGACAATTATGATTTTTGTCATAATCGTGCAGCCCTAACTTGGGTACATTAAAACAGAATCATATTTACCTGTGCCCTTCCTGTCTAACAGGTAGGACATATGCAGAAATTGAATAAAGTTATCAAACAGTCTGCGCTGTATTAATTATAAATTATATATAGACTAATCCTTATTAAAGTTACAAAAGTTCTTTAGTCAAGAGCAGTGAGTGTTTTTCTCTGTTCCCTTTGTTCTTTGATTAATTTTAACAAAAGATATAATCAGTGGCTACTGTGTACTGTCCCTTTAAGACCAGCCGCTGCTGTCAGAGACGCGGATCTCATACGCGCCTCATTCTCTCACGAGTCACAACTCTTCACGTTCGTCATAAGACTGCTCTTATGTCAAGATACTCGACAAAAAGACATTTTGGCATAATTGTGTGTTATTGTTCGTTCAAGCGCGAAAGATAACTCTATTCTGGGCTGTTTTGTGTGCACGCACAATATCAGTGCGAGTCTTTCTGTGTGTCACAGTCACGACATTCACAGGGAGCGAGCTCTTTTTTGTCTTGTCGCGCATGAATGGTTTAAAAACATTTGCATGAATAAGAGCGGGATTATGTAACACTAGCCAAAGGATGACAAAAAAGCCAGATTTGTTAATTTCATAAAAAATCGCAGCATTTTGCATCATATAATTGCGTGGGCTTGACATCGGGATTGCGATATGATTAATCGTGCAGCACTAGTTGAGGTTATTTTATGATTAAGATAAAACAAACATAAAATCTCACATCATTAGCTATAAAATGGAGTCTGCAAGCCTATGAACAGTGGAGGAAAACTAATACTGGCTTTTGGGTAATAGATAAATAAATATGGGAAAAAAATCGATTCGTGGTGTTTGAGAATCGATTTTGAATCGACCACATTTTAAAAAACGATTAATCGGAAAATAGATTTTTTTGCCCAGCCCTACAGACAGGTGTAGGTCAGAAAACTCCAGCTCTGTGCAGGATGAGCGAAGGGAAGTCTATCACATGCTCGCTGTGTAGTCAGGAGGTGATGTGCGAGGACTTCACACAGCACCTGTCAGACTACCACACCCAGGAGCAGTGTGAGCAGTGTGGTGCAAAGGCCTGGGGGGCTTTTGGATTGTTACAGCACATAGAGGAATGTCACCTTTTGACCTGTCCAACAGACCTCCCAGATGTTGCTGCTCCTAGCACTTCCATAGCCCAAGAGACGACACTACAACCCAGTGACCCACCCGATGTTCCTGCCCCTGTTCCTGCTCCTCCCACAGCCCATGAGACGTCACTAGCACCACCACGACACCCACTCACTCTGCAGCCTCCTGAGGTAAACTGGGTGAATTTTCTACCCAAGCAGTTCACCAGAGTCATCCAGCCAGCTGACCAGGAGTGGATTGCCCACATTTTATATGACAGAACTGGACAGCTGAAACAAAACCTGTCTCAGAACTGGTTTCATCCCCCCAGCCCCACCAAATCCATCTCACCTCCTGATCCACATAATTATTTCCGCCAGCGGATGTTCCTGTGGGCTCCAATGCGGATGTGGGGCATCCCTCTGAAATGCACCCAGTGCAATAGAAAGATGCACCATTCTGGCATTTACACTAAAGCCAGGGAGGTAATTGACATTGATTCGAAATATTATCTGGTGGGTGGAGACTATCCAAGGTGCAGCAAATGCATGATTCCTGTCTGCCCTTGGAGCATTGACATTTTAAAACAGCTCGTCCCCTCCCACCGTTACAAATTCCCAGCTGTCCTCACAACCCATTTGGCACTGGACAGGAGGTGTGTTGCGATGTTGCGCCCAAGAACATTAGGGAACAGCTCCAGCTATTTACAGCAAGCCTTGCAGGAGATACACAGTGAGGAGTGGGCTAGGCGGACCATCGACTACCTCACTGATTGTGAGGTCCACAAAAAGTCCTGTGTCCTCACCCAGTCTGAAGCTGTGTATCAGCCGCCACCACCCTTCAGTCCCCTGCCCCTGGCCCAGTGGTTTGAGATGGTTCATGCCAATGACATTCTGAGTCACCTTGACGAGTTGAAGGGTGTGATCACTTCAACGCTTGGTAGAATCTTGAAACTGGACTCTACTAAGAAGGTAAATGTAAACATACTGTATGTAAACTTGATTTCATTCAGTTTGTTAGCATTGCTGATGATTTCTGAGACGTGTTTTTTTTTTTTATGTAGATCACAAAAAAACTTGCTGGTGGCATTGAGGGCACAGCCACATGGATGTCTAATATCGGCAATGAATTTGGGCAAGTGCTGAATTCTGTGCTGACCACTGGTGAGGGGACTGACCTTGATGACCTTTGTCAAGGCATCGTCCAAAGGTACAGCGATGCTGATGAGCCACAGCCAGATGCCATATACAGTGAGGAAAATAAGTATTTGAACACCCTGCTATTTTGCAAGTTCTCCCACTTAGAAATCATGGAGGGGTCTGAAATTGTCATCGTAGGTGCATGTCCACTGTGAGAGACATAATCTAAAAAAAAAAAATTCCAGAAATCACAATGTATGATTTTTTATCTATTTATTTGTATGATACAGCTGCAAATAAGTATTTGAACACCTGAGAAAATCAATGTTAATATTTGGTACAGTAGCCTTTGTTTGCAATTACAGAGGTCAAACGTTTCCTGTAGTTTTTCACCAGGTTTGCACACACTGCAGGAGGGATTTTGGCCCACTCCTCCACACAGATCTTCTCTAGATCAGTCAGGTTTCTGGGCTGTCGCTGAGAAACACGGAGTTTGAGCTCCCTCCAAAGATTCTCTATTGGGTTTAGGTCTGGAGACTGGCTAGGCCACGCCAGAACCTTGATATGCTTCTTACAGTGCCACTCCTTGGTTATCCTGGCTGTGTGCTTCGGGTCATTGTCATGTTGGAAGACCCAGCCTCGACCCATCTTCAATGCTCTAACTGAGGGAAGGAGGTTGTTCCCCAAAATCTGGCAATACATGGCCCCGGTCATCCTCTCCTTAATACAGTGCAGTCGCCCTGTCCCATGTGCAGAAAAACACCCCCAAAGCATGATGCTACCACCCCCATGCTTCACAGTAGGGATGGTGCTCTTGGGATGGTACTCATCATTCTTCTTCCTCCAAACACGTTTAGTGGAATTATGACCAAAAAGTTCTATTTTGGTCTCATCTGACCACATGACTTTCTCCCATGACTCCTCTGGATCATCCAAATGGTCATTGGCACACTTAAGACGGGCCTTGACATGTGCTGGTTTAAGCAGGGGAACCTTCCGTGCCATGCATGATTTCAAACAATGACGTCTTAGTGTATTACCAACAGTAACCTTGGAAACGGTGGTCCCAGCTCTTTTCAGGTCATTGACCAGCTCCTCCCGTGTAGTTCTGGGCTGATTTCTCACCTTTCTTAGGATCATTGAGACCCCACGAGGTGAGATCTTGCATGGAGCCCCAGTCCGAGGGAGATTGACAGTCATGTTTAGCTTCTTCCATTTTCTTTTTTTTATTTTTTCTTTCTTTATTTTTTTTTTATTTTTTTTGAAAAAGGCATTTTCCATCACAATCAACAGTACAAAAATACAGAATTGGTGTTTACTTAAGTCCTTTTCCTGTTTATGCAACCATTTACAGGTGAGTAATAACAGACATTGAAAGACATATTTTGTGCGGTAAGGTACAGTCCTGTTCCATCATGGGCATCCCTTGTCACTTTTCTGAGAACATATCCTTATATATTCCGCTAAATATAAAAGGTTCAGCACATTTGCTCTCATTAAATTCTCTCTTCAGCCCACTTGCTTACAACCTGTAAAGTTGCGTTTTATGCATCAACATATTAACTATCTTAAAAAAAAAAAAAAACTATATACATTGGCGTGAAGGAACTTGCTTATTGTTGTTTCCATCCAGGATGGTAAACTGACAAAAAATAATAATCACATAAAGTAATAAATAATGTATATATATATATATATTTTTTTTTTTACTTCAGAGGGATCATACAAAGTCTGCTCTAATCGGGGTTACAAATTCAATCCATTTTTCCCAAATTTGATAGAACTTAACCTTTTGGGTTCTCAGACAAAAGGTCAGCTTTTCCATTTTAAATATTTCAAGAATTATTCCGTGCCAGTCCTCAATTGTGGGTGGTGTTACATTTAACCACTTCCTGGTAATGGATTTTTTACTTGCAGCTAGAAGTGCCTGAAGCAGCTTTATGTCCCTCCTAAGTTTCAAGCACACTACATGACCCAGATATAAATTTTCAAAATTAAGGGGTATTTGACACTTGAACACTGTATTTAATGTGTTGTGAACGCCGCTCCAGTACTGGTTCAGTTTGGGGCAGCCCCAAAATACATGGAAATGGTTTGCCTCTGGTGAACCACATTGTCTCCAACAGGTTACATTAATGTTCTTGTATTTCTCTTGACATGGGGTCTTAAAATATCTTATTACATTCTTCCAACAGTGCTCTCTCCAGTCCATGGAGTTGGTTGAAGACCATTGAAAAGTACATATTTCCCCCCAAACCTCCTCGGAAAGCCTTATTTCTGCCTCTCTTTCCCATTTTTCTTTAATATGAAGTGTACTTTCATTGGTGGCGTGGAATAGTGAGTTGTATAGTAATGAGATACCTTTTTTCGGAGTTGAACTGTAGGCTAATTTCAGAATTCTATAAAATGTTGATTCTGCTGCTGAAAGATCTGTTATTTTACATTTCTGATTAAAGTATTCACGGATTTGAAGGAATCTGAAAAAATCATTTTGTTGTAGGTCATGTTTGGTCCTCAAACCCTGAAAACTTTGTATCGAGCCATTATGTGTAAAGGAGAGATAGGTTGTAAGACCCTTCTCGACCCATGATTCAAATCTTTTATCCCCCCTATTTGGAAGGAATTCTGTGTCATAGGCACACCATCTAAAAAGTTTTAGCATCCTATGAATTCCACATGCCTTAACCACCTTCTGCCATATTTTCAATGTTTGAGTAATCCAGGGGTTATTCATTTTTTCTAATTTGGCTGCCAGACCTCTATCAGCAATTGTGGATTGAAGGGGAAACGTAGGGGAAAATCCAAACTCTAATTCTTTCCATTTGGCCTTGTATTCCCCATTGCACCAATGCAACAAGGGGATTAGTTGTGAGGCATAATAATAGTTTCTTAGGCAAGGAAGTGCAAATCCACCTCTCTCCTTTCCTAGCTGTAAAATGGTAAACCGAATCCGTGGTTTCTTTCCCTGCCAGATAAAGCGGGAAATCCATTTGTCCCATTCTCTGAATTGACTGTCACTCACTTCTACAGGTAAAGTTCTGAAGATATATAATAAGCGGGGAGGATATTCATTTTGACTACACTTATCCTTGAGTTCAGATTAAGAAAAGGGATGAGGTTCCATCTGTGCATATCCGAATTTATTTTTGAGGATAATGGTTCATAATTTTCCTCTGATAATTTTGAGAGATCCTTTGTCAAATTTATACCTAAATATTTTATTGAATTAGCTTCCCATTTGAGATGATATTTTTCCTGTAAATTTCTTGGGGCATTACAGTTTAACGTCATGACCTGTGTTTTCAAGATGTTGAGCTTATAGCCTGATAGTTTCCCGAAGTCTTCTAATAGGGTCATCAATCCTATAAATGATGTCTCAGGTTCCTCCAGGTACACCAAAACATCATCTGCAAACATTGCCACCTTCTGTTCAGTCCCTGCCATGGCAATGCCTTTAACAGCTTCACTTTGTCTTATCAACTGGCCCAAGGGCTCAATAAATAAAGCAAAAAGTAGAGGTGAAATCGGACAACCCTGTCTTGTTCCTCTTTCCATAACAAAGGAGTCAGAAAGATCTCCATTAATCTTTACTCGAGCCACTGGTTTATTATAGAGGGACTGAATTGTTTTAATAAAATTATTATGAAAGCCAAACTTTCCCATAACTCTGTATAAGAATGCCCATCGAACCGAGTCAAATGCCTTCTCGGCGTCTAGCCCCACTATCAATGATCTAGTTTTGTTTTTGTTTATTTGATCTATAATATGCAATGTTCTTCTTATGTTATCCAAAGCTTGTCTCTGCTGGATGAATCCTGTTTGATCTAAATGGATGAGGTCCGGCAAAATTCTTTCTAATCTGCGAGCTAATATGGATGTGAATAGTTTATAATCCAGATTAAGAACACTAATAGGTCGATAGTTACCACATTCCTGCCTGTCTTTGTCCTCTTTAGGAATGACTGAGATGGTTGCTTCCCTCCAGGAGGGTGGTATTTCTCCTTTCTGTCAGACCCAATTAAATGTATTTAGTAATATTGGGGAAAGCTCTGGTTTAAAGGACTTGTACCACTCGGTAGTGTAGCCATCCGTACCCGGGGACTTGCCGGCCTTCAATTTAGAAATGGCTAAATTTAATTCACTGATTGATATTGGTTGTATTAAGTTTTTGTTTTGGGAGTCTGCGAGTTTAGGTAAGTCTAAAGAATTTAAAAAGGATTCAATTTGTGCTTCATCCGAACCTTGAGGTTGAGAGTATAATGTCTTGTAGAAGGTTTCAAAACTCTCCTGAATTTTTTCTAATTTATATTCAATCACCTTTGTTTTCGGGTTCTTTATTTTATAGATAGTATTATCCACCTGCTGTTTACGTAATTTGTATGCAAGAAATTTTGATGATTTTCCTCCCACTTCATAGTTCTTTTGTTTCAGGAAGAGTTTCTTGTGTATATATGTCGTCGATTTCACTCTGTAATTTTTTAATTTCCTCTTTCAAGGGTGAGCTTACATTTCTACTGTTAGAAAATTGTAACTGTTTTAGTTTTCCTTGAAGGTCAGACAATCTTTGTCCCTGGAGTTTTTTCATGTGCGTGGTAATGGATATTATTCTGCCTCTCAATACAGCCTTCAATGTGTCCCATAAGATTGTAGGCGACACCTCCCCAGAGTCGTTAAAATCTAGAAAATATTGAATTTCCCCTCTCAGTTTTACTTTGATTTTTGGATCATTGAGTATGTTTGAGTTCAATCTCCATAAGTTTTTCCTAATCTTCCCTCCTAATATTAAAGATAAAGAGATCGGGCTATGATCCGACAGGTCAATTGTCTTTATATTACTGTCCATGATTTTAAATCTATCAGCGCTTAACATAAAGAAGTAGTCTAGTCTTGAGTATACAGAGTGAGGAAAGGAGAAGTGTGTGTAATCTCTACAGGTAGGGTGCAATTCCCTCCATACATCCATTATTCCCAATTCACTCATCAGTGACATCATTCTCTTAGTTAGGGTTTTGTTCTGGGTAGTTACTCTGGATGAGTCCAATGCGGGGTTCAACCTGATATTAAAATCCCCTCCACAGATTACCACCCCCTGTGAGTTCACCATTAAGTCAAAAATACGTTTATAAAATATCCAGTCACTTGCTGGGGGAGCATAAACATTTATTAACGTTATTTCTTTCCCTTCTATTCTCCCTGTGATTTTAACAAATCTACCATCCTCATCCCGGGCCTCAGATATATGATCATAGTTAAGTGTGTTTGATATAAGAGTGGCAACACCTCTTTTGTGGCCTGCCTTGCATGAGGAAGAATAAACATGTCAGAAGCCCATCCTTAATGGGTTCAGATTGAATCATGTGTGTTTCCTGGAGGAAAGCTATCTGAGCTTTTTCTTTTTTCAACTTTGACAAGATTTTACTCCTCTTGATTGGATTTAATAACCCGTTTACATTAAATGAAATTATTTTCACAGACTTTCCTTGCATTTTTCCTTAACTAAAATTAATTGGTCATTCTTTCCCTCTGGTGAAAAAGTAAACAGTCCCTTCACAATAAGAACACAAAACAAAAGAACATAACCCGAACAGTTACTATGAACTTGTAACATGTAAACCTCTGTCCAGTCTTCCAAGAATAGGGCCAGACTACTGCCCTTCTTTAGACCCGAGGGATAACCTCTGTTTCCAAACTGGAATAGGGGGCCCTCTGCTGTGGTAACAGCCATATAAATGTCTCTCTCCCCCCTTCTCTTTTTATCCCGACCTTGTATTTATGAATTAAGCCGTTTATAAAAATATATAAACCTTTTTAGACATTGTTTACATTTAAATTACCCTGTGTCCTGAGTTTTTGTGCGTCTGAATACTTGCAACTTGTCCTTGTAGCTTGATGGAGCTTTGCCGGATCGAGCTGCGCCCTGCGACCGTGCTGGCTGCCACGACCAGCGTTGAATCCTTTCCATCAGGGATTTCGGCTGGGTGATTACTTTCACTGGGAAGCCCCTTCTTGCTAGATCCCCCGTTGCATCCTCCACCGTCTCGAATGTTATTGTCCCCTCCTCATAAAAAACTTTCAGTCGGGCTGGGTAGAGGGTTTGAAACTTTATGTTGTTTTCCTTCAGAAGCCTCCGTGCCTCGGCGTATTCCCTCCTCTTGGCTAGGATTCCTGGTGCGTAGTCATGGTCGAGGTTGATCTTGGAGTTTCCCCAGGTGAAGCCTTTCTTTTGCCAAGCCAGTTTAATGATTTCTTCTTTCATCGTGAAACTGAGAAATCTGACCACGATTGATCTAGGCTGCACGCCGGCCGGTGGCTGCGGCGCCAGCGCTCGGTGGGCTCTTTGTATTTGCATGTCCCTCGAAGGTGGAATGCTGAGGTTCTCTCTGAGCAGCTTCTCCACAAAGGGGATCATTGACCCCGGTCCACCCTCAGCTCCTTCGGGGACACCGTATATCCTCACATTTTCTCTGCGTGAGCGCCCTTCTTGGTCTGTTATCTTAGCTTGGAGTTGCTCTTGTATTTGTACCATTTCGGCTAACACCTCTTCTGCGCTTTGCAGCCTCTCCTCGCTCTCCACTATTCTTGCTTCAGCTTCATCCATTCTCGAGTTGGTTTTTGCGATCTCTTCCTTGATATCTTTAAGCTGATGTTTGTTGTCTTGCCTAAATTCGCGTAATTCTCTGAGAATTAAAGTCAGATTCGCGGACTCGCCTCCTCTGTTCACTTCGTCTTTGTCATGGCTAACGCTAGCTGCGAGGGAGCCAGCGCTAGCACCTTCTTGTTGTTGCGCTTCGTTGCCTTCGTCAGCACTTGGAGCAGTTTGTTTTTTATGGTGGCTTTTATTCGGCATCTTCGCCCTCTTCTAGATTTTCCAAAATATCAGTAAACACGTCTGTAATTCTAACTTTGGGGCGGTCTTATTTTACTTTGGTCGGGAGGTTTCTGTCTAAGCTGCCATCGCTAGGTGACCCGGAAGTGTAACCGCCTACTATTATTCTTATGTGTTGTTACGCGTGAGGATAAATGGATGATCATCACCTTCAACAGCGGACTCAGCGACGGTTGATGCACGCATCTAATACAATGATGAATGAGCGCTGCTTTTAAATGAACATTTCTTTAAAACAAAATTTATTTGACAGAATTTCATTTTCTTAATGGCATAAACAGGCTTTACTCCCTTGAAACTTAAACTGGAATGGAACATGCTCATATTTTAGAGAATGTAGTCAATATTTTCGTTAATAATGATTTATCTATCCCCCCGCGACCCACCCAAAATTAATCAGAATGTTATTTTTATTAGCCTAACGTTAAGTAACCCGATCAGCGGATTATCCACAGAGCCCCCGCGGATATGACCGCGATCCGCGCATCACTATAATAATTTTGTCTGCTTCTGCATCCATTGCATATCGAGCAGTTTTACTTCATTTTCCGGGCCAGAACGTCTACATTTGGTTGTTTTGGCAGTGTATAGTGTAAATGCAAATATCGGATACGGGTCACTTTTAAAAGATGATGTAAGCGGGTCGTCAAAAAAAAAAAAAAATAGTCAGCAAATCGGAATTGGGCATCAAGACCTGCAGTGTAAATGCAGCCTTAGACACAGTCTTAAGATAATCACAATGTTTATGCAACCGGCCCCTGTAGGCCATAAGGTGAAGCCGTTTTCGTTTAACCCCGTTCCCATAATAGGGCACTAAATTATTTTCATCCCAATAAAAACACCTATTTGTATTAAACGCGAAAATAAAAGTTCTCCATGAGTAATCCTGCAGTTTATTTTTTATTAGTGTTTAAAGTCGGCAATAGTTCTTTCCTCGCGTAATCATATTTTTATCAGGAGTGATGAGGCAATCATCACATGCTTCCCGCTAGACCAATAAGGTGGCCGCTTTTTGGAACGACATGTAAACATGAATCCAAGATGTCTGCGCCCTTGTCGTCAATATCGAGTAGCGAAGACGAAGAAATTACAGCCAGACCTCCTTCAAAACTCCGTAATAAGTATTCTAAACAATGCTATATGCATCTCACGTCCATACATAAAGAAGAAACACAGGATTTTTCACGCACACGGTGGGATACTTTCAGAAACAGCGCCAAACGGTGGCTTGGCTTGCAGGGTGAGAGTCAGAGAATAGCAGAAACATACAAACATTGTCTAGAAATTGAATTTGACAATGTTCCCGAAGACGCTGGGTTTCACCCCACTTGCTACAGGCGTTTCATTGACAAAAAGCGCTTGGATGCGGCCGAGAAACGGGTCACACAGCATCCTGAAGCTCAAGATGCTCAGTCTGTGCCATCGGGTAGTAGTACCTCAACAATTGAATGTCCGACAAAGAAACTTCGATCCAGGACGGGCCTGCCAGTAGCTTGTGCAGGTCCTGTGCTTCCTGCCTTGTGCATAATTTGTAAGAAAACGGACAAGTACATTACGGTTGCAGGCAAACGCCAGAAGGACCATCTTTCACAGGCAGAAACGTTGTCAGCAGGTAGGTAAAAAGTACACACACACACACACACACATACACGTTTGAAGTTTTATGTCGTATACTGGGTACCATGGCTAACTTTCAATTACATAGATTTGCATTATTTTGCATACAGCTACAGTCAGAACACTCAATATTGTTTAACTGTTATAACACAGTTTGTTACTCTATTTGTTAATCTTTGTTAATGTTAGTTAATAGAAATAGAGCTGTTCATTGTTTGTTCATGTTAGTTCACAGTGCATGAACTAATGTTAACAAGATTTTAAAAAAGTATTAGTAAACGTTGAAATTAACATGAACAAATATTAATAAATGCTGTATATGTGCAGTTCATGATAACTAATGTATTAACTAATGTTAACTTACGAACCTTATTGTAAAGAGTTACCCACAGTTTTTACTTAATGTTTTAATTTACAAATTAATTTAATTATAGTCTGCTTTATTTACAGGCCAGTTACTGAAAGCTGCTGAGATGAAGGAAGACACTAGCATTCTTGTGCATATTCGAGACAAAGACTGTGTGTCTGTGGAGGTGCGATACCACAAGTCCTGTTACAGACAGTACACCAGGTTCCTGACAAAGTCTACTGCAACAGTTACTGGGACCTCAGAAGAACAGTAAGTTATTATATTGTATTATCAAATAATAATGAATAATTCCCTCACTTTATTGCATATTTCTAAAGTAAAGCATTGACCACCTACTTAGACTGTATATTGCCATTTTGTCTGTAAACACAGTTTTGACTGCACAATCTCGGCACAGTAATTCAATATGATAAAATGTGTAGTGGTTTGTGAAGGAAATTATATATTATATATAATTTATTTATTACCATGTATTTTCTTTCTGAAAAATAAATTTAAAAAACTTCTCAAATCGCTTGGTCAATTGCTTTCAATTTGCGACTATTTATACTATATTTAAAATGGAAGCAATTGTGAAATAGTTATGGCACATACAATATTTACTTTGCTGTTTTTAATGTGTTTTCTTTTCAGAAATGAGCCAACCTTCGATGCCAGCTACAAGATCTTCTGTGAGCGGATCATCCGCCATAGAATAATCGTAAACCAAGAGGTGCTGACAATGACGCAGCTAAGAAGAAACTTTTTAAATCTTGTGAAAAAACATGAAGATCTTGATGCTTCAAACTACAGGTAATTTAAATACCATGAGTTTCTTTTGCAGCTTTGTAAAAAACATTTGTGAAACATTTTATTTTTTTCTCACAAAAATGTAATTCATAATAATGAAATCATAATTCTATTTTATGATGTGTAGAAGCTGATCCACAGTGTATTTCAACTAAATAGTTTTCAGTGTGAATATATCTTTTTTTATATACTGTTGTGATTATCTGTCACTGTATCTTTGTTTCAGGCAGGATAAATTGAAGAGGAGGTTGACCCGTGATTTTCCCCAGCTGGTGTTTCACTGCCCCAACAAGCGCAACATCAGTGAGCTGGTTTTTGTTGAGACACTGTCTGCTGATAAGCTGATAGACAGGCTACCTCATCCATCAGGTACAGAAACAACCGAGTCAACTGAGGTAACTAGCCAAAGTGATGGTGAAAACACTGCAAGTACAAAAGCTGGTCCGCAAAGACCAGGTTCAATGGCCTCTATCAATACTACAGAGGACACAAGGACACTTTATAGTGCGGCATTGATATTAAAGATGCTTCTATGTGACTCTCCCGGTATGAAATGCCCGTGGCCACCAACGTCAGACGATTTAAATGTGAACGAAGCAAAATCTGTTGTACCACTCGAACTGTACAATCTGATTTCCTGGATTATCGGTGCAACTGAGGAACCAACACTGGCTCATTATGTAGATATTCCAGATGATTTGAACTTGAAAGTGATCTCTGTTTGTCAAGACATTGTGTATCTTGTATCTAAGGGCCGGAGGCAGACACCTAAATCATTGTGTCTTGGTCTAACTATTCGCCATTTAACAGGTTCATCACAAATTGTGTCACTTCTAAATAGACTAGGACATTGTGCATCATGGGATACAGTTGTCAGTCTAGACACTAGCCTTGCCCAACTTCAACTAGTAGAGAGCAGAGACAAAATACCAAAGGGATTCTCAAAGAAGGTTCCTACAATACTTGTGTGGGACAATATTGACTTTGGGGAGGAGACACTGTCAGGTCGTGGAACAACACACCACACAAATGGGATTATGCTGCAAAGTACTGTAGTCGAAGCTGTGTTAACAACAAACAGACAACCTCTACAGAAGGGAGTTTCCACGTTCAAAGCACCCCCTAGCATCCCTATAGAACAGTACCATCAGTCTAAAAGACAAGGACCACAGAACTTATCTCATCATGAAAGTATTCCATTACAGGCGGACACATACAAATTGAACACCATGTCTGCTGCACAAACTGAACTGGCATATGTTTTTGTAAAGTCCATAGATGCTGAAAGATGCACGATCCCAAGCTGGACAGGTTTCCATACGTTGCTTCAAGGTGATGACACTCTGCAAAAGTCAGCACTGTATTATCTTCCAGTCATTGAGGCTTCACCGACAGAGATGTCCACAGTAAACACAATTCTGAAGCGAAGTGTCCAAATTGCTGATCAGCTAGAACTGGACCATATAGTATTAGTTTTTGACCAAGCTATATATGCCAAAGCTCAGCAAATCCGCTGGAGAGACGATGACTTTACTCGGCGTATAGTGATTAGACTAGGTGAATTTCACACATGCATGTCCTACCTTAGCATTCTAGGAAAAAGGTTTGGAGATGCAGGACTGCAAGACATACTCATTGAGTCTGAAGTTGTTGCCCCAGGATCCATCAATGGAGTGATCAGTGGTCATCACTACAACCGCAGCATGAGGGCACACAAACTTCTGTATGAGAGTCTGCAACACATCAGAATTCTCACCTTCTTAGACTCTTTGCCACCAGAGGAAAGAGATGAGTGTATGGATGTCATCAATGAGATCAAATGTGCATTCCAGGACAGAACAATGGATGTTTTGTGTGCAAATGAGACATTTGACAAAATGTGTTCAAGATATGCAGACTTTGTGAAAAGAAGAAGTGCAGAAAATCCAACGTTTGCCTTCTGGAGTTCATACATCGACATGGTACAGACACTCCTTCTGTTTGTGAGAGCAACACGAGAATCGGACTGGCAGCTTCACCTGTCAACAGTGCGCTTGATGATGCCATGGTTTTTTGCGTACGATCGTGTAAATTATGCTAGGTATTTGCCTTCATACTGGCTGGAAATGGTCAATTTGCCCATCACACATCCTTCTTGCCACAGTGAGCTCAGTGTTAAAGGCCAGTGGACTGTCCAACGTCAAAGTTTCCATGGATTTGCCTCAATTGCTTGTGACCAGGCCATTGAGCAAACATGCAACAGAGATTCCAAGACAAAGGGTTGTTGGACAGGGTTAACACAGAATAGAGCTGCAGTATATCGCTGGATATTGTCACAGCATGAAAGGGCTGCCATAGCAAGACAATGTGAGGCAATGGCAGGTAAATCAACTGATATAAGGAAACGAAAAGACCTTGACAGGACACGAATTTATGCTGATGAAAAGGCTGTGACCAAAATAATGTCCACCCTAGATTCCATGTTGAATCCTTTTGACACACACCAAGATGGCATTGTGTGTCTTAGCTCTGGGATAGTCGCAGCTGAAGAAATCATGAGGGATTTGCTCACAGCTCCGGAAAAGGGGGAAAACGCTGTCAAACAGTTTATGGACCAAAGACTGTTATCACCATCAGTTGATATATTCGCTCCTATCAAAACACAAAAACTAAAGACCTTCAGTGACCAAAGAAAGACAAAGAAGAAATCTGCAGCAGGCAAGGAAGTGATTCTGCGTGCCGACAAGAACCTATTCTCCAGACTACTCATCATTGGTCAAAGTAGAAAGATTGACCTGCGGGAAATTCTGTCCTACTCCTTGGGAACTGTGTCATATCCTTTAGCCAGTGCTGATGGTTCACTTGCTAAAACAAACAAATCAGCTCTTCTGGATTTATTGCAAACCAAAGGTGGAGACTGTTTAGTTGACAAAGTTCCGGCAGATGGAGCTATTCTCTTTGATGGCATGGCAGTCATTCAAGGCATTCGGTCCATACCAAGTACCTTCGGAGAGCTTGCTGACACCATACTGCAGTACATGGTCAAGCTTGCTCTGAAGCACAACTGTACACGGATGGACTTTTTTGATTGACCAGTATCCGGAAACGAGTATTAAAAATCTAGAACGGTCACGTAGAGCTGGTGGTGGTACACAACTGGTGAAAATTTATGGACGGGATCAGAAAATGCCAACACAATGGAAAAAGTTTCTGTCAGATGGAACAAACAAAGAGGCTCTGGCAGAATTCCTCTATATTATGTGGCGAGATGCTAATCTTACCGCTGTGGGCAAGAACTTAAGCTTGTACATAGCACATGGTCACCTGTGTCACTGCGTGACTGTAATGGAGGGACTACAAACTCTCAGTGCTGTAGAAAATCTGACATGTGATCATGAGGAATGTGACACCAGAGTGTTTTTACATGCACAACATGCTGCGCAGGAACATCAAACCGTAGTCATCAAGAGCCCTGATACTGATGTGGCAGTGATTGCTTTAAGTCTGCAGCCAGATTTACCATGTAGGTTATATTTTTTCACGGGGGTTGGCAACAAAACAAGGATCATTGACTTAGCTAAGGTCTCATCAGCTCTTGGCACCAATGTGTGTTTGGCACTTATTGGAATCCATACCTTCTCAGGTTGTGACTCTACAAGCGCCTTTTATGGCAAAGGCAAAAGAAAGGCATTTTCTGTTGCTTGCGAGAAAGAGGAGTACATGACTGCATTTACAAATCTGGGTAGCAGTTTTAACCTGGACCAGTCTACCTTTGAACCACTTTGCAAATATGTGTGCCACCTGTACGGCCAGTCATCTGCCAAAAATGTGAACGATGCAAGATACAAAGCATTCTGCATGGCATCGTCAGCTTTGCCAGAACTATCCATGCCCCCGACAAGTGACGCCCTGTACCAACACTGCAAAAGGGCAAACTACCAAGCAGCCATAATGAGACATTCTCTGAAAGGTATAATGTGTGCCCCTTCACCCGTTGGCTATGGATGGCACCTCGAGGATGGGGAGTTAACAGTGACCTGGATGACTAGAAATCCTGCCCCTGAAAGTGTGTTGCAGGTAGTCCACTGCAGTTGCAAGCAAGGCAAATGTGAGACTGGAAGATGTTCCTGTATGTCTGCAAGACTGTCTTGTACTGATTTATGTCGGTGCCAAAATTGTGCAAATGTTTCCCAAGAAACAGAGGAAAGAGCTACATGGGATGATGAGTCTGATGATAGTGATGGGGATGATACTGATGAGTAAAGACACACTGTGTCATATTTTAGGCTGATTTTGAGCTTGGGCCAAAGTTTACTTTGTTTTTATCTTCCTGTGATTACACAGGACCTATTGAAAAATGTGATGTACAAAACATCACAGTTTGGCTAAATTTACAATGTGTATGTTTAATTTCGATTGTTGCAAATTTTTAAGTACAAGTGTACTTTCTTCAAATGTGTTATATTTAATGGTTTACATTCACACTTTAGTATACTAATGCACCAATACCTGTCTCAGATGTTAGGTACATGTATAAATGTCAGTTTGAGACATATTTTGTGTTGCTAAAATTAATATAAATAAAGATACAAGCAAAAACAACAGCATACAATTTTCGTTTTTTTTGTATTCACAATTGTATACATTTATGGATCGTGGCAAAAAACTGCAGGATATTTTGCGGAGAACTTTTAACATAAAGTCCAAAAGGGGGTTGTCAATGCAAAAATGATTTAAAAAAGTAGTGCCCAGGTGTGGGAACGAAAATCACTTTCTAGCCACTTTTTCCTAGTTCACCTTATGGCCTACTGTAGTCAAAATAGACTTGACCCTCCCTTCGCCAGCAATACATTTTTCTATGAGCCTCCAGAATGATTGTGAAAAAAGGCATGACCCTCCCTGATAATTTATTGATTACTTCTGTAGGCTACTGGTTTGCGCTTGGCAAAGATGTTCAGATAGCCATTATTTTTTTTACAACCATGACAAACGATTAAACTCCTGCTTTCAAATCTTTGTAGGGCTGTAACGATAGACCAAACCTACGATTCGGTTCGTATCACGATTTTTGAAAAAAATCAAAATCAAAATTTTTTAACAATTTTGTTTCAGTGCTGATGCTGTGGTGACACGTTCATGTCACATGTAAGGGTGGCGCTGCCAATAAAGCATCTATATGCTGGCACAAAGAACCGGCAAAAGTAATGATTATGAATATGTCAAATATAGCAAGGAGACATTTTAATTGTTTATTAATAAACAAGTGTTTTCTGTATCAGTGGCGGCTGCAAAGATGAAGTTGATGATGCTGACTCGCGATCTTCGCAGTAGTGAAGGCACCAGAGAGAAATGCACATTTCATATGGATTACATAAGCAGAGAGCAGTCTGTTTTCTTTCGTTTCGAATTGTTCTGTTTAAAAGTAGACATTTCAAGCCTTCTATATATTTCTCAGGTCTGTGAGGCAAGTAGGCTCCCTTATACGCTGAGTTTCGGTTCATTTATGAGAGGAGCTCCAGTTCACGTCGGCCTCCACAGAACATGATTATCTATTGTCTGCTATATTTACTTCTTATTTAGGGAATAAGATGAATAACAGGCAATTGGTTGATGAAACATTGATTAAAATTAAGATACAATTAATAAAAAACGAAATTCACTTTAAAGAAAGGCTTTGTGCTTTCTGTTTGAGGTCTCTGTGAAAGTTTTAAAGTCGCTTTCAGAGCGGTCACGTCCGTAACATTGTTTTTTTCCTCATAAATGCGAACACGAAAAATAAAATAAATAGAATATTTTATGTTCTGTGGAGGCCGACCCTTCTTCATCCGGTGGGTATATTACTTTTGGTTTGCGCAGTGTAATTCATAGAATTACTAAATAATATTTTGCCACCTAAAAGTTAAAGATTGTTTGTGTAACGTCATGTGTATTTCCCTCATATTAAATATAAAACGCATGTGTAGACTGATATTTTTCTAATGTCTGGACTCCTTTATTAAGGGGTTATGGATATATATATATATTATGGATATATAAACAGACGTTTCAATATATTGGTATTAAATGTATTTTCTGAGAATTTATATTTCAAGTTTTGGCTGCAAATGTCACGTCCATAATGCTGGAATTGCCCAATTTTAAAGAATTTATCCTCAACTAGTTTTTTGGTGTAGGTCTACGTATTTTATTATGTTAACTTCAAATAATACTAATAGTAATTTAAAGATGTGGTAGCCCTACATCTTACACATCACACTCCACTGTTATGGTGGCAATTTCAGTAGATTTACTCACTAACATTGATGTGGAAACTAAAATAAGGTAGTATCGCGCTACAGCGCACATTCTATCAGCTGCAGTTCTGGCGCCTCAGTCCCAATACTGTAAAACTCGACGTACATTCACATCACATGTTAATGCAGCGGTAGAGTTACACTCACAGGACACTGCACTTATTCGCAATCATAAAAGTGCATTATTTGCTCGTGCTTTAAAGCTTTTCTGGGTAAACATTTCATTGGCGTTCTGTTCTGACATGATGCACTTTTTCTGAGCGCACACTGTCAAACAGCGCCAAACTGGATTTTTGTTGGGTCAGACCCATCTGCTAGCGATGGGGGGCCGAGACCAAGAGAGCTACATGGATCTACATGGAAAAAATATGCTCCAAACAAGCCACTTTGAATTTTTGCTATTTTCATGAAAAGTTGGGTGACCCTCCCCCTAGACTAAACAAAGATGGATGACCCTCCCCTAAACAAAGAATAAAAAGACATGACCCTCCCCTATTTTCCTCCGGTGGTCCATTCCATAAATACTGAACGGTCCCTAAGAATATTGTCTTATGTGGATCCATGTACTTTAAATGTGTTTTCTGATCATTCTGATGTTCTTTCAATAATTTACACTCTGAACCACAATGTGGATCTTATGGACGTTCTTTGTTTTATTTGGAATTTTTTTTTTTATAAAATATATATAAAATATATTAATATCAGTAATCAAATGAAAAAAATACAAAAATACGATTTTTTGATTTAATTTACACTGTAAATAAAACAAAGTCACTGTAATATGTTTTACAAGAAAATCCCATTTCAGTCTTTCACAGAGTTATTTGCTGTGTCTTTCTAATTTACTTGCAACTTCTGAGTGAAATTTGGTACGAAAATAATTTTATTGTTGAAGACGGCCACAGGAATGAGAGCACTGCTGGACACCGTGGTGCAGGCTTTACCGCAGGTACACACACTCTCTCAAACACACACACACACACACACACACTCACTCGTGCACACACACACTCACTCTGCGTGCACACATACACTCACTCCGCGCGCACACACACACTAACACATGTAATGTTTGTTGAGAAAACTCTGGGGTGGTCTGGTACGTTGGAAGTCAGAAATTTGTGGAAGAGAAAATGAATCCTCGTCTTGAGTCTCTGAGCTCTATGAAAAAGTTCACGCCGGGCGTGTTTGTGTTGTACCATTCCTACCACATGGGGACGTGATTCTATTACTTTCCTCTTCTGGCGTTTGTTTCCTATATTTTGAACAGGAGGCCTGTATGGGTCTGCAACTGTTCAGTATGATGGGGAGATCTGTATGAATCTGCTACCTCATCATAATGCTCATTTCCTGGAGCAGGGAAATGTTTGGAGCATCTATATACTATAGGTGGCTCTAGTGAATTCTGAAAACTTTTTATTTTTATTATGTAATTCCCTGTTCTGATATTAATGTTTGTGTTTTTCTATTTCCAGGACGGACCGGTGGAGCTGTGTTCTTCTGTCTCCTGTATGGGAGACTCCGCTCATGGGCACGGGGACGTGCTGAAGTGTTGCTAAGTGCAAAATTAAAGTGTGTGAAATCAGGGGTAACACTTGTGTGTCTGATTTTCAGATGGGGTGCCATTCTCTGTCTAGATCTACCAACAAAACTATCCATAATGGTAGAACTATTCTAGTGTGTTTTTTGTACTTTTTGGTTGTCTTTTATATATATATAATTTTTTTTAAAATAAACAAAAAAGGAACAAAAGCAATAAAATGAAATGGCCAATGTGTTCAAGCCGTTCGCAACGTTTTGGTATATAAATAATACCTTCCTCAGGCTGACTTGAACTTTAGAAAAAACAAATTTATATGAAAAACGTATATATAGACTATAATATGTACAGAATATATATATATATATATATATATATATATAATCGTATACAATAAAGTGAACAAGGTCAGTGTAACTCTGTTTAAAGTGGAGGAGCGGAGAGGCTGTCTGTGAAGAGCAGAGAATGAGAGTGCGCTCGAATGCCTCCCTTTATAATCGAGCTCTTAGAAAAAAAAGGTTTTCTCTTTTGGAACAATAATCAATTTAACGCCTTTCCAAATGAGATAGCTTTAAAATTGAACAACGAAAGGTAAGTCAACATTCATATAACTAAGTGTGCAATCATGTTAGTAGAGGTAATTCCTGATTAGTATATTTTGTTATATTAATATAATTTGTTTATGAGTGTAAGTCGGCATCTGATGACGTCATACCCGCTATAATAACAAACTATAATACTGTTAAACATATTCATAGACATGAGTGAAAATTCTGGAAATTAATAAAATATTAAATAAAACACTTCCATAAAAAGAGATGGAGTTGAGAATGTTTTGAAACGTGTATTGAGTTAACTTCTGCGACGACATCGTTTTGGGATGTTATCGTTATATATATATATATGTGTGTGTGTGTGTGTGTGTGTGTGTGTGTGTGTGTGTGTGTCATCAGTGAATCCAAAAAGGGTTGAAAATATTTTCCAAACAATGTATGAAAAAGATATATGTATATGTAGCCGGTCTGGACGCGCGCATGTGTCTCTCGCCACGTCTCAGCAACCCTGTTGTGTTGTGTTGTGTTGTGTTGTGTTGTGTTGTGTTGTGTTGTGTTGTGTTGTGTTGTGTTGTGTTGGACTGAAGCGAGTTCACACTATACAGACAGACAAATTACAATTTCTCATTTACAATCAAAAATAGTATCACATCAGATACACCATATAGAAAATGTCTTCTACATAAGACCTCATTTGATGCAATCAACAGCCAGTGAATGAATATAAAAATAATATATATTGACACTGTGTGTAACGCATCAACCACTTATTCAAATTAAACTCATTTAATACACCTTTTCAATCACCCACATTTCATTTGATTTATACATAGAACCAATTAAATTTTGAACACAATGAAATCACAAAAACAGATAAAACGGCTTTGAGGGAAAGATAACTCACATGCATACTCATTTACATCTTAACAGAACACTGATCAATTAATTAGTGGCTTTTCCCACTTTTAACACAGGAGTGAAGGAAACGCATCAGACCTCCCGCGGACTGAAGCTAGAGCGCGCCGATGACGTCACAACAGCGACGAACGCACAACTCATTAAGAAATAATATATGTTTTTCCTTTTTCTCTTCTCACATATGCATATTAATTTCCAACAGAAACCATAAGGATTTTGTGTGAATAAAAAAAATAAAACAAGTTATAAATCAATACTCGTTACATATACACACATATTAATTATTTTAAGTAAGTATCTTTGTTCCCAATACTCTTTTTAAAATAATATATATATATATAAGTAGGGTCAATATGTGGCTACATGGAAGATGCGTGTCAATCGCTGAAACACCGGCGGATCACGAGCTGAACGCGTGTGAATCAACAGTGACGCGCTTCACTCTGAAACACACAGCGTGTGTGTGTGTTGGAATCAGTCAGAGAGCTCTGAGACCAGTCTGTGACAGTAATAATAGTGAATAAATAGCGAGTGTGTGGATGTTGTGCAGCAGGTAGTGTGGCAGTACCTGTGAGTGCATAAGCTTTTGTAAACGCCATTGCAACAACCATAGCAATGTTCAACAACCACACACAACACCATAGCAATCCCTTAGCAACCATCCACAATGCCATAGCAACATCCCTAGCAATCCTCGAGCAGCACCTTAGCAGCTACCCCTAGCAACATCCTTAGCAACCACCCACAACTCCTCTAGCAACCGCCTTAGCAACGCCTTAGCAACCACCCAGAACATCACAGCAACATGCCTAGCAATCATCTAGCGTCACCTGAGCAACATCCCACAACACCATAGGAACATCCCTAGAAACTTCCCACAACACTATATACAACCACCTTAGCAATATCCTTAGAAACCACCCAAACACCATATCAACATCCTTAGCAACACCCTAGCAACCTCCACAACACCATACTGTGGCACTGTAGCAGTGTAAAAAGTCTAGTGTATTAATTAGAATGTTGTGTGTAATTGCCGACTTGAGCAGCTGATATCACTCCAGACAGCTGCCAGAGAGTGTGTTTGTGAGTGTGTGTGTGTGTGTGTGTGTGTGTGTGCATGTGTGTGTGAGAGTGCAGATGTTGTCATGTCGTTGCAGTGTAAAACATGTAATCTCTCTCTCTCTCTCTCGTGTTTAATCTGCATTGAGTAGATAAATCGGTAACGCTTTAGATTACAGCCCGGAAAGTACTGCGTAATTAAAATGAAAGTACAGTGTAACTTTCGGTAATTACAGTGTACCTATAAAGTACTTACTTGTAAGTATAGGGGAACAATATGTAAAGTCTTGGGAATAAAGGTGTAACAACCAGGAAAATACTGCGTTATTAAAATGAAATTACAGTGTAACTTTCGGTAATTACAGTGTACCTATAAAGTGCGTACGTGTAAGTATAGGGGAATAATATGTAAAGTTTTGGGAATAAAGGGGTAACAACCAGGAAAATAACAAATTATTTAGGCAAATTATTTAGACTAAGTATTTTAGAATCTTACTTTTGGGAGCAATTTAGCGAGTACACTGCACCTTTTTGTAATAGTGTATAAAAATACATAAAGGCTTTTTTTTTAAATTACGGGGTACATATCAGTGCATTTATAAAGTAGGCTAATTAGTTATTATTGCAAAGGTGCACTGATTAAGTTTCAAGGCAAGTAAAACTATTGCAACTTTTTTTTTTTTTTAAATGCTGGGAAAATATACTCTTGTTCCGTGTAGTTACAGGGTAAGTATGACATTGCGGGCTGTAAATTAAAGTGGTGCTTCTTACCCTCTTGTTTCATGTAGTTACAGGGTAAGTATGACATTGCGGGCTGTAAATTAAAGTGGTGCTTCTTACCCTCTTGTTTCATGTAGTTACAGGGTAAGTATGACATTGCAGGCTGTAAATTAAAGTGGTGTTTCTTACCCTCTTGTTCCGTGTAGTTACAGGGTAAGTATGACATTGCGGGCTGTAAATTAAAGTGGTGCTTCTTACCCTCTTGTTCCGTGTAGTTACAGGGTAAGTATGACATTGCAGGCTGTAAATTAAAGTGGGGCTTCTTACCCTCTTGTTTCATGTAGTTACAGGGTAAGTACAATAAAAACACATGTACACACACACAATCTGATATCACTCGGAAAACTTTATTTGAAAAACAACTTATTTCAAAACGGATTTACAGCACTTTGTTTCTCTTGCTTGGTTTCCTCCTCCTCTTGTTCCTCTTCTTCTGAAGTGAAACGATACGCGTTTGTAAGAAACATACCAAATATTTTAAATTTTTAAACTGTAGACTATCGCTTCCGACCAACTGTCACCTGCGCGTTCATGAGAGGGTTGAGAGAAAGTATAAATACAAGTTGTCCGCGTCCGAGCTGTGCGCAGCTGTCGTGTACGCGTCCAAACTGGAGTATAACAGAGGCTTAAAGCGTGACGTAAGCGCACCGAAAAACCAATGTTGAATTATTATTTTTTTTTAAATGTTTTTATTATTGCTCACAACAAAATACAAACAATAACAGATAATAATAATGAAAAACAAACCATGCAGAAGAACAGAGACACCAGTTCTCGAGCACGTTTCACATCAAACTCCCGCGAGAATGCAATGAACGCTTAAAGCTTCACCAAACGCGAAGCCATTCAAGCCGCCCCTATGAAGCCGACTCTCATGCACTCGCTGGTGACAGTTGGTCGGTAGCGAAAAGATGAGTAAATTATGAGAACATTTCTGGGTGTAGGCTACTGTATTTTCTTTTAATACATAATACAGAATAGAAAAAGACTCCTTAAGATTAGGCTAATCAGTGGAACGATAGAAAAAGAAGAGGAGGACCAAGAGGAGGAGGAAGCCATGCAAGAGAAACAAAAAAGGACAAAACATGCTACTTTATGTCAGGACTTTAGAATTTGAAATGAAAAGTTGATTTAAAAAAAAAAAGATAATAAATTAAATAAATAAGAAGTGTAATATGTTGTAAATCTGTTTTGAAATAAGCTGTTTTTCAAATAAAGGTTTTCCAAGTGATGTCAGATTGTGTGTGTACATGTGTTTTTATTGTACTTACCCTGTAACTACATGAAACAAGAGGGTAAGAAGCACCACTTTAATTTACAGCCCGCAATGTCATACTTACCCTGTAACTACACGGAACAAGAGGGTAAGAAGCACCACTTTAATTTACAGCCCGCAATGTCATACTTACCCTGTAACTACATGAAACAAGAGGGTAATAAACGCCACTTTAATTTACAGCCCGCAATGTCATACTTACCCTGTAACTACATGAAACAAGAGGGTAAGAAACGCCACTTTAATTTACAGCCCGCAATGTCATACTTACCCTGTAACTACATGAAACAAGAGGGTAAGAAACACCACTTTAATTTACAGCCCGCAATGTCATACTTACCCTGTAACTACATGAAACAAGAGGGTAAGAAGCACCACTTTAATTTACAGCCCGCAATGTCATACTTACCCTGTAACTACATGAAACAAGAGGGTAATAAACGCCACTTTAATTTACAGCCCGCAATGTCATACTTACCCTGTAACTACATGAAACAAGAGGGTAAGAAGCACCACTTTAATTTACAGCCCGCAATGTCATACTTACCCTGTAACTACATGAAACAAGAGGGTAAGAAGCACCACTTTAATTTACAGCCCGCAATGTCATACTTACCCTGTAACTACATGGAATACTTACAGTCTAAATAATTTGCCTAAATAATTTGTTATTTTCCTGGTTGTTACCCCTTTATTCCCAAAACTTTACATATTATTCCCCTATACTTACACGTACGCACTTTATAGGTACACTGTAATTACCGAAAGTTACACTGTAATTTCGTTTTAATAACGCAGTATTTTCCTGGTTGTTACACCTTTATTCCCAAGACTTTACATATTGTTCCCCTATACTTACACGTAAGTACTTTATAGGTACACTGTAATTACCGAAAGTTACACTGTACTTTCATTTTAATTACGCAGTACTTTCCGGGCTGTAATCTAAAGCGTTACCGATAAATCAATAGTGTTTTTGACCGTTGGTTGCCAGTGTATAACGAGGGCATGGCGGCCCAAGGTGTTGACTCGCTCGGTTCATTAGCGCGGCGTCACGGGGTTAAAGTGGAGGCCGGTGCAAGTGTGGAAGATCGTATCTTGGCAATCGGAGAGGTTGTTGGACATAAGAGTATTCTAGCAGCGTCAAGGATGAGCAATGCAGTTGTTTGTTTCTGGAACACTGTAGAAAATACCAATAATGTTGTGGAAAGAGGAGTTGTAATTCGTGGCCTTTTTCACCTGTGCTTTCTCTTCCAACTCCTGCCAGAAAAGTTATTCTGTCAAACATCCTTTTATCAAAGATGAAGCCTTGGCTTGTGTGTGTTTGGGTAGCATGTGTATGCATGTATCCACACATGCACAGGTTCAAGGGCTTGATGTTTGCATGCACATATGTGTACATAAACATAATGAACATGCTCCTGAAAACTTTTCAGTCTCTCCCGTTCACTTTCAGTGGCCCATTGAAACAGTGGCCCTCAATGGCCCAGTGGAACACCACAAGTGTAACTATGTGCCATTTTGTACAAAATAAAAGTTTTTCAAAACAAAATTCCTGGTGAAAAATTAAAGTAGACTAGTGTGATAAACAGTGCCAATTTTATTCAGATTTTATTTAATATTTCCAAAATTATTCCAAAAAAAAGTTTTTTTTTTACTCAAAAAGTGAGATGCCTACTGTCAAATAAATGAGGCCTACGATTAATCAGATGCAAATAGAAGAGATTGAATCCAATATTGGGAGAAAATGTAGTTTAATGAGAGATTTATAAGCAATTTTTTATAGTCCGGTCATTTTTGACCGGGAACATAAAGGTGTTACAGGGTTTTGAACACAACACAAGGGTTAAAACAGCCTGTCCTCTGGTGAAAGAGGCTCAAAATGCAACAAATGGAATCGAATCTAATTCAGGGCAGATTTGAAATGCTCCAGAGAATAATGATCCGGCTGAAGGGACTAGTGAACGCGCGGCGCCCGGTCCGAGCGCTGAAAGGTCCGCGCTTACTGAAATCGCAGAGCAGTTGCATCCAGGTTGTAGTGTTGATATCACCGAGACTGTTGCTCAAATATCTGATGTTGGACAGAGTGGAACAAACGACAGTGTGGAGGCTATTGTTGAGTTAGAGCAATCAAAGAGAACAAGATGGGCCTAAAGTGAGTGATGGTTCGAATGAGACGCAGGCATCGAGTACTAATGTCTCTGACAATGATATTTCAAAATCGCACGTTGATAGTGATTTGGACAGTGATTGTTCAGATTTGATTGCTAATGAATTGTCTGAAAGTAATTCACAGGAAAGTACTGTTGGGAAATGTGCAAAGTCTCGTTATTATACTGTGGAACAACTTAATGACTTTTTAAATGCTACAAAAAATCAGAGAAAGCCACGGATTGAAATGTTCTTTTCTGATTTATGGCTTTTTATTGAGTCGTCTCTAATCGCTATGAAGAAAGCCACTTTAGAGGAACTGGATCAGCCTAGGCGCTATCGGCTTAAAAAGTTTATGAGCGCTGTCAGAAAAAGTCCAATAATTCAACTAATCCAATAAGGCTTTTAGAGTAAATGGTTAGTTATAAGAAATGTTTTATTTACATTTTCTCATATTTCTCATAAAGCAGTACACATGATGTTCTGCTTATCTGTGTTTACAAATGTTTCAAAATATTTCATAGGTGATATCTGAGATAGAACAACAGACCAAGGGTTTTGTCAGCTGTGAGGCAGATGATGGATCAGAGAAGGTGATCTTTAATGTGTGGGTTTGCCTAAGGTAAGGGAACCCTGCTCCTGGAGAGCCTCCGCCCAACAGAGCTTAGGTCCACACTAGTTTAACACCGCTGTTTGAAATGGTCATGTTCACAATAGCTAGACATGTAATCATTTCTATGAGCACTCAGCCAATATGTGCCATGGTATTTAGAGACGTCTCAGCAGATTTTTATAACAAGGAACTAGGCTCAATATTCTTTTCTTTTCCAACAGAATTGCAAACACGACGTAATCTCCTCGGCAGTATCAAGCTTGGATTAATGTAACAGCTGTAGTGGACCCTTTTCTGCTTTTTAGTGGATTGGTGTAAGGTGTACGCCTGTACGGGTAAGTATTTTGTTCTTATAAGTAATATATTTTATTATTTTTTTAATATAAGACTCTCCATTTCTCTGCCTGTCTCACACTTTCTCAATGTCTGCCTTAAGTTTTGTTTTATGCTCTATAATTCATCTGTTAAGTAGTATTTCTTATTCTCTCATCTTTCTTATTTCTTATTGTTACTTTCATTCACACTGATTATCTACTTTTATGCCATTTATCACATTTCGAATGATCTTTTTCCTTTTCCTGGACCACTTTATTTTACCCTCAATATATCTGAATCACTCCATCCATCCTGGTTTTCTAGTAACATTCTCTAATTTATTTCTCTAAAATAAATAAAAGGAAAGATTGACAGTATAGATTATTTCTGTCCATCCATCATAATTTAATTTACACTATCTCTAAGACTGCTAATTTAACATTTTCTCTCCCGTCTTTATCGCACATACTTTCTCCATCATTACCTCTAGCTTTTGTCTTCTATCCATCTATCTGTCATATCATCAGTAACACACTCTGCCGCTATGGATCTATCACTTTCTTTACAACTATCGTTTTTTTCCTCTTTTCTTTTTTCACATTCTGTCCATTTTTCCATCATGTCTGCAACAGCTTTTCTTAATTCTTTAAATGATATTAAAGAAAAGTATCAAGTGAATCACATCAAACGACCATATGTTTATTTTATCCTCTGTCTAGTTTGCTCCTGCTTTTGGCATTAAAGGGATAGTTCACTTTGAAATAAATTTTTGATATGTTTTAGCTTACCTCAAGGGCATCCAAGATGTAGGTGTCTTTGTTTCCGCAGTAGTTTCAATTTTGATATTTTTAGGTCAAACCGTTCTTGTCTGTCAGTCATATAATGCAGGTCTATGGTCACTGTCTCAAAACACAAGCACTGAGTCCAAATTAAACAATTCCCCATCGTCCAAATTAAACAATTCCCCATCATAAGTACACATTGATGGCCTAAGACACGAAACGAGCGGTTTGTGTGAGAAAACGAACAGTATTTATATCATTGTTATCTCTTGAACACAGCACACGTCCAAATGATCTGACGGCTCGGGCGGTTATAGATATATACACTAGATGTCGCTTGGCTACGGTTTCGTTCCAATGAACTGCAGTTGCGAAGGCGACATCTAGTGTATACATCTATACCGGCCCGCGGGCGGGTATAGATGTATACACTAGATGTCGCTTGGCTACGGTTTCGTTCCAATGAACTGCAGTAGCCAAGGCGACATCTATTTATATATCTATACCCGCCCGCGCCGTCAGATCATTTGGACATGTGCTGTGTTCAAGAGATAACAACGATATAAATACTGTTCGTTTTCTCACACAAACCGCTCGTTTCGTGTCTTAGGCCATCAATGTGTACTTGGGGAATTGTTTTAATTTGGACTCTGTGCTTGTGTTTTGAGACAGTGACCATCGACATGCATTATATGACTGACAGACAAGAACGGTTTGACCTAAAAATATCAAAATTGAAACTACTGCGGAAAAAAAGACACCTACATCTTGGATGCCCTTGAGGTAAGCTAAAACATATCAAAATTTTATTTCAAAGTGAACTATCCCTTTAAAGTTGCTATGATAAGTATGTGAAGCCCAAACCTGACCCTTTAACTCCGGTAAGTGTATTTTATCAAATTCTCTCTAAATGAATTGATTAACCCAAAAATGAACATTTACTAATAATTTCCTATTATGGCTTGTACATTGCAGGGCTTTGATGGCAGAAGACACTGACATGGTCAACACAGACATTCCAAAAACTGTACAGTACAAAGTGGGCTGAACTTATTTCCCACACAGCACTGATTATTTTAAGTGAGGCACACTTCAACAAACCATCCACCATCCCATTCGCAGAGGATGTTCAGTGTCTTCACCAGCATCTTGAAAAGGTTGCAGATTCAGCATCTGAGAACTTGAAAAACACCCAATCAGCACAAGCCTATGGGGAACTTTCCAGAGCAACATTGGCAAAAGTAATTATTTTCAACCGAAGACGTGGAGGAGAGGCTGCTAAGATTAATCTAAAACCCTTCCTTGAAAGGGACACAGCTCCCCTCCATGCGGATGTTGCTGCTGGCCTAACAAAATTCGGAAAAAAAACTCTGTGCACATTTTAGTCGGGTTGATATTAGGGGTAAAGGGGGTCGAAAAGTTGCAGTTTTGCTATCGCCAGACATGGTTGATGCCTTAACACACCCTGTTAGCCGAAGAAAAGAGTTTGGAGTTCCTGAAGAAAATACATTCCTCTTTGGGAGACCAAGTTGTTTGACTCCTTATCGAGGACAAGATTGTCTGAGGGTTTACGCCAATGAGTGTGGAGCAAAAAAAAACTGAATTCCTCAAATCAACACAACTGCGAAAGCATGTTGCAACTCTGTCTCAGGTGTTAAACTTAAAAAATCACGAGCTCGACCAAGTTGCAGACTTTCTGGGCCATGATATTCATGTGCACTGAGAGTACTATCGACTTCCAGAGGCCACAACACAGTTAACCAAGAGATCAAAACTCTTACTTGCACTGGAGAAAGGCACCCTTGCAAATCTTCAGGGGAAAACACTTGAAGAAATTGAAATCGAAGGTATGCAGGATAATCCTTTAGACCTTAGATCAGGGTTCTCCAACCCTCCTCCCACAGTAATTATCAAGCAACCCTGAACACCTTGATTAACTGATTTAGGTGGATTTGATTGAGGTTGGAGCTGAAATCTTCAGGACGTTAGCTCTCCAGGAACAGGGATGGAGACCTCTGCCTTAAGCCCGGGACACACTGCATGATTTCCGGCTGTCCCAGACGAAAGATTGCTATTGTGAAACAATCATGGAAATTTCTGTGATCTGACCCCTGTCAGTGGTAAAAATGACTCTTACCGTATCCGGTCGTCAAAACAGCAAAAACGCCCTTCTTGCAAAGGAACGATTCGAGCGGCGTCTTCTGTTCCTCTTTTAGAGAAAAAGTCTAAATCTTTCATTGTAGCGCCCAAAGCCGTTTCAAACAAATGGTGTTCATCCATAGCCATCTTGCAATGTTTACTAATGACTTCGACGTCACAACGCTGTCGTCATCTCGCCTCTGGCCCGCCTATATCAGATAACCCGATGTGATTGGTGCAGCTCGGATAGAGGGGCATATTTAATGAGCATCATTACGCGACACCAAAGTAACTCGCTGAGCAAATTCAACTTATGCTCTAGCGAGAACTCTGGATTACCAGGGTACTAAGAAGGTGCTTTGGTGGTTTGATCCGGGCACAAGTGACAGAAAAGACTAGGTCACTGCCAAAGGAGGTACCAAGTCTCTAGACCAGGGTTGTCAAACTCATTTTCACTGAGGGCCACTTCAGCATTATGGCTGCCCTCAAAGGGCCGGTTGTAACTGTAAGACTTTTAAAATGTTAATATATTGTCTCTTTATTTGATTATTACTTATTTAAGTTACAAATATTGTATATGCATTTGCAGGGGTTATTTCTAGGTTTTAAAAACATCAGGGGATGATCCCGAAACATCAGGGGCTGGGTAATAATGATTTGATACAGATAATAATGTATATTGTATATAAGCAGGGGCAAACTGGCAAAAACATCCAGCCTTGGCACTGTAGCCACACCAGCACACATTACCACACAGTCATGCGTATTCAAATGTGAGGTAGTTAGGGGGGTTCGGGGACTTGCTCCCCCGATAAAATTTGGATTTCTCGGACCTACATATATGTGCATTTTAAGGTGTTTAAAGGCCAAAAAATTAGGATAACAATAGCTTTAAAAGCATGTCAGTGGGCAGTAGCATAAATTATTTGTCAAGATAACAGATTCTTAAAAATGAGAATGAGGATAAATGTCAAGTCAAGTCAAGTCATTTTCATTTATATAGCGCTTTTAACAATGTAGATTGTCTCAAAGCAGCTTTACAGAGATAAATGTATAATTTAACGTAAGATTGTTTTGGCTTTATAGCGGTTCTTTAATAAAGTTATTTTATTTTCCAGCTAAAGTTAGTTTTGATTGATTCGCTTCCGTCGCAACGATCATTTGTTTTTAAATTAGGGCCGCCAAGACGACACCATTCTCTCTACACAGACTTTAGCGAACCTGTGAGAAACGCTGATGGCGTTCAGATGCGCATTAAGAACGGGTTCTATAGTTATGTGCGTTTGAATATATGTGTGCAGGTTTGGAATTCCCTGCAAACCAAGCCTAAACAAATTACTGGTGTTTCCTTATAGTTTTGATTCAGAATTTTATTTTATTTTATCAATTCGGGGTAGATACGCAAATTGAGTTTTCCCGACGACGCGTTATCTGTAGAGTGGGAAAGGGATCCTCCATAGGGAGAGACTAGTTGGCCCTTCAGCACTGCATTGACATCGGGTCCAGGCGAAGGTCCTTCATCAGATCTGGAAACGGCCTGGATCCGGCTGGCTGCGGGAAAACCTTGGGATAAACAAAGACACTAAAATTAGCGTAGATGCCATTCTTCTCATGATGTAACAAGTACATCAGGATTTATGGGAAGTGTTCCCGGTTCCAGCTGACCTAATCTATGCAGCCTAATATTGAATTATAGAAGTCTATAATGTATTATGTGAACGCTCTGTCAAAGAGATGTGTCTTTAATCTAGATTTGAACTGACAGAGTGTGTCTGCTTCCCGGACAATGGTAGGAAGGCTGTTCCAAAGTTTTGGTGCTAAATAGGAAAAGGATCTACCGCCAGCAGTCGATTTAGATATTCTAGGTATTATCAACTGGCCGGAATTTTGAGATCGCAATAGACGTGAAAGACTATAATGCGTTAAGAGCTCGCTCAAGTACTGCGGAGCTAAACCATTTAGTGCTTTGTAAGTAATCAGCAATATTTTAAAATTGATGCGATGTTTAATAGGGAGCCAGTGCAGTTTTGACAGAACCGGGCTAATATGGTCATACTTCCTGGTTCTGGTAAGAACTCGAGCTGCTGCGTTTTGAACTAGCTGTAGTTTGTTTATTAAGCGTGCAGGGCAACCACCCAGTAGAGCATTACAATAATCTAGCCTTGAGGTCATGAACGCATGGACTAATTGTTCCGCATTTGTCAATGGGAGCATATGACTTAATTTAGATATATTTTTAAGATGGAAAAATGCGGTTTTACAGATACTAGACACGTGACTTTCAAATGAAAGATTGGTATCAAAGAGCACACCCAGGTTCCTAACCGACGACGAAGACTTAACAGAGCAGCCATCAAGTGTTAGACAGTATTCTAGGTTATTACGTGAGGAAGTTTTTTGTCCAATAATTAGAATCTCTGTTTTTTCAGAATTTAGAAGTAGGAAATTACGAGTCATCCAGTTTTTTATATCAGCTATGCATTCTGTTAATTTAGTGAATTGGTAAGTTTCGTTAGGTTTTGAAGAAATATAGAGCTGAGTATCGTCGGCATAACAGTGGAAGCTAATTCCATGTTTCCTAATGATATCTCCTAATGGTAGCATGTACAGAGTGAACAGCAGCGGTCCTAGTACTGAGCCTTGTGGTACGCCATACTGAACTTGTGATCGATGAGACATCTCTTCATTTACTGCTACAAACTGATAACGGTCAGATAAGTATGATTTAAACCATGCTAGTGCAATTCCACTAATGCCAACATAGTTTTCTAGTCTATTTAAAAGAATGTTGTGGTCAATGGTGTCAAACGCAGCACTAAGATCGAGTAACACTAATAGAGAGACACAACCACGATCGGATGATAAGAGCAAATCATTTGTGACTCTAACGAGAGCTGTTTCGGTACTATGGTATGGTCTAAATCCGGACTGAAAATCCTCGCAGATATCATTTCTGGTAACCCTTTATTTTACAGTCCCCTAATTACTAGGTATTTACCTAGTAAATGCATGGTAAGTTGTAGTTGGTTATTGGTAATTACCACAGGTAACAAGTATGTAAATGCAGAGAAACTACAAACTAACTACTAGGTATTTACCTGGTAAGCATATGGTAAATTATAGTATTTTAGTGTGTAATTACTTAAGGTGATTAGTATGCAATTACAGAGAAACTACCAGGGGAAAAAACACCACTGTTAAATATCAACTCAACAAAGTACTGTGTACTTGTTACCTGTTTAGGTTGGTAATAACTCAGATTTAATTGTGTACTTCCTCAGAATGTAGGCAGACTATTTTTAGAAACACCTCCAGTATTACCCATCAATTCAAGTTAGGTTTGTAGTTATCCTAGGGTTATGTTGGTAACAGTCCATGTTTATTTATTACTATCTTGAAATTAAGACGTAGTTTCCAATAAATTACCTTGTCTTACATAGTTGTTGTTCATTGCTACACCCATTTATAGAGGGTTTATCAAATAATTTACCTTACACTTACCTGGTAACTACCCCGCAGGAACAGTTTTCCCTAATGTCATGGTACATCTTAAATACTGGGTATGTTCTTGCAGATGTTTTTACAATTTACTCAGTAAGTAAAGTGTAACTGTACTGTAAAATGAAGCCTTGTTTATTTCCATGGTATTACCGGAATTGTACCATATAACTTGATCATTCCCTTTTCCATATAGTCACACTTTTTTACCTCATATGTCCTGCAACGTTACCAAGGAAAACATGACAATTTACTCAGTAAGTAAAGTGAAACTGTACTGTAAAATGAAGCCTTGTTTATTTCCATGGTATTACCGGAATTGTACCATATCATTCCCTTTCCCATAGTCACATTTTTATTTTTTCCTAGTATGTCCTGCAACGTTACCAAGGAAAACATGACAATTTACTCAGTAAGTAAAGTGCAGCTGTACTGTAAAATGAAGCCTTGTTTATTTCCATGGTATTACTGGAATTGTACCATATCATTCCCTTTTCCATAGTCACATTTTTATTTATTTGTTTTCCTAGTATGTCCTGCAACGTTACTAAGGAAACCATGACAATTTTCTTGGTAAGTAAAGTGTAACTGTACTGTAAAATGAAGCCTTGTTTATTTCCATGGTATTACCAGAATTGTACCATATAACCTGATCATTCCCCTTTTCCATATAGTCACAATTTTTTACCTCGTATGTCCTGCAACGTTACCAAGGAAAACATGACAATTTACTCAGTAAGTAAAGTGAAACTGTACTGTAAAAGGAAGCCTTTTTATTTCCATGGAATTACTGGGATCTTACCCTATAATCTGTTATAGCTACGTAACTGTACCTATTACAGATTATTGGGTAAGATCCCAGTAATTCCATGGAAATAAAAAGGCTTCCTTTTACAGTAACGTTCCAGTTTCACTTTACTTACTGAGAATGTTCAACGTGATCTCATGAGAATACGTGTGTATTTTTACGTAAAGTGTAATTCTACCATACGTACATTTACTTACGTTTTATACACACAGAAACGTATAGTATTTACAGCACTAAAACGTAAAATGTTTGCATTAACAGCACAAAAACATAAATTATTTACGTATGAACAACTCTATACCGACGTATTTGTACGCATTCTTATTTATGCATATTAAAATCGTGGCATTAATGTTTTGACTCTATTGCATTCAAATGTCTTATCAATTACGTTTTCAGTCGCATTTATGCAGTTTACTCAAGAAATAGACTAATAACATTTCGCTCTGTTCGTGCCTTCTGCTGCAAACTCGTTTCGGAGGATTAGCATACATGCAGTTAAACAAGAATACACTTTAAAACCTTAAAAGTACCTTATTTAATCGTTTAACCATTTTAATATTTAGTTTATTTACAGTGAGACACAAAATGTGTTTTCTCCAATAGGACAATAATACACCAAAACCCAACATAAATTCACAAAAGACATCAATTTTATTATAGCCTACTTGATATAATCCAAATCTTTAGAATCCATACGTTTGCAAGAAAGAGATCCAAATTCAGCCCTTTATCCAGTGAGTGATCTTCATCTCCATTCCACAGGCTTTAACAACAGCGCAGTCTGTAACTGTCAAATCCCGCGGACCCGCGCTCGTGATGATGAATTCAAATTCAAAAATTGCGCCCTCAAGAAGCGTTACGACATGTTTTACGGCAGTGATATCAAACGCTCATTGGCTCTCGCCTGTTGGTCTATGTTCGTCACAGATTGCGACATGTCGTATTTCAGTCGGTAAACTATATTTGAAATGGAGAAGAGCGCGCGCCTTCACACAGAGCGAAGCCGGATTAACATTTTCATGGATTAATCATTTAAATTCTGCTCTGTAAATTACCTTATTCAAAATTATTATATACTGAAAGAGAGGACTGTGACTGCAACACATCGTCATGTGAACGACTTTTGGTACCGGTTTTGACATTTTCGCAATAAATAAATTATTGTGATTACACGTATGTTGTTTTCCTTGGTACATATGAGGTAAAAAAATTTGACTATATGGAAAAGGGAATGATATGGTACAATTCCGGTAATACCATGGAAATAAACAAGGCTTCATTTTACAGTACAGTTTCACTTTACTTACTGAGTAAATTTTCATGTTTTCCTTGGTAACGTTGCAGGACATATGAGGTAAAATAAAAATAAAAATGTGACTATATGGAAAAGGGAATGATATGGTACAATTCCGGTAATACCATGGAAATAAACAAGGCTTCATTTTACAGTACAGTTGCACTTTACTTACTGAGTAAATTGTAAAAACATCTGCAAGAACATACCCAGTATTTAAGATGTACCATGACATTAGGGAAAACTGTTCCTGCGGGGTAGTTACCAGGTAAGTGTAAGGTAAATTATTTGATAAACCCTCTATAAATGGGTGTAGCAATGAACAACAACTATGTAAGACAAGGTAATTTATTGGAAACTACGTCTTAATTTCAAGATAGTAATAAATAAACATGGACTGTTACCAACATAACCCTAGGATAACTACAAACCTAACTTGAATTGATGGGTAATACTGGAGGTGTTTCTAAAAATAGTCTGCCTACATTCTGAGGAAGTACACAATTAAATCGGAGTTATTACCAACCTAAACAGGTAACTAGTACACAGTACTTTGTTGAGTTGATATTTAACAGTGGTGTTTTTTTCCCTGGTAGTTTCTCTGTAATTGCATACTAATCACCTTAAGTAATTACACACTAAAATACTATAATTTACCATATGCTTACCAGGTAAATACCTAGTAATTAGTTTGTAGTTTCTCTGCATTTACATACTTGTTACCTGTGGTAATTACCAATAAACAACTATAACTTACCATGTATTTACTAGGTAAATACCTAGTAATTAGGGGACTGTAAAATAAAGGGTTACCTCATTTCTTTCTAGAAAGGAACATAGTTGTGAAGATACTGCCTTTTCTAGTATCTTTGACAGAAAGGGTAGATTCGAGATCGGCCTGTAATTGACTAATTCTGAAGGATCAAGTTGCATTTTTTTAACAAGCGGTTTAATCATAGCCAGCTTAAAGTTTTTTGGTACGTATCCTAGAGACAAAGATGAATTAATGATATTAAGAAGAGGATCTATGACCTCTGGAAGCATCTCTTTCAGTAGCTTAGTCGGTATAGGGTCTAGCATACATGTTGTAGATTTAGATGATTTAACGAGTTTAGTAAATTCTTCCTCTCCTATAGTAATGAATGAATAAAATTTTTCCTCAGGGAGACTACAATGCACTGCCTGATGCGATACTGTAGTAGACGGTTGCATAGTTATAATTTTATCCCTGATATTATCAATCTTATAAGTGAAGAAGTTCATAAAGTCATTACTGCTGTGCTGCTTGGAACCTTCGGTGCTTGAAGCTTTCTTTTTCGTTAGTTTAGCCACTGTTTCAAATAAATACCTAGGATTATGTTCATTTTCTTCTAATAGGTTTGAAAAATAAGCAGATCTAGCAGCTTTTAAAGCCTCTCTGTAAGCAATCGAGCTCTCTTTCCATGAAATGCGAAATACCTCTAATTTTGTTTTCTTCCAGTTGCGCTCCATTTTTCTGGCTGCTCTCTTAAGGGCCCGAGTGTGCTCGTTGTACCACGGCGTTGGATTATTTTCTTTAATCTTCTTTAAGCGCAAAGGAGCAACTGTGTCTAAAGTGCTGGAAAGGAGAGAGTTAAAAGTTTCTGTTGCAATATCAAGTTTTTCTAAGCTATCCGGGATGCTAAAATGATGAAACTGATCAGGAAGATTATTAATTAAGCAATCTTTAGTAGCAGAAGTGATAGGTCTCACATATTTGAAACACGGAGTTGGCTTTGCAGCCTTGGCTAAATGTAATTTACACGAGACTAGATAATGATCTGAGATGTCATCGCTCTGCTGCAGAATTTCAACGGCATCAACATCTATTCCATGTGATATTATTAGATCTAGAGTATGATTACGACGATGAGTAGGTCCTGACACGTGTTGTCTAACTCCAATTGAGTTTACAATGTCTTTAAATGCCAAACCCAATGCATCTTTTTCATTATCGATGTGTATATTAAAATCACCAACAATTAGTACTTTATCTGCAGCCAATACTAACTCTGATAGAAAGTCCGCAAATTCTTTGATAAAGTCTGTATGGTGCCCTGGTGGCCTGTATACAGTAGCCAGCACAAATCTCAAACGTGATTTATCATTTTTACTATATATTTTTACATTAAGCACTAACACTTCAAAAGAATTATATTCGAAACTTGATTTCTTAGTGGTTTTGAAAATATTACTATAAATTACAGCAACACCACCCCCTTTGCGTTTCAGACGAGGCTCATGTTTATAACAGTAGTCTTGCGGGGTGGACTCATTTAAAGTAATGTAATCGTCTGGTTTTAGCCAGGTTTCTGTCAAACACAGCACATCTAGGTTATTATCTGAAATCATATCATTAACAATGAGTGCTTTTGAAGTAAGCGATCGAATATTCAGCAACCCAAGCTTTAGCATTTGCTCATCTGTATTATAGCTGTTTTTTATTTGTTGAACATCAATTAAATTTTTAACCTTAGATAGGTTTAAACATTTTTTGGATTTCCAAAATCGGGGAACAGACACAGTCTCTATATGATGATAGCTAGGTGAAAGAGGCTCTATGTGATAGGATTTCTCTGACCTGGGTGACGCGAGGCCGCTAGCAGACGGTTGGTTTAGCCAGTCTGTCTGCTTCCTGACCTGGTGCCCAATTTGTCATGTTTGAGCTCTAAGACTATGAGCCATATTACTAGAGAGAAGAGCAGCACCATCCCAGGAGGGATGAATACCATCTCTTTTCAACAGGTCAGGTTTGCCCCAAAAACTTTTCCAATTGTCTATGAATTCTATATTATTACACGGACACCACTCAGACAGCCAGCGATTCAGCGAACACAATCTACTAACTATCTCATCACTCCTGCGAACAGGAAGGGGGCCAGAGCAAATTACAGTGCCTGACATCGTACTTGCAAGTTCACACACCTCTTTAATATTAATTTTGGTGATCTCCGACTGGCGGAGTCGAACATCATTAGTGCCGACATGAATAATGATCTTAGAGAATTTATGATTAGCATTAGCCAGCACTTTTAAATTTGCTTTGATGTCAGGCGCTCTGGCTCCCGGCAAACATGTGACTATGTTCGCTGGTGTCTCTATTTTCACGTTCCGTGTGATCGAATCACCAATTACTAGGGCACAATCAACAGAATTCTCAGTGGGTGTTTCACTGAGCGGGGCAAATCGATTTGTTGTGGTAATCGGAACGGAAGAGTGGTTTTTTGATCCGCGACTAGAGCGATCCCTCACTGTCACCCATTTGCCCGGCTGCTCAGGCACTACTTCAGCTGGAACCGAATCATGTAAAGAGTTCACTATGCTAGGCGCATCCAAAATAGTATCTAAAGCTCTAGCACTCTTACTATCCTCAATTAAAGTTTGGATGCGTGTCTCTAATTCTGAAATCTTCTCTGTCAGCCTAACTGTCTCCTTACATTTATCACATATAAATCCTACATTGCCAACAGAGAAGTCTATGCTAAACATGTGACATGAAGTGCAGGTGACAATAACAGGACAAGACATTACTCACCGTGTTTGTTGACTGATTATTACTTACCTGAGCTTTTATGAACTCAAAGGCGCGAGCGCGCGAGAGAAAAATAAATAAATAAAACAGCTGAGCGCACGGGTGGCGCGTTAACAGGCTAGCAGTAGCGAATTAGCGTGTTGTGCTAGTAGTAATGGAAGCTAGCGATGTCAATCTGAGATGTTGGGTAAGCTGTATTTAGTATAAACAACTACAAATTGTAGTAAATGATGGTTCAAAACAAAAAATACGAGGCTAAGACGGAGCTTACAGCACCGAGGCAAACACACTCACAGCAGGCAGCGAGGCAGACGAGGCAACTACAAAATGGAAATGCAGAACGTTTCTGCTTATTGTTGACAATACATAATTACATATTCCAAACAGGAATGGCCTTAAATGAGAAATCTTTCAAGGATTATTTTGCATATATGTTACATTTCAATCAAAAACCAGTGCAATCTTTTTGTGATTGTTCACTCATAAAGACAGTCACTTGTCGCCACCTACTGGCTTAATGATGCAAGTGGCGCAAACACAGACAAGCGGAGTGATACAAATGGTGAAAAGGATAATACTGGTACATATTATATTAAATATTATGTAATATATTAATATATTTAAATATATATATTATTATATTAAAATAATATAAAATATCAATATATTATTCTTCAATCAGTTCTATGCAGCAGAATCAGATTTAACAGATTTATTTTTTGACCAATTGTCAAAATAAAGTATAGTCCTACAAAGCTACAGATGGTGCCCAACCAGAATGAGACTTTTACCGCCGCCGTTCCCGCCGCGGCAAAATTGGGATGTGTATTTGCTGCCTTTTACCCCTGAGTGGCGCTGTAATCACAGACTTTGAAAAGTGTCAGTTTATTCTCTTTAATGCCGTAATCTGCCGCGGCAGTATCTGAGTTGAGGTCACAGATAAATTTAAGATAAATATTGTGGTTAAACGAATTCAAATTCATTTAATTTAAACAAAGTAGACACGTTAACATTGTGTGCCCAGTTTTTCTATAATTTAGAAAGGCTATGTCAATAGGTTACTTGTCATTTACTTTATGCATTATTTGTTATATTCAGAATTAGGCTTACATGTTGTTGATTATCAATTGAATTCTTTAATAAATAATCAACCACAATACCTATTACTACTGCCGCAGCAAAAATAAACCAGTCGAATTTCAAAGTCGTTGGCGAAATTACTATAGGCTATACCGGGCAAGTGACAGGGCAAAACAGCAGCAACTGCGGCATTTTAAAAGGTAAGTTTCCTATCTGTCTATTTAAAAAAAAAAAAAAAAAAACTTTTTTCATTATTTGAACAAAAATGAGACTGATTGAATATGTTAAAATATAAACAAACAAAGCAGAGAAAAAAACAAACTTTTAGGGAAAAAATATAGGCCTATTATGCTCAGAATTGGTTAACATTAACGAAAGCAAAATATGTAAAAATACATTTCAAACAAAATAAAACAAAACAAATTCGTGGCCGAGTGGTAGGCTATAACTTACGTTTCAAATCCCGAACAAACATGGGCTACTTTTTTAGTATTAATTTGATTTGATAGTTCTAAAATATTGCTACACCATATTGTTTTTTTTCTCCTATAGGCTATTAAATATTTAATATTTATAAAATAAAATTAGGCTACCATTCATTTCCATTTTACATTAGGGACAATTTTTTTCCAACAGAATGGCTGAATTAACATCTGCATAATAATAATAATAATAATAATAATAAATAAACAGCACAAGGTCTTGTAAAAACACTTTTTTTTGACACATAATTTTTTTTTTTACTTTTAAAACAGAGAAAATAGTAGACCTAGGCTATTCAGACGATATCTGTGGTCAATGCATTAACAATAGACTCTCGGAGCTTCAAACGATCTGAGATCGAATCTCAGTATAGCCGACAGTGTTTATGTTTTTCCGTTCTTGATGCTTAAATATGCATCTGTTTATTAAAGTCAATCATCTTGTTTAATTATCAATTGTACATTAACATAAATTTGCTACATTCCAGTTGAGCCGCTGCACGCTATGACATATCTGATGAAGGAAGACTGTCAGCCGATTGCACCAGAAAATGAAGATGATGAAGCTCGTCTTTAATCTGCTAAATTATTATTCTTTTTTTTTTTGTGTGTGTGTGAATCATTCACGAGATTGAGATGACTGACAGTGATACCCGGCCATAGCAACGGAAGACATTTTCCAAAACAGATCGAAAAAATCAGAAAAATACTTTCAATACAGCATTGCTTTCAATTAAAAAATAAACAATGAAAATGTAAAAGAAAAAGAAAATTAATTAAGTTTGAAAACCCATCGCACATTTCAAGGTATGAATAAAGTGTCGGGACAGTTTATTTATTTAAACAGGGTTGCATCGATTCGATAGAGTTTATTCCCTTTGTGATGCAAAATAAGAAACATTTTAAATTTATTGTCAAAGAAATTGCAGCTAAATTAAAAAATGAAAACGGTACAAAACGAAAAAAAGTTCAAAGCAACAAATTAAGAACAGGCGTTTTTCTTTGCCTCTCTCGCGCTGGATATTATTTTAGTAAGTTTGGTCTCCCTCACTGCGCGCGGCGGGTCTTTCTCGAAATTAAGCATTTCAGCGTAAAAAACACCATACAGCTGATAATACTGTATATGTCGCTGTGTGTCATCCACACAAATCACGAAAGAAAAAACTGTAACAAATAGCTTTTGTTCCTTCAAAGATACAACATGCCTTGCTGAATTCACCTCACAATAAAACGAGGTGGGTCGCGAATTAAAGAGCTCTGTATCTGCTAAATTGAAATTGTGTGTGGAAAACCTTTAAATACAATCAATAAAACTACAATATATAATTTAATAAGATATAGGGCCTACTGCACATAGGCTATGGACTTTTGGAGATTTTGAGATTAAACCTTAAAATAACTTAGCCTTTGCCTGCTCATCAGGCTGGCTCCGACACTCTCCATATGAAAGACGGAACATTAACACCTCTGTCCTGCACCCCCACGATAAAGCAACTATTGCCTTCTCCAAACCCCCCACAGGCTAGCTGAGTTTGCAAAACAAAACAAAGAGTTTGCCACTCGTCGTGGTGTGCCAAAACACTTCATTATAAACTTAAATATATAAGCATATAAGCTATAAGCAAAAAACTATGTTTTAGAACTAGACAAATCTCTCTGCATCAACAATAGACTATAAAATGCATTAATAGGCTAATATAAAAATATCAGTAGTCCAAGTTAGTTCGGGATTCGATCCCGTGTCATCTAAATGATCGTAACGTAAGTTCAACCACTCGGCCACGATCCACTCGTTGCGACATGGCCTAACGTTCCAGTGTGTGTTCGCTCACACGAGCGAGAAGCGCTCTTCATTCAAATGAACGCGCCGCCGCGTTTGTCGAACACTTATTCAACATGCCAGAATAAAACCTGGCTTTTGAACAATGCGTAACGCCACTCGGCCTGGTGTGCCAAAACACTACATTTTAAACTTCAATGTTTAATTCAAAACAATCTCAAAACGCGTTGTGACATTTTTTTAAAGCAGTAGCCTAGCCTATATACATTAAGGGCATTGAAACCAGGATCTTAACTAAAACGCGTTCCGCGTAATCTCTCAAAAATTATGCCACACTACATGTATTTTTTTTTTAAGGACTGCTTTTGAAATCACTATAAATTACTATGCAATTGTATCGCTCACCAGAGCTCTTCATTTATCTAATTCCTCAATAGAATAGTAAAAATATTCATCGTCTTTGCTCCTAATATCGTCTCTATTTTTAACTTTTGATTCTATTTTTTCAGTTCTAAAATTGATTCTATCTTTAGTTCTATTCTGTTGTAGCCTAATAGGCCTATTTATATATATGAAAAATATGCCTATTAGGCTTAGGGTTTTATATTTAACCCACTTACATTTTAAAATACGGCAATTGCTGCTGTTTTGCACAATGTCCCTTTGCGCCACCTGGCGGTCATTTCGGGAACGACTTTGAAATGCGGCTGGTTTATTTTCGCCGCGGTGATTTCGCCGCGGCAGCTGGCGCGGCGGTAATAGGCATTTTGGTTGTCCACCATCTGTAGTTTTATCAGAGCATGAGCAGAGCAGGGAGAGGACCAGTGAACTAGAGCAGTGGTTCTCAAACCTGTCCTGGCGTACCCCCAACACTGCACGTTTTCTTTCTCTCCCTAATCAAACACACCTGATTCAACTCATCAGCTCATTATTACATGGGTTAATGAGCTGATGAGTTGAATCAGGTCTGTTTGATTAGGGAGAGAAAGAAAACGTGCAGTGTTGGGGGTACGCCAGGACAGGTTTGAGAACCACTGAACTAGAGGATCGTGATTCGTGTAATTTTACCAGTGTTGCCCAGCATGGCTATACACACCATGTTGCAGCACAGTAGTGCTATTGCAAAAAGAAACAAGTCCAGAGAAATTTCATGTCGGCACGTTTTTTTTTTTTTCGGACTTTGCCTTTCCGGTGAGCGTGAGCAGAGCTCGCAACACACACACACACACACACACACACACACACACACACACACACACACACACACACGGAGGTTGCTTGCGGAACATTGAGCAGAACGCGCTGTGAACACGGAGCGGAGAGCACAGCGCACACACAGCGGAACGCGCTTAGAAGTTATGCATCTTCGGAAGCGGACTCGCACGCAAAGTCATAAAACACGCTGAGCCAGAGTCAAACCATCGCCGAACACGGAGGGGCGCGGCGGCTTTTTAGTATCTTTCGGCCAAAAAACGAAAATGTTATTTTTGGCTGAAAATTTTCGGCAGCTTAAATTTCGTTGCATCCCTAATTTTAAGACACCCATATCCTCTCGCGGGCCATATAAAATAATGTTGCGGGCCGGATTAGGCCCGCGGGCCTTGAGTTTGACACATGTGCTCTAGACTCTTTCATGGGGACTTCTGCGCTCACTGCCTCCAGTCAGAAGTGTGTGCATGAGTCACGGGTCACGGATTCAGGAATGATGCCTTCATCTCGTTCTACATCTGGTGGCCACACTTGCTTGGTTTCTTGGTTTTTTATGTCGTTTCTCATCAGCACCGCCACTTTCGTTACAACATCCTCAGATTGTTAGATCTGGCGTGCTGTAGTTCCATCTTTAAAGAGTGCATGGTTTTCACGAGCTCGGCCATGGTCAGGCTATCGGGATAGAGAAGAAGCCTCCCATTGTCATCAGGTATGATATGAATGGACTCAACCAGCTGTTTAAAACAAAATCCCGAATATCACGTGCCATAGAGCCACATTGGAACCATGACCTCAACGAATAACGTCGGACCGGACTCCCTCTGGCACAAATAACCGACCCGGTGGGCAATCCCTTCTAAGGCCGTGCAGACCTTCGACTCGACCTCCCATGTGAGTGTAGAGACAATGAGTCTCTCAGGTAGAATGCACTCGGGAGTAGATGGGCGTTCGAAGCGATCAAAAATACGAGACAACGCGTCAGGTTTGATGTTCTTGGAACCCGGACGGTACAAAGCGAAAAGTCAAAACGACTGAAAAAAAGTACCCACCGAGCCTGCCTGTAGTTCAGTCGTTTGGCAGATCTGATGTATTTGAAGTTCTTATGATCGGTTCAGACGATAAAGGATTCCCCCGCTCCCTCTAACCAGTGGCGCCACTCTTGCGCTAACTTGACTGCCAACAACTCTCTGTTACCAATATCGTAATTACGTTCGGCAGTCAATAAGCGTTGAGAAAAATATGCGCATGGGTGCATCTTGTCGTCCGCAGAAGATCGCTGTGAAAGTACTGCACCTACCCCCACCTCTGACGCATCTACCTCCACCACAAACTGACGTGAGGGATCAGGGGCAACAAGAATGGGAGCTGAAACAAAGCGGCTCTTGAGGTTGGAAAATGCCACATCTGCAGCATTAGACCACCGGAACGGCAATCAGAGGAGCAGCTAGTTGGCTGAAATTATGAATAAAACGTTGGTAAACATTGGCGAATCCCAGGAACCTCTGCAGGGCCTTACAGGAATCTGGAATTGGCCAATCCACCACAGCCTTAACCTTGTCGGGATCCATGCACGCTCCCTCGTACGAGATGATGTACCCCAATAATGGAATTGACTGTGCATGAAACGCGCACTTCTCTGCCTTAACAAAAAGCCCATTCTCGAGCAACCTCTGGAGCACTCGCCTGATGTGTTGAACGTGTTCCTGGAGAGAAGAAGAAAATATCAATATGTCATACAGGTAGACATATATGAACTGGTCGACCATATCTCTCAACATGTGCCTGGAAAACGGCGGGGGAGTTGGACAGGCCAAAAGGCATAACCAAATATTCAAAGTGCTCCCTGGGGGTATTAAATGCCGTTTTCCACTTATCCCCCCTTCTTATGTGGACCAAATGATAAGTGTTGCGTAAGTCCAGTTTGGTGATGAGAGACGCTCCCTGCAACCGCTTGAAGGCTGAAGACATTAGCGGCAAGGGATAAGTATTCTTTACCATGATGTTCAGCCCTATGGAGCCAGAACGGTGACTTTAAAATTTGGCATAAAAATTTAAAATTGCCATTGAAAACAAAAGCAGAACTGAAAAAAGAAACATTGGCATTGAAACATTTGTATTGAAAACAGTTGTATTGGCATTGAAACAAGTATTGGCACTGAAAAAAGAAAATAATTAAAATCTTACAATCTTATTCTTTTATTTTATTGGGATTTATTTGTATTTTTCAATGACGATCTTCAGATTTGTTCTTCAGGTCACTCTTTTTCAGTGACAGATTTTTTTTACAATGTCAGATTTTTTTCAGTTTCAACTTTCTGTCACTGTTTTGGCGTGGAGAGGGGAGGGGTCTGAGGGGAGGGGTAAGTAGAGCGTAGTTTGCATATCATTTGCATATCGGCATACTGAAGAAGTAGGCCTACGTCACTTTTCTGGAACCCGCCGTCAGCTCTGAAGCCTCTGGCATGGTGGCGTGACGAAAATGTCCAGTTCACCAGGAACTTCCAAACTTACGGAGCCCGGGAAGTCACCTGTGAAAAAAAAAAAAAAAAAAAAATCCGTGGCGACGGTTTTGCAATCCGTCCGCTCAGTTTATAAACCGTACTCACGAATTCTCAAACTGTTCCCTCGGTTTAACAAATCGTGCCCACGGATTAATAAACCGTACCCACGAGTTTCTAATCCGCGCTCTCAGATTTGTAAACCGTGCCTTCAGTTTTTGCAATCTGTACCCACAAATTCATAAACCGTGCCCACGCTTTCGCAATCCGTGCCCACGGGTTTGTAATCTGTACTCACGGATTTCTGGCTCACTCTCATTTTAGAAGCACACGTTGTTAATGAATCTTATTGTATATTGTTTTATTGTGTAATAAGTGGAATACATCAAATTGTCTTAACTGCGTCTGCATGCTTAAAGTGATACTCAATTGTAGCAGCGGGTATGGGTGGAATATATGATTTAATATGAATGACGTGCATCAAAATCTTTTGTTTATTTGTGATAATCTTAGCACTTTATTATTATTTTCTAACCTGTATTATGACTGATATTTGACGAATTGCTTTGTTCATTTTTTGTAAGTTTGGGTTAGGAAACCTTAAGGAAAAATGTATTAACTTGAAACGCCGCGCGTCACGTTCATATAGGCTCTTGTCTGTAGGCTATATAGTTTTCCTCCCATAGAGCATATTATAAAGAAAAAGCTTAACGTCAATGCAGTAAGACGGTGATATTTAAACTCAGTAGCCAATACACCTTATTGAACATGCAACGCGCGATTGCACGTTAAGCGTTTTATAATGGTTTTCTATGGGTGTTGTTCATAATCTGATGTAATCTGTTTGCCTCTATAAAGTATGCTTTATTATTAAGGTAGGCCTATATTGTGTACTAAATTTGGTGCTTCAATACCACTCTCATTAAGCGTCTTAAATGGGGAAGAACGCTTGATTACGCTGCCGTTGTCTGTTTTAGCAGAATACTGCCATCTAGTGGTAGGAGGTTTTCTCAGACAGCTGTGTGTGGATCGAGCCAGGCGAAACCTGCGGAATGAAAGTCTCAAAATCCAAATGAATCAAATAGGATCGACTCAGAAACGAGTCAATGAATGCACGCGTGTCACCTGATCCACAAATACACATCTTACTTGCTGCATGCACAAATTCTGGCCCACATTAATACAAAATCGAGGTTTTGTATTAACAACTATGTCTCTATTTGTACAAAATGCTGCACATTCATGTGATTTTGGATTTTTCACACACAAGTTGTATTGTATTAGTTTAAATGTAGCGACGCACATTTGTGAATTTGTCAAATAGATGGGTAGTTGTGCACACATTAATAATTAGCACCAGGCCTATTCATTTGTAGTTGTTTGTGTGTGGGTTGGGAAATGCTTAAAAACCGCGAAAAGAAAGTGTCAAAATCCAAATGAATCAAATGAGATCGACTCAGAGGAGACGTCAATGAATGCAGGCGTGTCACCTGATCCACACATGCACATCTTCTTTGTTGCATGCGCAAATTATGATACACTAATACAAAGGAAAACATTTGTATTCACAAAAATGTCTCTATTTGTACGAATTGCTTCACATTCATTCAATTTTGAATTTTGCACACGCAAGGTGAAAGGCATGGATAAAACATTTCTGTAACATGTATCAAGTTCATTGATAAGTGTGCTTGCACGTGTTAATCATTTTGATACTATATTTATCAAATATAGTATTTTATTTATCATTCATTCATTCATTCATTCATTCATTATCCCATACTATTAATAATTTTTTTTTTTTTTTGACAGAAGCTTTCCTTAATAAGCCTTTATCTGACAGAGTTCTCCTGTACTGTAAATTATCCACAAATCTTATGAGTTCAATAATCTCTACTTTTCTACAGAAAAGTTGTGTGAAATGTTTTCACACAATTAATAGTTTTGTGTTACTTTTGCATAATATTGCACCATTTCATGCTTTTCATCTTCAGAAAGATCTTTCTTCCTCCCCGTATTGCACAAACTGTGACTTGCTTGATAATGTTGAGCAACGTCTTTAGGCAGGGTTTCCATTTACCTAAGTAGACCTTTGGAACACAGTGTATGTACACTACCGTTCAAAAGTTTGTGAAAACCGTGCAGTAATATTGTGAAATATTATGACAATTTAAAATGACTGTTTCTATGTGAATATACACTCACCTAAAGAATTATTAGGAACACCATACTAATTCTGTGTTTGACCCCCTTTCGCCTTCAGAACTGCCTTAATTCTACGTGGCATTGATTCAACAAGGTGCTGAAAGCATTCTTTAGAAATGTTGGCCCATATTGATAGGATAGCATCTTGCAGTTGATGGAGATTTGTGGGATGCACATCCAGGGCACGAAGCTCCCGTTCCACCACATCCCAAAGATGCTCTATTGGGTTGAGATCTGGTGACTGTGGGGGCCATTTTAGTACAGTGAACTCATTGTCATGTTCAAGAAACCAATTTGAAATGATTCGAGCTTTGTGACGTTACATTATCCTGCTGGAAGTAGCCATCAGAGGATGGGTACATGGTGGTCATAAAGGGATGGACATGGTCAGAAACAATGCTCAGGTAGACCGTGGCATTTAAACGATGCCCAATTGGCACTAAGGGGCCTAAAGTGTGCCAAGAAAACATCCCCCACACCATTACACCACCACCACCAGCCTGCACAGTGGTAACAAGGCATGATGGATCCATGTTCTCATTCTGTTTACGCCAAATTCTGACTCTACCATCTGAATGTCTCAACAGAAATCGAGACTCATCAGACCAGGCAACATTTTTCCAGTCTTCAACTGTCCAATTTTGGTGAGCTTGTGCAAATTGTAGCCTCTTTTTCCTATTTGTAGTGGAGATGAGTGGTACCCGGTGGGGTCTTCTGCTGTTGTAGCCCATCCGCCTCAAGGTTGTGCGTGTTGTGGCTTCACAAATGCTTTGCTGCATACCTCGGTTGTAACGAGTGGTTATTTCAGTCAAAGTTGCTCTTCTATCAGCTTGAATCAGTCGGCCCATTCTCCTCTGACCTCTAACATCAACAAGGCATTTTCGCCCACAGGACTGCCGCATACTGGATGTTTTTCCCTTTTCACACCATTCTTTGTAAACCCTAGAAATGGTTGTGCGTGAAAATCCCAGTAACTGAGCAGATTGTGAAATACTCAGACCGGCCCGTCTGGCACCAACAACCATGCCACGCTCAAAATTGCTTAAATCACCTTTCTTTCCCATTCTGACATTCAGTTTGGAGTTCAGGAGATTGTCTTGACCAGGACCACACCCCTAAATGCATTGAAGCAACTGCCATGTGATTGGTTGATTAGATAATTGGGTAACACTTTAGAATACTGTTCCTTCATTAATGTATAACTACACAGGAACAAATGAGTAATGCACTATTAACATTGTAGTAACTACTATTAACTAACAAGAAACTCTGATTAACGAATTAGTAAGTCAAAGTGTTCAGTCGAATGTGGTAGTTCACTATTAGCTAATCAATAACTACTATTTTTCATACCTCACTGAAGACTACTAAGAACTACTATATACAGGTTCATAATTAATATTAATAATGCATAATATATAATAAGGTAATGCTAACTCATTAGTAATTAATCAAGTGTTACTACATCCTTCTAAAGGAACTACTAATAATTTGGATCAGTATTCTAAAGTGAAAAACATGATAAATACCTAATATTGACTAAAGTCATTGTAAGTTTTATGGCTTTTGTAAGGTTTTGGACAGTAATGACTCAAGTGTTACTACATCTTTCTAAAGGAACTACTAGTTATTTGGATCAGTATTCTAAAGTGAAGATCATGGGAACACACTAGTAATGACTAAAGTGTTACCAAATCCATTGGAAGGAATTACTATTCAAAATCTTACAAAAATCTCAAAAGCTTACAATGACTTCAGTCAATATTAGGTAGTTATCATGTTTTTCACTTTAGAATACTGATCCAAATAATTAGTAGTTCCTTTAGAATGATGTAGTAATACTTGAGTCATTACTAGTGGGTTACCATAACCTTTTATTATAAATTATGCATTATTCATGTTAATTATGAACCTGTAGATCAGGGGTGTCAAACTCATTTTCACTGAGGGCCACTTCAGCATTATGGCTGCCCTCAAAGGGCCGGTTGTAACTGTAAGACTTTTAAAATGTTGTATATTGTCTCTTTATTTCATTATTACTTATTTAAGTTACAAATATTGTATATGCATTTGCAGGGGTGTTTCTAGGTTTTAAAAACATCAGGGGATGATCCCGAAACATCAGGGGCTGGGTAATAATGATTTGATATACAGAGAATAATGTGTATTGTATATAAGCAGGGGCAAACTGGCAAAAACATCCAGCCCTGGCACTGTAGCCACACCAGCACACATTACCACACAGTCATGCGTATTCAAATGTGAGGTAGTTAGGGGGGTTCGGGGACATAATAAAATTTGATAATATTTATCAAATTTATCTCCCCCGGTAAAATTTGGATTTCTTGGACCTACATGTGCATTTTTAGGTGTTTAAAGGCCAAAAAATGTGGATAACAATAGCTCTAAAAGCATGTCAGTGGGCAGTAGCATAAATTATTTAAGATAACAGATCTTACAAATGAGAATGAGGATAAATGTTGCAATGAATGATCCACACTACAAAATGGAAATGCAGAATGTTTCTGCTTATTGTTGACAATACACAATCACATATTCCAAACAGGAATGGCCTTAAATGAGAAATCTTTCAAGGATTATTTTGCATAGATGTTACATTTCAGTCAAAAACCAGTGCAATCTTTGTGTGTCCAGAGGCAAATGAGCTATTTATATTAGCATTAAAGATTGGTTTCAGCAACTTGTTTCTCTCCTGAGTTAATCAATGTTTTTGGCACTAATCAGTTTAAAGTTCAATTGTTCACTCATAAAGACAGTCACTTGTCGCCACCTACTGGCTTAATGATGCAAGTGGCGCAAACACAGACAAGCGGAGTGATACAAATGGTGAAAAGGATAATACTGGTACCTATATTAAAATAATATAAAATATCAATATATTATTCTTCAATCAGTTCTATGCAGCAGAATCAGATTTAACAGATTTATTTTTTGACCAATTATAAAAAAATAAAGTATAGTCCTACAAAGCTATTTTTATCAGAGCATGAGCAGAGCAGGGAGAGGACCAGTGAACGAGAGGATCGTGATTCATGTCATTTTACCAGTGTTGCCCACTATTGCTGGGTTTCTTTGTGCTGCTATTGCAAAAAGAAACAAGTCCAGAGAAATTTCATGTCGGCACATTTTTTTAGCGGACTTTGCCTTTCCGGTGAGCGTGAGCAGAGCTCGCAACACACACACACACACACACACGGAGGTTGCTTGCTGAACATTGAGCAGAACGCGCTGTGAACACGGAGCGGAGAGCACAGCGCACACACAGCGGAACGCGCTTAGAAGTTATGCATCTTCGGAAGCGGACTCGCACGCAAAGTCATAAAACACGCTGAGCCAGAGTCAAACCATCGCCGAACACGGAGGGGCGCGGCCAGGGGCGGACTTTACCATTAGGCAAAGGTCGGCAATTGCCTTGGGCCCCAAGCTACCTAGGGGCCCCCAAAATGCCCCATTAACTTATGCTTACGTTTTTTTTTTTTTTTTTTTACTTTTCGCAAATTATATGTCTCAATCTCCATTTGCGAAAAATGGCATCAAATCATTAGTCGCAGAAAGGAGGGGGCCCCCCACCTCACTACATTGGACTATTCCATTATCTCACGCATCTGCGAAAGTGACAAGGCTGTATTGCGACAAAAAACTGACAGAGAAAAAGAAGTGATTGACAGAGTGTACAGAGTAGTAGAGTAAAAACGAAGCGAAGCTACCCAAGCGGTGCTGAAAAAAGGAGGAAAAATTGCAGAATAAGGTAACAAACTTTTTTGTGATGCCCGCTGACAATGACAACAACGCTAACGATACAGGAAATACACATACAGAGCAAGATGAGTCTAAACGTGAAAATGAAAAGTTTCGAAGTTACCCAAGTGTCTCAAATAAAAGAAAAAAAAGACTCAGATACTGTAAGTATTTGGGAAAGCTGCCAAAGATGACAAACTTTTTTATGGCTAGAAACAACAAACGTCCAACGCACAGAAAAATCGTGAAGCAAAGAGGACATAGAGACCGACAGACAAAACAGAGCAGTTTAAATTACTTATGATATGAAAAATCTCAGCTCTCAGATTCTGTCAATTTCTATTACAAAATTCAAACAATAAATACCGTTTGGAGCTTGTAATGTGACGTGACAGATCCCTAGAGGCACGTGAACTGATCATCTTCGGTAATAACTTACCAAAATGTACATTCCTTATTCATAATATCGACCAATCAGTGTTTTTCAACCGCGGAAAGAGGTAAGCTGACCGGAGAACAATCGTCACATAACGTTTAGCCTAACGTTACCTCAGGAAATTGGAAAGCCATTTACTTACCATATAGGCTATAGCATGTTAGTTGACTAGAAAAATAAGATATAAAGAGTATTTAGCTAAATATGTGTACTATATTATTTATTTAGTATATTGTTTACTTATAATTTAATTATAATAAAAACGCATTATGTTTAATTTTAGTTATTTTTAACCTTAAATAATACCAGCTGATATGGCTCTCTGTATATTCACAGCATTATGTGAGTTTTTTTTTTTTTCTTGAGAAAAATTAACGCCTATCTTGTGTACCTAATATGTATACAAATGAGTCAATATTGAATCAAATCACAAGAATTGAATCGAAATGGTGAAATTTGTCAAGCAAAAAAAACAAAACAAAAAAACAGAGCTTATACCAGAAATTGTACCATGTAAACATTTTAACGTTTCTGTTTAGGAGTGAATAAGTGTATGCAAGGTTTAAAGGGGAAGTTTTATTTCTCCTCTCCAACCTTTACCTGCCTATTCACCATTCAGTCTGTAAAAAAAAGATTTCGCTCTCTTTTAAAGGTGCAGTGTGTGATTTTTAGATGTCACAATTATGTCGATCTTCATAGAAGGGGGTTCCCGCGGTTATGTAGATATAATTGACTCATTCTAAGGTAATAAGAACATAACGGTTCAGGTCTTTATACACCACTGAAAACATAGTTATGGATCTTATATTGCATTTCCGTCAATAGATCCTCATAATATGACACATTGCACCTTTAAAGATCGGATGGGGGGCCCATACATACCTTCGCCTTGGGCCCCCAATTTGCTAAATCCGCCACTGGGCGCGGCGGCTTTTTAGTATCTTTCGGCCAAAAAACTAAAATGTTATTTTCGGCCGAAAATTTTCGGCAGCTTAAATTTAGTTGCATCCCTAATTTTAAGACACCCATATGCTCTCGCGGGCCATATAAAATAATGTGGCGGGCCTTGAGTTTGACACATGTGCTGTAGATAGTAGTTCTCTGGGAGGTATGAAAAAAATAGTAGTTATTGATTAGCTAATAATGAACTACTACATTCATCTGAGCGCTATTACTTACTAATTTGTTAATCAGTTTCTTGTTAGTTAATAGTAGTTACTAGAATGTTAATAATGCGTTACTCGTTTGTTCCTGTGTAATTATTCATTAATGAAGGAACAGTATTCTAAAGTGTTACCGATACTTGCATTAATGAGAAATTGAACAGGTGTTCCTAATAATCCTTTAGGTGAGTGTATATAAATATAGCTGCGAGCAGCGATGAAGGGCCAAAGCCGGCGCCACCACCACCCTGGTGCCTTTAGGTAGCTCACAACTATATTTTTATTTCTTTCCCCCAAAAATAAAATAAAAATTCTTACTGACCCCAAACTTTTGAACGGTAGTGTATGTAGATGGTCAAACATTCTTTTGTATGCAATTTGCATTTTGTTTATTGAAAACTGAAAACTATTCATGTCATTATAAATGTGAAAAAAGTTAAACTCAGTGAGTGAATTGCTGGTCACACACAGTGCTGTGAACTTTGTTCAAAAGTGTTCAAAAGTTGAGGTGTGGTCAGATAAGACTTCCTCTTTTTTTCAACTGCCTAACCCAACCTGTACAGTTATCAGAAAAAGTAGTTACGCAAACATAGATATGCAGATGTTAGTGGCTTGGTGTAGAAATGTTGTGTTGCATGTTGTGTCCGCCTATAAGATGTCTGCTTTCCTTGCCATCTGTGTCAGTCCTAAATGTTATGAGTGCTTAATAAACGGCAAAATGCCATAGATCAGTGGTGTCCTGCCCATTTTAACGGTGTGATAATTCAATGCTTTGCAGGACAGTTGGCTAGTACCAGCTATTGCTGTAGCCATCCCTCAGTCGAGTTGTTTAGCCCTCTGGCTCACAAACTGGTCATGACTTGTGATAGCATAGTCAAGTCAAGTCACCTTTATTTGTATAGTGCATTTTACAATACAGATTGTTTCAAAGCAGCTTTCCAGAGATAACAGGAAACTAATGCAACAAAGTTAGTATCTGCTGTACAGCAGATCTAGAAGAAAGAAAGATCTGTCAGTTACAATTGGTAATCATTCATCACCTTCAGTTCCTCTATTATGTGGGCTCCCACAAGGGTCCACATTGAGTCCTTTTTTATTTTCCCTGTATATGTTACCTTTGGGGTCTATGTTTAGGAAATATGAGATCACATACCACTGTTATGCTGATGACACTGATGTAGTCAAGTCAAGTCATCTTCATTTATATAGCGCTTTTAACAATGTAGATTGTCTCAAAGCAGCTTTACAGAGATAAGCGTATAATTTAAGGTAACAGAGATTGTTTCGGCTTTACAGCAGAGTTAAGTTATTTCCATCTAAAGTTAGTTTTAATTGATTTGGTTCCGTCGCAATGATCATTTGTTATTAAATTAGGGGCCGCTAAGACGACACCATTCTCTCTACACAGACTTTAAACGCGAACCTGTGAGAAACGCTGATGGCGTTCACATGCGCATTTAGAATGGGTTCTATAGTTATGTGCGTTAGAATATACGCAGGTTTGGAATTCCCTACAAGCCAAGCCTAAACAAAATACTTGTCTTTCCTTATAAATTTTGATAAGGAATTTTATTTTATTTGTTGCTTTGGGGTAGGACCGCGAGACGAATTTCCCGACAACGCCTTATCTGTAGAGTGGTAGTGGGATCCTCCATAGGGAGAGACTAGTTGGCACTTCAGCACTGCGTTGTCATCGGTCCAGGTGAAGGTCCTTCGTCAGATCTGGATACGGCCCGGATCCGGCAGGCTGCAGGAAAAACCTTGGGATAAACACAGACACTAAAATTAGCGTAGATGCCATTCTTCTCATGATGTAACGAGTACATCAGGATTTTTGGGAAGTGTTCCCGGTTCCGGCTGACCTAATCTATGCAGCATAACATTAAATTATAGAAGTCTATAATGTATTATGTGAAAGCTAGGTCAAAGAGATGTGTCTTTAATCTGGCTTTGAACTGACAGAGTGTGTCTGCTTCCCGGACAATGGTAGGAAGACTGTTCCAGAGTTTTGGTGCTAAATAGGAAAAGGATCTACCGCCAGCAGTGGATTTTGATATTCTAGGTATAATCAACTGGCCGGAATTTTGAGATCGTAATAGACGTGACGGACTATAATGCGTTAAGAGCTCGCTCAAGTACTGCGGAGCTAAACCATTCAGTGCTTTGTAAGTAATCAGCAATATTTTAAAATTTATGCGATGTTTAATAGGGAGCCAGTGCAGTTTTGACAGAACTGGGCTAATATGGTCATACTTCCTGGTTCTGGTAAGAACTCGAGCTGCTGCGTTTTGAACTAGCTGTAGTTTGTTTATTAAGCGTGCAGGGCAACCACCCAGTAGAGCATTACAATAATCTAGCCTTGAGGTCATGAACGCATGGACTAATTGTTCCGCATTTGTCAATGAGAGCATATGACGTAATTTAGATATATTTTTAAGATGGAAAAATGCAGTTTTACAGATACTAGACACGTGACTTTCAAATGAAAGATTGGTATCAAAGAGCACACCCAGGTTCCTAACCGACGACGAAGACTTAACAGAGCAGCCATCAAGTGTTAGACAGTATTCTAGGTTATTACGTGAGGAAGTTTTTTGTCCAATAATTAGAAACTCTGTTTTTTCAGAATTTAGAAGTAGGAAATTACAAGTCATCCAATTTTTTATATCCGCTATGCATTCCGTTAATTTTGTGAATTGATAAGTTTCGTTAGGTTTTGAAGAAATATAGAGCTGAGTATCATCGGCATAACAGTGAAAGCTAATGCCATGTTTCCTAATGATATCTCCTAATGGTAGCATGTACAGAGTGAACAGCAGCGGTCCTAGTACTGAGCCTTGTGGTACGCCATACTGAACTTGTGATCGATGAGACATCTCATCATTTACTGCTACAAACTGATAACGGTCAGATAAGTATGATTTAAACCATGCTAGTGCATTTCCCGTAATGCCAACATAATGTTCTAATCTATTTAAAAGAACGTTGTGGTCGATGGTGTCAAATGCAGCACTAAGATCGAGTAACACTAATAGAGAGATACAACCACGATCGGATGATAAGAGCAAATCATTTGTGACTCTAACGAGAGCTGTTTCGGTACTATGGTACGGTCTAAATCCGGACTGGAAATCCTCGCAGATATCATTTCTTTCAAGAAAGGAACACAGTTGTGAGGATACTGCCTTTTCTAATATCTTTGACAGAAAAGGTAGATTCGAGATCGGCCTGTAATTGACTAATTCTGAAGGATCAAGTTGCGTTTTTTTAACAAGCGGTTTAATCAAAGCCAGCTCAAAGTTTTTTGGTACGTATCCTAGAGACAAAGACGAATTAATGATATTAAGAAGAGGATCTATGACCTCTGGAAGCATCTCTTTCAGTAGCTTAGTCGGTATCGGGTCTAACATACATGTTGTCGATTTAGATGATTTAACGAGTTTAGTAAATTCTTCCTCTCCTATAGCAATGAATGAATCAAATTTTTCCTCAGGGAGACTACAATGCACTGCCTGATGCGATACTGTAGTAGACGGTTGCATAGTTATAATTTTGTCCCTGATATTATCAATCTTATAAGTGAAGAAGTTCATAAAGTCATTACTGCTGTGTTGCTTGGAAACTTCGGTGCTTGAAGCTTTATTTTTCGTTAGTTTAGCCACCGTTTCAAATAAATACCTAGGATTATGTTTATTTTCTTCTAATAGGGTTGAAAAATAAGCAGATCTAGCAGCTTTTAAAGCCTCTCTGTAAGTAATTGAGCTCTCTTTCCATGAAATGCGAAATACCTCTAGTTTTGTTTTCTTCCAGTTGCGCTCCATTTTTCTGGCTGCTCTCTTAAGGGCCCGAGTGTGCTCGTTGTACCACGGCGTTGGACTATTTTCTTTAATCTTCTTTAAGCGCAACGGAGCAACTGTGTCTAAAGTGCTGGAAAAGAGAGAGTTAAACGTTTCTGTTGTAATATCTAGTTCTTCTAAGCTATCTGAGATGCTGAGATGATGAAACTGATTAGGAAGATTATTAATAAAGCAATCTTTAGTAGCAGAAGTGATAGGTCTCACATATTTGAAACACGGAGTCGGCTTTGCAGCCTTGGCTAAATGCAAATTACACGAGACTAGATAATGATCTGAGATGTCATCGCTCTGCTGCAGAATTTCAACGGCATCAACATCTATTCCGTGTGATAATATTAGATCTAGAGTATGATTACGACGATGAGTAGGTCCTGACACGTGTTGTCTAACTCCAATTGAATTTACAATGTCTTTAAATGCCAATCCCAATGCATCTTTTTCATTATCGATGTGTATATTAAAATCACCAACAATTAGTACTTTATCTGCAGCCAATACTAACTCTGATAGAAAGTCCGCAAATTCTTTGATAAAGTCTGTATGGTGCCCTGGTGGCCTGTATACAGTAGCCAGCACAAATCTCAAACGTGATTTATCGTTTACACTATATATTTTTACATTAAGCACCAATGCTTCAAAAGAATTATATTTAAAACTTGATTTCTTAGTGGTTTTGAAACTATTACTATAAATTACAGCAACACCACCCCCTTTGCGTTTCAGACGAGGCTCATGTTTATAACAGTAGTCTTGCGGGGTGGACTCATTTAAAGTAATGTAATCGTTTGGTTTTAGCCAGGTTTCTGTCAAACACAGCACATCTAGGTTATTATCTGAAATCATATCGTTAACAACGAGTGCTTTTGAAGTAAGCGATCGAATATTCAGCAACCCAAGCTTTAGCATTTGCTCATCTGTATTATAGCTGTTTTTTATTTGTTGAACATCAATTAAATTTTTAACCTTAGTTGGGTTTAAACGGTTTTTGGATTTCCAAATTCGGGGAACAGACACAGTCTCTATATGATGATAGCTAGGTGAAAGAGGCTCTATGTGATAGGATTTATCTGACCTTGGTGACGCGAGGCCGCTAGCAGACAGTCGGTTAAGCCAGTCTGTCTGCTTCCTGACCTGAGCCCCAGATTGTCATGTTTGAGCTCTAAGACTATGAGCCATATTACTAGAGAGAAGAGCAGCACCATCCCAGGAGGGATGAATACCATCTCTTTTCAACAGGTCAGGTTTGCCCCAAAAACTTTTCCAATTGTCTATGAATTCTATATTATTAAGCGGACACCACCGAGACAGCCAACCGTTAAGCGAACATAATCTACTAACTATCTCATCACTCCTGCGAACAGGAAGGGGGCCAGAGCAAATTACAGTGCCTGACATCGTACTTGCAAGTTCACACACCTCTTTAATATTAATTTTGGTGATCTCCGACTGGCGGAGTCGAACATCATTAGTGCCGACATGAATAATGATCTTAGAGAATTTACGATTAGCATTAGCCAGCACTTTTAAATTTGCTTTGATGTCAGGCGCTCTGGCTCCCGGCAAACATGTGACTATGGTGGTTGGTGTCTCTATTTTCACGTTCCGTGTAATAGAATCGCCAATAACTAGGGCACAATCATTCTCAGTGGGTGTTTCACTGAGCGGGGCAAATCGATTTGTTATGGTAATCGGAACGGAAGAGTGGTTTTTAGATCCGCGACTAGAGCGATCCCTCACTGTCACCCATTTGCCCGGCTGCACGGGCTCTACTTCAGCCAGAACCGACTCATGTAAAGAGTTCACTATGCTATGCGCATCCAAAACATCTAAAGCACTAGCACTCTTACTATCCTCAATTAAAGTTTGGATGCGTGTTTCTAATTCTGAAATCTTCTCTGTCAACCTAACTGTCTCCTTACATTTATCACATATAAATCCTATATTGTCGACAGAGAAGCCTATACTAAACATGTGACATGAAGTGCAAGTGAAAATAACAGGACAAGACATTACTCACCGTGTTTGTTGAGTGATTATTACTCACCTGAGCTTTTTATGAACTCAAAGGCGCGAGCGCGCGAGAGAAAAATAAATAAATAAAACAGCTGAGCGCACGGGTGGCGCGTTAACAGGCTAGCGAATTACTAGCGTGTTGTGCTAGTAGTACTAATAAAAAAGCTAGCGATGTCAGGTTAATCTGAGATGTTGGGTAAAATGTAGTAGTATAAACAACTAGAAATGGTAGTAAAATGATGGTTCAAAACAAAGAAATATATGGCTAAGACGGAGCTTATCGCACCGAATCAAACAAACACACTCACAGCAGGCAACGAGGCAGACAGGAGCAATCGATCAGACAGCAATGTACAGTGAGGAAAATAAGTATTTGAACACCCTGCTATTTTGCAAGTTCTCCCACTTGGAAATCATGGAGGTGTCTGAAATTGTCATCGTAGGTGCATGTCCACTGTGAGAGACATAATCAAAAAAAAAAAAAAATCCAGAAATCACAATATATAATTTTTTAACTATTTATTTGTATGATACAGCTGCAAATAAGTATTTGAACACCTGTCTATCAGCTAGAATTCTGACCCTCAAAGACCTGTTAGTCTGCCTTTAAAATGTCCAGCTCCACTCCATTTATTATCCTAAATTAGATGCACCTGTTTGAGGTCGTTAGCTGCATAAAGACACCTGTCCACCCCATACAATCAGTAAGAATCCAACTACTAACATGTCCAAGACCAAAGAGCTGTCCAAAGACACTAGAGACAAAATTGTACACCTCCACAGGGCTGGAAAGGGCTAGGGGGAAATTGCCAAGCAGCTTGGTGAAAAAAGGTCCACTGTTGGAGCAATCATTAGAAAATGGAAGAAGCTAAACATGACTGTCAATCTCCCTCGGACTGGGGCTCCATGCAAGATCTCACCTCGTGGGGTCTCAATGATCCTAAGAAAGGTGAGAAATCAGCCCAGAACTACACGGGAGGAGCTGGTCAATGACCTGAAAAGAGCTGAGACCACCGTTTCCAAGGTTACTGTTGGTAATACACTAAGACGTCATGGTTTGAAATCATGCATGGCACGGAAGGTTCCCCTGCTTAAACCAGCACATGTCAAGGCCCGTCTTAAGTTTGCCAATGACCATTTGGATGATCCAGAGGAGTCATGGGAGAAAGTCATGTGGTCAGATGAGACCAAAATATAACTTTTTGGTCATAATTCCACTAAACGTGTTTGGAGGAAGAAGAATGATGATGATGAGTACCATCCCAAGAACACTATCCCTACTGTGAAGCATGGGGGTGGTAGCATCATGCTTTGGGGGTGTTTTTCTGCACATGGGACAGGGCGACTGCACTGTATTAAGGAGAGGATGACCGGGGCCATGTATTGCCAGATTTTGGGGAACAACCTCCTTCCCTCAGTTAGAGCATTGAAGATGGGTCGAGGCTGGGTCTTCCAACATGACAATGACCCGAAGCACACAGCCAGGATAACCAAGGAGTGGCACTGTAAGAAGCATATCAAGGTTCTGGCGTGGCCTAGCCAGTCTCCAGACCTAAACCCAATAGAGAATCTTTGGAGGGAGCTCAAACTCCGTGTTTCTCAGCGACAGCCCAGAAACCTGACTGATCTAGAGAAGATCTGTGTGGAGGAGTGGGCCAAAATCCCTCCTGCAGTGCACTGCATGAAAAGTGGGATTTTCGTCCCCGTAAACGACCGGAAATCTCCATAATTTTCGGCAGATAATGACAATTTACAGCCTGTGAACGTCGCGTTCGTCTGTGCCACAAATTGACGGAAACGAACCATGACGTATGTGCAGAGCTCGCTCTCTAATTAGCATATGAATAGCAGCGCCTGCGCCTTGCCAGAGAATGGCTTGAATTTCCTCACTCAGTATTGGTTGAAACCACTACATTTAACCCTTAATCAGTGTTAAAAAAGGATAACACTTAAGGTGTTTGGGGTCATTTTGACCCCAAACTTTTAAAGAGCAATTGCATAAGGAAAAATACATTTTTTATATGGAAAACTATATATCATTTTTTTTATTTACTTCTCAACTATACATTTATGCTGTGTTTTTGTGGAAATTTTGAAGTTTTTTACCTATTTACTGCACAATTACATAACTAGGCCATAAATTGGCTCATGAAAAATGATTTTTTAAAGAAAAAATCACTTAAATGATGATCTTAATTAAATCTAAATAGTTTTTGGACATTGCTCTATGTGTTAGGGATAGAATACTGCCATCTAAAGGTTAGTCGAAAAAACTTATTTCTTATGGGTAAGGAATTAATGGCCAATGGCCAAATGTATCCAATAGAGGGCCATAGAGAACCATTCATTCACTCATTCAACTTCTCTTCACAACTTTGATTTATATATTTTAATATAAACATTTTGAAATACATAAAAAATCAAATTATTATTATCAAATTAATTATTAATTATTATAATTATATAATATTAATTATATAATTATTATCAAATTATTATACATACATTTGCAGAAACATTACAAGTCACCACTATGACATGACCTTGTGTGTGTGTGTGTGTGTGTGTGTGTGTGTGTGTGTGTGTGTGTGTGTGTGTGTGTGTGTGTGTGTGTGAACAAGCTTGTTCCATGTTGCATATGTGACATTTTTCAGATTTATGCCAGTTTTGTTTATTGTATTTGCCAATTTCTATAAAAATGCTCTCTGTTGCAGTGACATACATGTGTGTGTTTGTGTGTGTGTGTGTGTGTGTGTGTGTGTGTGTGTGTGTGTGTGTGTGTGTGTGTGTGTGTGTGTGTGTGTGTGTGTGTGAACAAGCTTGTTCCATGTTGCATATGTGACATTTTTCAGATTTATGCCAGTTTTGTTTATTGTATTTGCCAATTTCTATAAAAATGCTCTCTGTTGCAGTGACATACATGTGTGTGTTTGTGTGTGTTTATGTGTGTGTGTGTGTGTATGAGATAGAAAGTTCGTTCCACTTATGTTTATGCTCTAGGACCAGACCTTGATTTAAATGTAAATTTTTTTAGATTTATGCCAGTTTTGTTTATTTTATTTGCCAATTTCTATAAAAATGCTCTCTGTTGCAGTGACATACATGTGTGTGTTTGTGTGTGTGTGTGTGTGTGTGTGTGTGTGTGTATGAGATAGAAAGTTCGTTCCACTTTGGGTTTATGCTCTAGGACCAGACCTTGATTTAAATGTAAATTTTTTTAGATTTATGCCAGTTTTGTTTATTTTATTTGCCAATTTCTGTAAAAATGCTCTCTGTTGCAGTGACATACATTTGTGTGTTTGTTTATGTGTTTGTGTGTGTGTGTGTGTGTGTATGAGATAAAAAGTTCGCTCTACTTTTTATTTATGCTCTAGGACCAGACCTTGGTTTCTATGTAGAAATTTTCAGATTTATAATGGATTTACTTTTATTTTTTTGACAAATAAAATAAAAAAAGTAATTTTTTTCATTTTCCCATTCATTTTCAATGTGGGGTCATTTTGACCCCAAACACCTTAAATGTTACTTCTTTTTTTTACACACCTTTAGAACAACCAAATCAAGCCCAGTTTTTTTGTGCATGTTTAGATAGATTATTTAGGAAAAGTCACAGAGTTTCATGCCCCTGAGATGAAGTTAACACTTTTAAAAAATGAAGGAAAAATCCATTGGGGTCATTTTGACCCCAAACACTGATTAAAGGTTAAACAAGAAAAATCACTCGTGATTGGTTGGCAGATCTGTTACTATTGGTCACCCTGGGTCATTATAAATTTAAACCCCACCCCAAAATGATAATAATTATATATAAATATAAAATTATTAATTATATATAAATATACAATTATTTGTGTAATATATGATATTGTTGTATATTCATGTCATTGTTATCCTATGGACTACACTATTATTACCATCAAGGACATGAATTTATTGAGGAAAGGAAAATTTGCCAGGGACATGCTGTTTATTCAAAGAAAGAGCTTTATTAACACAAACACACAACTATATCATACATGTAAAAAGCATATGAGATTTGCCCACACAACAAATGGGAAGCTCACGAGAAGCCCAAAATCCTACAGCACCGTGAAGTGTCTGTTTTCCGCTTCGGAGCTGCAGGTAACTAGCGGCATTCTGTCTGAATTCGGTCCATTTTGCAGACGTCTGTGGTGCGTTGCCCTGTAGTTTGGAGTCGCCTCTAATCTCGACTGCAGCGTGGTACAGAGCTCGGTGAGCTCCTGGCTGCGACAGGACGGAGGTCGCACAATCCATCCAGACACCCCGCAGACGATGCTGTCTTCCTCATCAGACATCAGGTCTATGGTAGCACACTTCCAAAGGCCCACCTCATCCTCAGCTAGCACACTCTGTCTCGCTTCTAGCAGCTGTAAAAACCAATAAAGACAATCAGTACTGCGCAATGCACTGCGTATGGACAACACACATCTATTAATGTACCTGAAAAATAGTCACATTGACCAAAAAACGGATCTAATCTAATAAATCTTACCGTCTTTCTTCTCGCTCGACTCCAAGCTGAATTCTCCACAGCTTCGGCCTGCAATGCCAGATCTGGTTGTTTGTACCTGAAGCTCCTGCGCACTGTCTCGTAATATGTCTTAAAGGCTCTGGAAAACAATTAAATGAGAGTGATATTAATAAGAACAACATAAGTCACAGTAAAATTAAACAATAAAAGAGAAAAAATGCAACCGGGATCAATTGAAGAAATACACACTGGAAACAAACTATGCTTTTTGAAATTGAGGTTTTATTCTGACTGCTGTTTAAAGTCCCTGTAAAGTCAAAATTAAGTATGTGTTCTGAGTTTGTCACACCACATAAAAATGTGTTATTAGCCACCCAGCCAAATTTGAATGATAAAAAAAGCCGGCAAGTACATAAAATAAGCTATCAAAATCTTGAAAAAATGAGCAGTAGTCTCTGCTCTCAAACGCTGGGGGCGTGTCCACTGGCTGCGCTGAAACCACGCCCACTCGCCACACTCAACTCTGTCACCGCTACAGCCGGAATGGATGCTCCTAGGTTTTACAAAGCCATACATGTTCGAGCCTGGACTACCTACTATAATTATAACATAAGCACACAAGGCAACTTACACTCATTGGTGGGCTCGCACTGCCGACGATGGCACCAGTTGTCGGCGCGACGGGAGGATGAAGGCCGAGGCGGGAGATAATCGGTTCGGCCCCATTCACCAGTAACAGCGGATTATCAGTGAATCCCAGTTGTCTCCGATGAAAGTTTATAAAACTATCCCGTGTAAAATGATCACTACAGAGGCGGGTTTTGGCGGTGATCCTCAGCTCTCCATCAAGGTGGCTCTTCACAAAATTAATCCACCTCTTCTGTGATCGTTTTTCGGAAATTTAAATAAGGACACCGATCTGTTTTGTACGCGATCGCATCCAGGTAGTACGCATTTCCGTGACGAAGGCATAGCTAGCTAGCAAACTGTAGGCTGTAGTAACTAATAGTACTGACAGTAACTCGCAATCGGCAAACTGATGTGAATGTGCTATATTGTTAGGGGAGGGGCAGCGTCAGGGGTTCCAGTGCGTCATCAAGTAGGGGCGTGTCCAGGAGCTCAGGGGCTTCAGTGCGTCATCAAGTAGGGGCGTGTCCAGGAGCTCAGGGGCTCCAGTGCGTCATCAAGTAGGGGCGTGTCCAGGAGCTCAGGGGCTCCAGTGCGTCATCAAGTAGGGGCGTGTCCAGGAGCTCAGGGGTTCCAGTACGTCATCAAGTAGGGGCGTGTCCAGGAGCTCAGGGGCTTCAGTGCGTCATCAAGTAGGGGCGTGTCCAGGAGCTCAGGGGTTCCAGTACGTCATCAAGTAGGGGCGTGTCCAGGAGCTCAGGGGCTCCAGTACGTCATCAAGTAGGGGCGTGTCCAGGAGCTCAGGGGCTTCAGTGCGTCATCAAGTAGGGGCGTGTCCAGGAGCTCAGGGGCTCCAGTACGTCATCAAGTAGGGGCGTGTCCAGGAGCTCAGGGGCTCCAGTACGTCATCAAGTAGGGGCGTGTCCAGGAGCTCAGGGGCTTCAGTGCGTCATCAAGTAGGGGCGTGTCCAGGAGCTCAGGAGTTCCAGTACGTCATCAAGTAGGGGCGTGTCCAGGAGCTCAGGGGTTCCAGTACGTCATCAAGTAGGGGCGTGTCCAGGAGCTCAGGGGTTCCAGTACGTCATCAAGTAGGGGCGTGTCCAGGAGCTCAGGGGCTTCAGTGCGTCATCAAGTAGGGGCGTGTCCAGGAGCTCAGGGGCTTCAGTGCGTCATCAAGTAGGGGCGTGTCCAGGAGCTCAGGGGCTCCAGTGCGTCATCAAGTAGGGGCGTGTCCAGGAGCTCAGGGGATCCAGTACGTCATCAAGTAGGGGCGTGTCCAGGAGCTCAGGGGCTTCAGTGCGTCATCAAGTAGGGGCGTGTCCAGGAGCTCAGGGGTTCCAGTACGTCATCAAGTAGGGGCGTGTCCAGGAGCTCAGGGGCTTCAGTGCGTCATCAAGTAGGGGCGTGTCCAGGAGCTCAGGGGCTTCAGTGCGTCATCAAGTAGGGGCGTGTCCAGGAGCTCAGGGGCTTCAGTGCGTCATCAAGTAGGGGCGTGTCCAGGAGCTCAGGGGCTTCAGTGCGTCATCAAGTAGGGGCGTGTCCAGGAGCTCAGGGGCTCCAGTGCGTCATCAAGTAGGGGCGTGTCCAGGAGCTCAGGGGTTCCAGTACGTCATCAAGTAGGGGCGTGTCCAGGAGCTCAGGGGCTTCAGTGCGTCATCAAGTAGGGGCGTGTCCAGGAGCTCAGGGGCTTCAGTGCGTCATCAAGTAGGGGCGTGTCCAGGAGCTCAGGGGCTTCAGTGCGTCATCAAGTAGGGGCGTGTCCAGGAGCTCAGGGGCTTCAGTGCGTCATCAAGTAGGGGCGTGTCCAGGAGCTCAGGGGCTCCAGTGCGTCATCAAGTAGGGGCGTGTCCAGGAGCTCAGGGGTTCCAGTGCGTCATCAAGTAGGGGCGTGTCCAGGAGCTCAGGGGCTTCAGTGCGTCATCAAGTAGGGGCGTGTCCAGGAGCTCAGGGGCTTCAGTGCGTCATCAAGTAGGGGCGTGTCCAGGAGCTCAGGGGCTTCAGTGCGTCATCAAGTAGGGGCGTGTCCAGGAGCTCAGGGGCTTCAGTGCGTCATCAAGTAGGGGCGTGTCCAGGAGCTCAGGGGCTCCAGTGCGTCATCAAGTAGGGGCGTGTCCAGGAGCTCAGGGGTTCCAGTACGTCATCAAGTAGGGGCGTGTCCAGGAGCTCAGGGGCTTCAGTGCGTCATCAAGTAGGGGCGTGTCCAGGAGCTCAGGGGCTCCAGTGCGTCATCGAGCCCCCGTTTTAGCCCCGCCCAAAAAATCCGGAACACAGCAATGGTGAAAAACTGTTTACAGTAAATTTGAAGATGACATATAATCAAATGTCACAAAAACTCACTCAAGTTTAACCAGTGGATCAATGCCCAGATTTAAATAGATTTCTACAAACCAAAATATGTTATAATTAAATACGATAACACAAACTGGAATACGGCAGTGGCTGAGGTAACTTACAAGAGAAATAAAGGCACATTAACACAGCCACAACCCACGTTTCACATACTAATCATGCAGAACCAGAAATATGCATTAAACCATACAGTTATACTGTACAATCACAGAATATAGATTAAACTCATTAACAGATTTATCAAATAAACATGGCATCAGTATTTTACCCCATAAATCATGAAACGTAGCCTAAGTTACATAAGCTACCCAATCCTTTACCGATCACCACGAGCTTCATCCACACGCGCTTCAAATAAATCTATAAACAAATGTACACATCAAATGTTCTTTTAACTCTGCTTCACAACTTATTTGTGCATATTAAAGATATTGGAGTAATATTTACCAAGAAAGAAGATCGTATAACACAGTAAATCCGATCAATGCACGAACAACCACATGGAGCTCTCCTGAACAATGAAAAATGGCTTCTCTGGTCGCGCGCACGCATCCAGCACAAGTAAATAGTATCGCGAGAAGAAAGGGATTTCTTAAAGGGGCCACAAACATTTTTAATGCCAAATAGAAACGAGGTATACACTACTGCTACTTGGCCACAATAATAAAAAAGTTACTTACACTGTCGTCATTATCAGCATCATGTAAATCTGGACTTGCAGACATAGCTCCGAGCAAATATGAGGTGAGGTTAGTCTGTGAAAACAAAATGTACGGTTAAGATCGGTATCTATTAACAGATCTATTTCCTTATACAGGAGAATGAAAGCATATTCTTTAAATCTTACCCTTGCTCCGATTCGTAGCGCCTACAATTCGCTCTGTGCACGACGACCGTTGACGTTCGAACTTGAGTGTGTGGGCCAGTAACGTTACTTACTTCCGGTGAACACTTCCGGTGATCTGACAGCGAGAGACAACAGCGACCGAGTTCCATTACCACAGAGATATTTTTTCACAATGAGTGTTTTTAGGATTCAAGAGAGGTGACTTGCCTTTCAGAGGGTGACAGCCTCAGCACTTAATCGTTGTGTGCCGTTATGTACCGTTTTCGTCACGTTATTACAATAAAGAAGTCAGCTTTCATGCATTCCCCGTTGCCGCTGCGGTACGGGCTGAGTGGATGCAGGAGATCCGGAGGGATGACTTCAACCCAACCAAATGTTTAAATGCAAATAATTTTCAGTGTCTCACCTGTGCGTTTCTATGCTTTCTATTACTGCATTTATTTTGTTCAAGTGAGATGAGTAAAGATCATAAATCATTATCTGCCTGGTGTTTATAAGCAGCACATACAGTATTGTACTACATGTAAAATATACACAAACTTACCTATATTAAATTGTTCGTGGTACCTACAGTTAAAAATGTAAATATAAAATATGTGATGATATTGATCAAGCAATTGATGTAAGTAAAAATATATGCGCAGAATTGAGAAAATAGTATTTATAGAGATAAATTGTAGCCTATCACAGGGCAAATATGTGAATGTTCACGGTGCATTTTATGCAAACAACTCTAATCGTAGTTGTAACTCTAAATGTACAGTAGGCATAATTGTCATTGCGTATGTGTAAGCAGCATGAGTCAAATACAATCTTCTGTTCGTGAACAGTTGTATTATGCACAGTGGTTGAGCTCTAGGAGATTGTGATGCTGTTTGCATGGAATGCACATTTTACCTTTGTGGCAAAGCCTGATTCAAATTAATTGTTGAAATAAATGGTTTTGTTTATCTTTTTTACATAACGTGGCCATTGCTAATGACACACAGTAACTAATCTAGCATACTTTCATTAAATATATTAATTTAAGCTAAAAATTTAAGAGTCTATAATTAGGCTATACTGAGCCTGATCTATTTATACCAGAGATTTTCTCAGAATGAAGTAAATACCTTTTAGAAAAATGTCACCTGGGGTAAAACTCCCCCTGCCCTGATTTGCATTTGTATAGCTCTTAGCATTTTCATTTACATGTTAAAGCCTCCCCTAGAATTAGGGGGAGGGGGGTCATGGGGGGACAACTGCCAAGCAAGGTCCACGTCAATTTCCGACAATTCACGTCATTTTTCGGTGTTGCCTGCATATTGCCGTGTGCAGTCGTAAACCTGAACTTCCACGACAATCAAATAACAAATCCCACTTTTCATGCAGTGGTGTGTGCAAACTTGGTGAAAAACTACAGGAAACGTTTGACCTCTGTAATTGCAAACAAAGGCTACTGTACCAAATATTAACATTGATTTTCTCAGGTGTTCAAATACTTATTTGCAGCTGTATCATACAAATAAATAGATTATGTCTCTCACAGTGGACATGCACCTACGATGACAATTTCAGACCCCTCCATGATTTCCAAGTGGGAGAACTTGCAAAATAGCAGGGTGTTCAAATACTTATTTTCCTCACTGTATGTTCCATTACAACCACTTGATAAGATCTGTGCCAACACTGTTAAGTGTCTCGATGATGTAAAATGCTTGATGGCTATGAATTTTCTCCACTTAAATGAGAGCAAAACGGATGTTGTTGAGTTTTTTTGGGGTGTTTTTGCAAATCAAGTTAGTGCTGTGGTGAAAACTAGTTGCCTTTCGAGAGGTCTCTCGTATTGCGTAAGGCTATGGGAAAACTCCTTTTCTTGAGAATATTGAAGCCATTTTTTTTAAACGCAGTGCAGCTGCACAGCATACACAGATGAGTGACTAGCCATGGTCATTGGCTGTAGAAATGTGCTTTATAAAAAACTAAACTAAACTAAGGTAGGTATGAATATGCCTCCCCCCTCAGAATGTGTGCTTGTATGATGACTCTGCCAAAGACAAACCAAGTTGCTCAGTATCATTTTGCAATGATATTGCAAGACATGACCGGAGGCAAATTCAAAGATTAAATGAAATCATGATTAAATGAATCATGAAACATTGCAACCAATCATAAACTTAAGTTTAAAGACTTTCCTTATTTGTACAAAGGAATGCATTTTTAGATTGGGCGTTATGACAGTGACGAAAATGAATACTTTACAAGAAAGTTATAAAATGCTTGGAGACTTCTGCTCTTGACCTCTTCTTGTTCAGGTCATTTTGAAAGCAACAAGGTCCTTGTTTTGGCAAAAACCTGGTAATAAAACTTTAAAGATCTTTGCTAAAGAGTGTTCAATTAAAATGTATTTCATTTCTGTGGTAATTTCCATGACATAAACTGCTCTCTCTTTACAATCAATCTAGTTACAACAGTTGTTGCAATTCTTACAGCAGTAACATTGTGAGCTCTCTTACAGAAAAAGGTGAGAATCTCTCTCTCTCTCTCTCTTTCACTTATGCACTCTCTCTCCCTCTCTGGACTTGGTGATATTCTTTGGTGGTCTCATCATGTTTGGATTTTCTCTTAAAAATCATTGTCCATTACTTTGCAGAACAGCCATGGTGATCTACACAGTAACGGCGTACACAGGAAAGGGGCTTTTGGCGGGCACCACTAGCCGTATCTACATCCAGCTGCGTGGCACTGAGGCTGAGAGCGAGGAACAGAACCTAAATCGCATTCAGGCGTTTTGGCAAGGATCGGTAAGTGCACCCAATTAAACCAACATTAGGGAGTTTTTGACTAAAAACCATCAGTCAACACTACATTTAATGGAAGATATTAGAAAGAGTGAGAATAAAAGTTGAATGAAGTAATGAAAAAAAAAATATATATATTTACCTTAAAATTATCGTCCCATATGTACGACTGCGTATTAGGGACATTGTACGTGAAAAAAAAAAAAAAAAAAAACTCAGAATATCCATGAAAAAATAACCACATTGCTTCACTTTGCACTCAGACTGAACCTGCTCCTCAGCCCGCGTCACGAGGCATCATCCAGAGAGCACCAGGGCCAACAGCTTTGACCCAATCTCTCTGTGGCTGAGGCAAGCTGTGAAAGGAAGAAACAGCCTATAGCCCAATCAATCTAACACTGTTTTGCCTTGGATGTTCATAATAATCGCTATCAATTTAATTTAGGCCTAAAAGACAGTCTTTTATTGGCCAGGCATGTTTGACAGCCATATGCTTCATACTAGTTGCACTAGTTCTAATATTATGTATAGTCGTAACATTCCAGGAAAAAACTCGGAACTGAAACTAGAATATTATAAAGCCACAAATTTGCGAGAAAAAAACTCACAAAAAACTTGGAAAAATAGTGTGAGGGTACCACATCACTTCACAAGGCTGTGCCTCATCACACCAGTCCACCATAAACATGTTCCCCACATGCACACGTTAGTGAGGAAGTGCAACTTTGGAACATATGGCTGTCAAACATGCTTGGCCAGTAATAAAGACTAGCTATTACTTTAAATTCATAGCGGGTTATCATGCATATCCAAAGCAAAACAGTGTCACTAGATTAATTGGGTAGGCTGTTTCTTCTATTCACATTGCCTCAGCCTCTGCTATCAGGAAATTGGTTCAGAAAGAACACTGTCCCTGCGTGCTCTCTGGATGAGGCCTGTGACGCGGGCTGTGGATCAGGTTCAGGTTGAATGCAAAGTGAAGCAGTGTGGTTTCCATTACTGGCCAGGAACGCTTCAGTGTTTCACACTAGTTGCACCTCCTCACTAACATGTGCCTGTGGGATCTTAGTTTACGGGCCGTCTGTGGTGTGATGAGGTAGGCTACATCCTTGCAATATAAAGAAATGTGGTTCCGTGAGAATATTTTTCAGAGTTTTTTCGTGCAATTTTTTCACTTTATAATCATATAATATTCTTCTTTTTTTGGTGCAATTTTTTTTTTCTTTTTATGCAAACTTGTTATTTTATAATCTCAGAATATCTCAGAGTTTCTTTGCTGAATTTTCCCTCCCCCAATTGCATATTATTATTATTATTTTATTTACCTACAAAGACCCTAATACGCCATTGTACATCTGTGTGTGCAGGAGCGAGAGTTTAAGATTAACTGTAAAGCGTCTCTGGGAGAGCTCATAGCTGTCAAGCTCTACTCCAAGCCGTTTATGGGTCTTCTTTACAACCAGTGGTTCTGTGATAAGATCTTGATCAACACTCCAGAAGGTGACAGGATTTTGTTCCCGTGCTACTGCTGGCTCGACTGCAACGAGAGGCTCGTTTTAAGACCTGCTAAAGGTAGGCACTCCCATTTCAAGTCATGGTCAAAATTCACATTTACCGGTGTACTTGAAAGTTCACACACACACACACACACACACACACACACACACACACACACACACACGATCAATACTTTTTATAATCTTTTTGCAGTGGGCTTGCTTAACCCACCCAGCTGCAACCTATATGCAAAACAAGTTGACATGTTTACAACAAGGTTTTATAACATCGACTATGCAATACACTTTAATTTATTTAGTGCTAATAAAATTGTTAAGCCTATCCGGAGAGAGAGATGTTTATAATCTGACAATATGTCAGTCATCGTGTGATAACGAAAATATGACTATGACTTCTTGTTCTGAGCAGGTGTTGTCAGTGAACAGGCTTAAGACTGTTGGCTAAGTTACAGACACTCATGAAAAACTGATGCTAATTATCTGGGAAACATTCTCTAACAGCAGTCAAGTTGTCACTGTTTATGTCAAACAAGTTGTGAATTTGTTGTAACATTAAAACAGGAGATCATGACTTACTCTGTGTGTGCTCAAAGTGATGCTGGGAGTGATTTCCTCGAAACTTTCGGGCAGAATCACGTGAACAATTCCAGGATATGCTTTTTTTTTCATTGGTTGTTGCGTTAAATCTTACCCAGATACAATAGTGCTATTTTCTGTTTGGCTATTGTGTAGCCCCTTTCTTTTTTTGATTGGCTGATAAGTGGCAGGCTGGACTAATAACTCCAGGGGAGACGCGCTTGACTCCTGCCGGTTCCACAGTGAGAGCGGCGCGGCCAGAGACATATTAAATATATTATAAATAGTTTTTCCGCGTTAGAAATACAATGTGTGGCGGGGGTGTGTGACAAAACACCGAAATTAGTGACTCACGCTCAATGCGTGACACTTGAGAGCCCTGTTTTACTATAATCATGTGGGTGATGTCTGGGTTGTTTGGGATATCCCACAGAGAGTTATTGCCTATATATTTTTTAATGAACCAGTTCATGTGTACAGCACAGCATTTATACATTTTTATTGTTACTTCCTGCATATTTTTAACCCTTTGTGACAGGTCCACTAGCTATGTAAGCTACACACACATACACATACTTTTGTATATTGTAGAAGAATTCCTTCAAGCAAACATTTATTTCTTCATATGATGGAGAGATAATGTCAAAAGTGTCAGATGCTCTTAATAAAGTATAACTCCTGCACAGGGTCAGGACTAGAGATTACATGGCTGCCATTGCTGATGGTCATTGGGTGATGGCTTGCAGATGTACTGCATATGTAGTTGTCATTCTTGTTTTGTTTTTGTTTTTTTACAAAGACATCTTTTTAATGTATCTCAGAAGACTGTGACTTAGCTATAGGCTAATGCTGCCTTTTTAAAATAAAGCACATCATTTGTATTCAAATTAAAGTGTCATGTCAAAATTACATGGATGACAAGTCATTGTTCTATGATCAAGAAAAGATATATACAAAATATAGCCTACATTTTTCAAAATGTTTTCTCTTGCAAATATAAATTAAGATTGTGAATTAATGTTGGCATTTGCATTTCAGCTTCACTTGTGTTCCAGGACACCAACCCAATATCCCAAAGACAAAGGATGAGGCAGCTAGAGGAGCAACAAAAGTTATTTAGGTTTGTGGCCAGCACACTAATACAAGTCGGGTCTGACAGCGAAGTGTCTGCCTTATATGAAAATAAATTCAGTGAAATTAAATTCCTTCCGTTGAAATACAGCTGAATATTCTACTCCTAGGTGGCGCGTGTACGCTGAGGGAACACCTCAAGTTATCGATTACGACACTGCCTTCGCTCTGCCAGCTGAAGTCCGATTCTCTTACACAAAGGAAACCGAGTTTTTATACACCGCAGGAACGCAGTAAGTGACCAAGCCATTTTTTAACCCTCCTGTAGTGTTCATCTCTTTGTTACACACTGTTCAGTGTTCACGGGTCTGCTGGACCCAATAATGGGTTTTTAGAACAACACAACCATAAGAATTTAGGGAAACAACTGAACAGACGTCAACTCTATTCAATTACAATCAATATGGACAGTAGGCATATTCATGGTTAATCTTTGCCATATAGGCTTCCTCTTCCAGATCGCAGTTAATCAGTAGCATCAGCAGGTTTCCATCAGTGTAGTTTCACTCGACATGAAAATGAGGGAGAAGACAGATTCCCGTGCTTAAAATATATCACTGCAACTGTGTCTGAGTGTTGGTGTAGTTTCACACACTGCACGGCATCAGTTTTTCATCGGATTAACTGATTTTTACCATGTTTGCCTTTACACACACGATTTACACATTTCTGTTGCATCAGGAGTCCATGGACCCAAGCACCACAGGAGAGATAAGTTATATTGGTAATGTAGGGGCAATGTCAGATTACTTTGGAGTATGCTTTATTCAGAAATTAACTGCAATAATTCTTCAAGGATTCACCATGTATATGTCACGGGGTGACAAATAAGCCCGGGACTATCCCCGCCAGAGAAATGCCCTTGTTGAAATCCGGGAAGTGAAACACCATCCCAAAGCCAGGGTGAGTGCCTGTCGCTATGGTAACCGAGTGGCGGATTGATAGCAGGTGTGGGTAATTTGCGCTGAGCGTTTGAATGGGGCCACGCTAGCTCATGAGAATATAAAAAGTCAGAGGAAGAGAAAGCATGTGGTTGTTCCTCTCCTGCTTGTGGTGCTTTTGTTCTCGTTTGGATGTGGCTGGCTCCTGTTGGGAAGTGTTCTCTGAAGTGTGTCGTTGAGGGCTCGTTGTGAGGAAAAAGGAACGTCGTGTGTATGAGGAATTGAAGACGGAGGGAGAGAGGATTTAAAGAGGGGAGTGCATCGTCTGGATGGAAGAGTGAAGATAAGTAACTGATTATTGAATCTCCTACCACACGTTTGATACTGAGATAGATGTGGGTTGAAGTGCTTGGAGTGTACTGTATGGATATCACTGAGTGAATTAAACTGATTCTCTGCCATTCTTATCTCCTCTTCCCGTTCGGATGGTGAAACGAATCCAGTTTATGCCTATGAAGTGTTTAAATTCTCCTTCCTCTCACTGCCGATCCTTTGCGTTTTGAACCGAGACCCAGGGTGAGTGCTGGCCTTAAGTATACTTGATGAGTGGATTTGCAGTGTTTGAATTGACGTTCCGTCTCTTCCCCCGTGTGGTATTTTGGAGGGGAAATTCCTGTGAGTGTGTGTGAAGGTCTGCTTTTAACTGCCGTGTGCTCGCCCAAGAGGCAGGCTGGTATATTGTACATCTTCAGAGCTTGGAGAGATCGAGTACGTCCAATTGCGGAAAGGCTTGGGAAGGACAGCTGGAGTGACGTTTCTGTCTTCCCCACGACACTTGTGAGAACATTATATTGCTGTGTGAAGTATTGACTCTGTCTGCCCTAGAGAAAGCCCAGCCCAGTCTGTGACTGTGAGTGTGCTGCAGCCCTGAAGCCCACCTGTATGGAGTGAAGTTCCTGGTTTCTCCGCGACACATGTGAGAACATTATATTGCTGTGTGAAGTATTGACTCTGTCTGCCCTAGAGAAAGCCCAGCCCAGTCTGTGACTGTGAGTGTGCTGCAGCCCCGAAGCCCACCTGTATGGAGTGAAGTTCCTGGTTTCTCCGCGACACCTGTGAGAACATTATATTGCTGTGTGAGGTTATGATTCTGTCTGTTCCAGAGAAAGCCCAGTTCAGTCTGTGACTGAGTTCACTACAGCTTGAAGCCCACCGAGAAAGCCCAGTTCAGTCTGTGACTGTGTTCACTACAGCTTGAAAGCCCACCTGTACGGTGTGAAGTTCCTGTCTTCCCCACGACACCTGTGAGAACATTATATTGCTGTGTGAAGTTATGATTCTGTCTGTTCCAGAGAAAGCCCAATTCAGTCTGTGACTGTGAGTTCACTACAGCTTTGAAGCCCACCTGTACGGTGTGAAGTTCCTGTCTTCCCCACGACACCTGTGAGAACATTATATTGCTGTGTGAAGTTATGATTCTGTCCGTCCTAGAGAAAGCCCAGTTCAGGCTGTGACTAAAGCCCAGCTTGGTCTGTGACCGTGAGTTCGCTACAGCCCTGAAGCCATCGGTACGGTGTGAAGTCCCTGTCTTTCTTGTGACACACGTGAGCCATTTTACCTGTGACCGTGAGTCCGCTACAGCCCTGAAGTTCATCTGTAGGGTGCGAAGTACTCACCCGTCCAAGACACCCGTGAGAGTTGTGCACCGCTCCTGAGCTTGCCCCCTCCTGCCCTAGGGGAAGTCTCGTATGGTGTTTACGGAGGACCTGCTGCAGTCTACCTGTCCATTTCTTACCGTTGTAATTGCCCTTGGTGTAGAAGGAGCCTGGTCGACCTACTTACCGTAAGATACCTACCTGCACATTATTGATTGCTGTGAACTGTTCCCCACGTGAAAGAGGAGAGGAAGCTGTGACCATCCGCTCAGCGGAGAACTCACCTGTTCCACCTCCTCCCATTGTGAACCTGATACCGGCTTGGAAGAAGGAGCTCGGTCAACCTACTTACCGTGAGATACTTATTTGTCCATCATCGGCTGCTGTGAACTGTCCCCTACGTGAAAGAGGAGAGGAAGCTTTGACCATCCGTTCATCGGAGAACTCACCTGTTTCACCTCCTCCTATTGTAAACCTGATACCAGCGTGGAAGAAGGAGCTCGGTCGACCTACTTACCGTAAGATACTTACCTACACATTATTGACTGCTGTGAACTGTTCCCCACGTGGAAGAGGAGAGGAAGCTTTGACCATCTGCTCATTGGAAAACTCACCTGTTTCACCTCCTCCCATTGTGAACCTGATACCAGCGTGGAAGAAGGAGCGCGGTCAATCTATCTACCGTAAGATACTTACCTGCCCATCATCGACTGCTGTGAACTGTCCCCTACGTGAAAGAGGAGAGGAAGCTTTGACCATTCGCTCATCGGAGAACTCACCTGTCCATTACCCTCCCACCGTGCACCTGATACCAGCCTGGGAGAAGGAACGTTGACAACCTACTTACCGTAAGGTACTTACCTGCCCATTATCGATTGCTGGGAACTGTTCCCCTCACGTGCAAGGGAAAAGGAGGTTTGGATCATCTACCCACCGGTGAGGAACTCACCTGTCCAATACTTACCTGCCCAGTACTCCTTACTGAGAATCGCCGCCCGTGGGGAAGGGTGTGTCTGCTTGCCCCGCCTGGGATCCTCCCTGGACGAGGGAGAGAAGAAGACTTTTAGATTAGGATTATAAATTATTTTACTCTCAATAAAATTGTTACTTTTATCCTCTGTCTCTGGTCTCGTCTCTGGCACGCTCCTCAAAGTGTTCTTGGTCTAGGGGTGGGCGTAGTCTGGTTCGGCCCATCCCGACCTGTGACATATACTCAGCTAAAAGTAGGCTAGCCAATGTAATGGGAACTCCAGAGATGCATTTAGATAGTTCATAAGTAGTGAGCCCACGACAGCAAGCTTAATCATTTCACCATTATTGTTAGGACAATGGACTGTATCAATGTCTTCTGTTTGTAGGTTAGCCTAAATATGGTGTGTTTTTAGTTATAGATTGCACTGGTGGAAATGCTGAATATTTATAGCTAGATTTAATTTTAGGTATGCTTTAGTTAAAAATGAACTGTGGTGATTTAAAAACATGATCCATGCATAGGCCTATACAGTGTATTTTGCATGGAAGTGGATGGCATTCGCAAAATAGCTTTGTCTTCTTGAAGACAGTAATAATATAATATCTAATAGTAACTACAAAGATGCTCACAACTAAAGCTAGGATGGACCATAGGTAGTATGTCAAGGCTAGTTACACTATTAATGTTTGCATTGTGTACCTGTGTATTCTGTGTGCAGGTTAGCTGCTCTGAAGCTAACTGGATTAGCTGACAGCAGAAAATCATGGGAAAGCATCAGCCAAATGGAAGTAATCCTTTGTGAAAACAGAGTGAAAACCATTGGTACTCATCTTAAATGAAGGAACTGTTCAAAATGACTGTATTGCAAATAAAGTACTGTCTGTACTGTAGCATAAGTTCTGACACAGCATGCTTTGCAGAATACTGTCAGGAGCACTGGGATGAGGACGAGTTCTTTGGCTACCAGTTTCTGAATGGCCTCAATCCCATGATGATCCAGCGCTGCTCAACTCTGCCCGAGAATTTCCCCATCACAGATGATATGGTCAAAGACACCCTAAGAGGGAGCAGCTTGGAGCAGGAGATGAAGGTACGCTACTTGCTACTGGCAATGATTTGGAATGACTGGGTCTGGTTTGCTTTGGTTTTGTCTAATTTCCTGTGTTTCTTCATTATTTGGTGTGATCTACCCCCATACCCAGAAAGGGAACATCTTCTTGTCTGACTATAAGATGATGGACGGGCTGGTGGGGAATGTTGTCAGTGGCAGGCAGCAGTATCTCACAGCTCCCCTGGTCCTGCTGTACTGCAACCCTCATGGCATGATGCTCCCCATCGCCATTCAGGTGCGTATCTTGCATCTGGAGTGCAGAAATCCTCGGGTTATGAATATAACCTTGGCTGGGAAATGCTCAAGAAGCAAGGGGGGGGGGGGGGGGTTATTAAATTAAATACAGATAAATAAATCTTGAAAGACGAGGTAAATAACCAAATTATTTCAAAGAAACAAAGAAAAGGTGAAATGTACAACTGAAGAGTGGGCAAACATGTCTGAATGATTAAACATTAAATAAACCTTTTTTAAGATGTCAGCGTCTTTATAGAGTAATTATGACAGGAGCCTTTTCTTAAAGAGAGAAAAATAATAGCCCAGATTACCTCAGAAACCATTTGTACCATTTTCACGAATGCTCAAATTTAATCTACACAGTTGAGGCAAAAGCCCAGCAAAGACAACCCCATCTTCCTCCCAACGGATTCAAAGGCCGACTGGAAACTGGCCAAGCTCTTCGTCCGAAGCGCAGAGTTTGGCGTTCACGAGGTGGACTTTCACCTGCTGAGGACTCACCTGCTGGCGGAGGTGTTCGCCGTGGCCACGCTGCGCAATCTTCCCTCTCCTCACCCTCTCTACAAGGTATTGAATCTGTCGCGCATGAGTTGGTTTGACATGTGTGAACGGCGAGGTTCAAAATTCTTTAATTTTTGCATTTCAAAACTCATACACTCATACTGTATTCAAACATTACATTATAAAATTAGAACTTATATAAACCCACAGACGTATATATATATAAAAACAAAATCAGAACCATCACATCGTCATAAATGGTGCATAAAACATCATTAACACACCATATTTCAATAAAACAACTGACATCATTTACAATATTATAACATGCATACTCCACTTGAAGCCTTCCTGCCACTAATCTCCTAAACATAACTTAAGGATCCGTAGATGCAAATTGTAAGCCTTTGTTCTTCCTAGTCTTCCACACTGCCAATGTTGCAGTCCCAATCAGATAACTTAATAAACACACTTTCTTCCTCATCACAAATCCATACTTTAACCCTCCAATGAACACTGATCTGAGAAATCCTCGCTAAATTCCCTGAACCATTCCTTAAGAAGTTTAAAAAGACTTTGTAGTATTGCACATCAAATTTTCAAATTTTGCATTTATCAAAATTGCAATTTGTCAGCATATTTTGTAACTTTTCATAGAAATCAGTATTTGAGTGTTTGGGCGGTAAATTACAATGAGGCTAAAAGACATCTGTGGTGATAAAATTATTTACAGTTTGCCAAGTTTATCTCTTCGCCTCCTTTAAATTTCACTCTGTCACGTCTATAGATTTGGCAGCCTGCTACCATAATTGCAGCTGGTGGTGAATTAGCCTGGAGCCAGGTTTCAGACAAGCAAAGATAATCTAGATTCGATTCTGTTAAAATATACTGAATTTGATCAGATTTAGATATGAGGCTTCGTATATTGAGGTGCCCCCCAAATAATCCTTTTGATTTTAATTTGGAGTCCCATATTATTTTGGAGTGGTTGACAGTCTGAAAAACATTCCACTTCCTGTTTTTTTTGTAGACCATTTCCCGTGTTGACAAGTTTGTCTTCCGGGTATAATTGAGCTATTGTTTGGATTAGCTTTATATTCCTTTGGAGTTAGAGTTTGTGAGCTGTCACCTGCAGTATTTGACAAAAATGATAGTTTCTGGTGATCCGATGCATCTTGAGCGCTTAGCACGCTGGTATCCCGACTCCCGAAGACGTTCGTGGCAGAGGCCCAGTCTCCATCCAGCCAGCCGTCACGTCCACGTCAGGCACTGGTGTCTCCACGGCACTCGTCGGAGAGACAAAATCACTTAGGTAAGATTGTTGCCCATTAGTTTAGTGTAAATTACATAAAGAGTGTACCTGACTGCTACCAGTGATGCTCGCGCTGTGCGTGGACGTGGTGTGGGGTCTGTCTTGTTCTTGATTGTTGAGCCGACCAGGGCAATGGTGGATGTCTCTGGACAGCAAGAGGGTCATGGTTATTAGAAACGCGTTGCTTTGTTGTTGCTTTATTTTGGTTTTAGAGCATTTTGTTGTTCGGTTGGAAAGGTGCAATTGAATGAAGGTGGCGGCCAAGACGTGTCTCCCAAATCCAAAATGTTTTTTTGCTTGGTTTGTCAGTAGATCAATCACAGAGGGTAGCTTTGTATTACCGTTAAAATAGTAGTCATCCCAAATTTGACCGGTGTTGGTATAGCTAAAGATACTCATGAGCAGCACATAGGTGAAGAGCGCTGCAGCTACACCTGTCACACCTGGTGCCGCCATCTTGCCTAATGCCTCAATACTTGATTGACTACTGTATGTGGCTCTTCACCATTTCTATCAATTGACCTATGGCTAAGCCACGCCCCCAAACGCAATGAGCCAATCACAGTGCGCATAGCTAACCCAATACACTCGGACATTCTCTGCTTCCACGTCCATTAAAATGCATTGCAGTTAGTCAGTTTTCATTCGTTTTTATCTGTTTTTTCTTGTCATTTTAAGTTTAAAACGGTCAAACGGTGTGCATGGGGTACATTCAACTCCAACGCTAGGTGTCCTGAGAGGCTGTGCGACGGTGTGTATTTTTTACCCTTTCCCAAACCACATCTCAACCGAGAAGTGTCTGCTCTGGATTAATTTATGCGGTAACTTAGACCACAACACCAACTAAACGTGGATAAATTAAACAAGGATGTCTACATCTGTTCTAAGGTAAGTCAACAACGTATTTGAACGTTATCTTTAACATCTCTAAAGTAACGTTAGCCTAGCTTCTAGCTGCGTTGCAGTTTGACAAGAGTACAGTTTGACAAAATCACTTTGTTGTGTTTTACACAAATATAAGTAGGCTAAACACTTTGCAGTTTTAATGATGTCCTGTATGAACAAAATGGAGTATGTTTTTATGTTTCCACTGTTCGATCGCGATCGCGCCCGCGCCTCTCTCTCTCTGACACACACACACGCATTCCAGCATTGCAATCTTGACATCGCAGCCTGTTCATTATGCTGCGTTCACACCAAACGCGAATAGAGCGTCAAATTCGCGCGTATAAAGCGAGCGTTTGAAGCGAAATAGCACCAAACTATAACGTTTACACACTGACCTGTAACGTTAAATCTTTGTCCGGAGCTGAAGCATTTCATCTACCTTCTCAAAATAAAATGATTAATATAACCCTCCATTGCATAGTTAAGGCCCTTTTGGTGACTTTGAGATGATATATAATCAAAAATCATCAATTGCCTCCTGTGAAATGTCTCCAACTGTGACAGCTGCCATAGCGCCTGTTACCGAATGTTGACTGTTTGTCCGAGTGAGTGGAGGGGGCGTGGCTTAGCCATTGGTCAATTGTAAAATCTGTGGTGCAATTCCAATCTCCTCCCACAACAATACACACATTACTATCAGTTGTCTTAACCTTCTCATTTTCATAAAAGAATCCATCCTCTCAGACCCATTATTTGGGGCATAAACATTCATGAACACAAATACCATTCCTTCAACCTCAATCAAGCCCGCATTAATGCACGGGCTTACCTGGGCTGAAGCCCAGGGGCCTCCCAAGTTCAGGGGCCTCCCATGGTCAGGTTTATGATGAGCTGAAAAGGTCATATTGTTTTAACTTGTCAGATTTTGTCGCTGTATGTCGCTAGTCGCATGTGGACGTTGGTAGTGCTGTCGCTCTAATGTTATTGTTATGGTGCGTTCACACCAAACGCGAAAAGAGCGTCTGGCGCGAGTGATTTCAATGTTAAGTCTATGCAAAGACGCGTTTATGCGCGTCTAGAGGTCCCGCGGCGCGAATGAGGCGTTACGGTTCGTGTCCGCTCAGTGCCGCTAACGTCTCCGCTTTGTGGTGTGTCTGTTGCGAGTGTGTTTAATCGACGTTTTTTTCAACACACGGACAGTATAATCATCAGCGATGCACGCGATTACATTTAGAAATAGACAAGCTTTGTTTCCAAATGCACCAAGCAATGATCCTTTCAATTTTTTAAACTTTTATAAACCCAGCCAATATAATCACAATGAACACATCCAAAATAAAATCTTTAACATGTAGGCTATATAACAACTGCAAAGCGTCTAATTTGTAAACAAAATGATTTACGCACTAAATCCAGAATAAACTCACTGAGACTGTCGATAGTTTCTTTTCCGTGCATCATTTTATTATATCCATGTTTGTGGTTAGTTACTGTCAAATCATATAAAACAGTGAAATCGCCCTCGAACTCTTCTGTCTCTCCTGCACTCGAGACGGTGATGGGAGCTGAGCTCCACTGAAAGGCTTCTTTCCTATTGGTTGTCGTTTGCGAAAATCGCTTCTCATTTGCATAAAGTTGAAATTTAGTTGCTGTGTGTGGTTGTTAAATAAAGTGTCTTGTGTTTATGTGCTCAGTGAAATGTTAATAACAATATTAAAATTAAAAACAATATTAAAAAAAACTCACTGTTGTAGGTCTCGAAAGAAACTAATGCATTATGTGATGTAGATTACCTACATACACTTTTTTAAAATGAGACTCTATTAATCGAGGGGATGGGGGGCCTACAAAACCTCTCAGCCCCGGGGCCTAACATTAGGTTAAGGCGGCTCTGACCTCAATCTTAGTTAAAGCTACACTGTGTAGGATTTACTCCCATCTAGCGGTGAAATTGTATATGACTACCAACTGAATATTACTTTCTAGCTCCTCCCATTGCGAAGACGTTTTAACTCCTACGGTGGCCGTATTATTTCAAATCTGCCGGCAAACGCGAGCAAATGTCCCTCTTTGTCTAATGTATTTTCAAGATGGATGCGCAACATGGCTTCCGCCATTCGAGCGACTCGCTCGTATGTATTCTAAATGGCAGATTATACACTTACGAGAATACTTAATTAGTTGGTTGAAGTGATTACACATTAATGAGAACGTATAATTTTGAAATAACAACTTGTTTTTTGCTAAAAATCAACATTAAATATTACACAGTGTAGCTTTAACAAAAGTCTACCTTATATAACCTCATCTATAGCTAAAAAACTAACATTTATATGTTTCGATATATTTATATTTTGCGCTGTTGTTTGTCCCATGACTTAAAGTAAGCTTCCCTTCCCACCACATGCTCCATTCATTTTCATTTCCATTATTAGTATTAGTATGGGTTTCTTGTAAAAAAAGCTACATCAACTGTTGAATTGAAAAACTGGAAACCATTGCCAATTTAGTCTAACCCTTTCCTTCGTGCCATACTCTGAAAGAAATATCCAATTCTGGCTCATTCAAAAACATGAACGCCTGCCTCCTAAACGACATAACATGTTTTAATGCTGCATTTGTACAGCGAAGTGGAACCATTTTAATTGCGCTAACAAACTGTCCATAACGAACTAATCCCCGCTCAATCTCATCATTATGAATGAATGGGGGCATGTTGTAACGGTGAGTTACTCAACTTTTAAATGTTCACATTGGGCCATTCATATAATTTTTCACCAACAAAAAAGTTCAGTTCGTTACCACTAAAATACCAGCGCGGTTGCGCTAAATTCAAAATTAGACCAAAGAAAACTACAACAAAAATAATCCCAAAACAGTTCAAAATACAAGTAAATTTATAATAAAACCGAAATTAAATCAAATAATATTTTTAGTAACAGATAGAGGGGACAATAATCATTTCTGATGAAAGAGTGGAGTCGTTTGATGTTTTGCAGGAAGACAGAGAAGTATTTAGAGTTAGGAACTTTTGAGAGCGCGGGGAAGATTAACTCTCCTTTTTCCTTTCGAGGATCATACGTCGGGAAAGTGTCACAGAAGGGACTGACACTCACAGGGTAAAACTTGCGATTCTGCAGTTTCTCAAGTTTACCCTTTAGGTGTTGGTTTTCACCCGCAGCGTCCAGGTTCCAGCTCAGTCAGTCACTCAATCATCGCATGCGCGTCCATATGCCAGTATTCCACAATGCAGACGTTCAGACTTTGTCGACATGAACAATAATCCAACACAGAGCACTTCACGACACGCTGCAACAACGGCCTCGTTTTCCCTCAGACTTTTCCAGACGCGGATTCAACTTCCCTACCAGACTCTCCTTCCACTTCTCTACTTCCTCTTTTCTTTTCGTTCACTGTCACCCAAAACCACACCTCTTTTTCTCTTTTTGTTACCATTTTTAGTTTCCGTTCGTACAAATTCTAATGACTATAATGAAATTGTGTCTTTTTTTTTGTGTGTGTTATTTAATATGATTATTAATTAAATATTTGTTCCTTTTGACTTAATTTGTAGTGGTTCGCTACAACGTTCAAGATAGTTATAAGTGTCGTCGGAGTAACCAGCGGTGAAACATTAATAAAATCATCACTTTTATTACAACACCACAATTCCGTTAATAATGAGTGCCAGGCCTTTTGTAGAGCAGAGCTGACTCATCTATAGCCTATGAACACAGACTACACAGAACATTAAGTTCATGAAGGTCACTAATGTCTTACTCAAACCCATTCACCTCCCTGTAACAATTATCTTAAAAATTTTTATAATTCTGTAATTCATGTAAAAATAACTGGAATGGTGTGCAGGTACACACACACAGGTGCAATAACACACACACTCACAGACAAGAAATTAAAATTCATTCTTCATTCATATATTTTATCTTCAAAGAATTTGAAGGCAGGGAATACTAATCTCTTACTTACTTTTCCTTCTCTAGCTCCTCTTTCCTCATATCCGATACACGCTCCAGATCAACATCATGGCCCGGAATCAGCTGATATCCAAGCATGGGGCAATTACAATGGTATGCATATGTCATGGTTGCAGAGGCACTAACACCATGTCCTAACCAGACGCGATGCAATAAGATTCCAGGACAAATAATTTGTCTGTCCACGCTAGACGTGACGCGACTGGGAGATGCGTCAATCTATCAAAACCAACAGCCAATCAGAACAGCATGTGGGCGGAGTCTCGCAGCAAGTGCACAGCACCAAAGAGTAATCTTGAAGGCAATCGCAAGAAAATGGATAAGTAACTACATAATCAAATTCACAAATATTACACCGTTTAAACTTTATTAGAAATACATAGGCTACTGAGTTACTAAAACAATCTTTGTCAAAGAATACACTTGTTTGTTCACCGTTTGAACGTTCTTGTTTCCATTTGTTTAATTTCAAGACCTGAGGTAAATTATCCATTGTTGCTTTTACAGCTACAAAGCTGGAGCACTAAATGATATTCAGTCACATTTCACGCTTTTAACATAAATAATAAAGAACATAAACTGTACCTGAGATTATCATTGCCACACTTTGTGTTTGTTGTTCCAGCGCGACGTCGCAGAAAAATAGAAACCGATTATAAAATAGAATCGTCTCGCGTGTCGCAGTCGCGCCTGGTTAGGACAAAAACTCATGGAAAAAGAACATTAAAATGTTCTTATTTTAACATGGAAAAGATACCTTTTAACCCTAACCCTGACACCCTAACCCTAACCCAATACTACAGGTACCTGGACGATGTGTGGGGGTTTGGGAAGGCACTGATGAGGGTTGGTTGGAGTTTGTAGAGACCCTCAATTCACACTACCCATCTATCAGGGTAAAGTGGGAGCTGAAGTTGGATAAGATCGACTTTTTGGATACGACTGTCTATAAGGGACCAAAGTTCTTGGACACAGGGAGGCTGGATGTTAAAGTATTCTTCAAACCTACAGACACCCACGCTCTACTCCATCGAGGGAGCCACCATGACACGCATGTATTCAAGGGGATAGTGAAGGCTTAACTCTTAAGGTTCTGGCGGATCTGTACGAGGGAAACGGATAGAGTTGAGGCAGTCAAAATCCTGGTGAAGGCCCTTAGGGGCAGGGGATATTCGCGGCACTTTCTGAGGATGGCAATTAAAGGGGAGAGGAGCATGAGAGGGGTGGGGGTCCTGACTTCAAATAAGAAGGTCCTTTCCTTTATTGTAAAGTTTTAAAGGACGGCCCAAGGCTTAGCGACGGGACTTAGGAAGAATTTCGAGAGGCTCTCGAAGGATGAGGCACTGGGCAAACGGTACAGGATGGTGGCAGCCTACAAACGCGGAAAAAACGTACAGGACATCCTAGTGCACAGCAAGTTGGGTCCAGCTAACAGAGCAGCTCCATCCAAAGAGCAGAACGCAGAACGGTACACAGAATTGCTCAGGTTATTCCCTTGAACCGCAGAAACTGCATTTTCTTGATCAGATGCGCTTGGTGTGGGAGAAGATACGTGGGGGAGACCGGGAACTCCATACTCACCAGGATGTGGGGGCACAGGTATACAGTCAATCACTGTTGATTGTCCTGATGTGTTTGAACACAGTTAAGTTGATTGCTACATTCATTGTTTGTATGCCCTGAGGATGGTCTTTTGACCGAAAGCTTGGTGATTAAATTTGCTTAAAGGATTCAAGTGTGCAGACAGTTTATTTTTTGAGATCTTCAGTTTTGTTTGTCTGGCACCTTGGTGATCGTGAGTGCGGTGTAACTCCTTCAAAACAGTCAGGAGAGGGATAAAATGGAAGGAGCACTTGGTACTTCACTCCCAGAGGCATGGATTCCAGAACCTCAAGGTGTGCGGGCTGGAACACGATCCAGGATGGGGGAAGAGAGATAGGTTGAAGAGGGAGTGGTATTGGATCAACAAACTGGACACATGGTTTCCAAAAGGGTTGAATATGAGATTTAAATATTGAAAGCAAAAACTTTGCTGAGAAATGATATGAAAAAGTTTTTTTGCCCATTTAATATACTTAGCCCTCACAGGAGGGTAACTTAATTAGGATACAATTAGACTATCCCTGTATCTGCACAAGCACTAAAACCTACCCCTTACAGGGGATTAGGACTAAAATCCTTTTATTAAAACTTATCCCTCAGAGGAGGGAGACTTAATTTTGTACAAGGCTGGGCCAACCCGGTTCTTTGAGCAATCAAAAGGAAATGGATTGAGGTAGACATAGGGGAACAATTGGATTGTGTACCTGTTGGCATGGGTGGATCAGCCTCAGCAAAAACATGTGCTGGCCAGTGCATTTCTGCGTCCTTCCTAATCTAAACCGGATAACCAGGAGAGGTTGTCTGGGGGAAGGTGTTGTCCTTACACAAGCCTAACCCAGGCTCTGTCACCAGCCAATCACAGATAGCATCATCCCCGGAGTATCACACACACCTGATACCTCTCAAGTTCATCACCACGCACATACTTAAGCACACACCTCGAGCCTCATAGTTGTCTGGTCTCGTACTTGAGTAAAGATTGATTACCCGTTGTAACAGAGAGGCAGGGACGAAGCGGAGAGAGAATCCACATGCAATCACTACTTTAATAACAATACAAACAGGTAATACAGCGCAAACAAAGAAACTCAGGACAGGAACATGGTACAGCAAACAACGACTGACAAACCACAAGAGAAACACAAGGGCAATTTATACACAGGCTAACAAGGTAACAAGGGGGTGTGGTTGATTGTCATGAGAACATACAAGGGTAACCAAGGGAACTAACAATACAACACGGGAGACTAATCAGCATGAAAAACTACAAAACATGGCACAAGACAGGAAATAACACAAAAGTCCTCACACAAGACATGAACACAGGCTGAAATCGTGACACCCGTATATTCTCTGCATATTCTATGTTTCTGCGTTCCAAGTCTCACTACTCCTCGCCCCGTGTGTGCTTCCCTGTGCTCTACCTACCTGCCTCCTCTTCGTGGGTCCTCGCAAGGTGTGTGCTCCTCATCCCACTCTGAAGTCACCAGCCCCGCATCTTCTCTGCATCGTCCATGTTAGAGTAAAGTTCCAAGCCATTCTCTTCAGTGATTATCTCCATTGACATCTCCCATCTATTTCCATTGATTTCGCTAGACTGCAATAAACCCTTTCTTGATTATATTCCATCTATCAGAGTCAATCCATTACAGAAGACCAGACCCACTTTAACGCAGCATGAGCTCTCCAGATCCTTTTCAGGAGATCATGGACGGACTCAAACGCGCGCTCAGCGCTTCCACAGCCACAACATCCACCATTCTGCCAGTCCCGTGGCCAACCTGGCGCCCTACTCTGGCTCGGCGGAGAATTGCAACGGATTCCTTTTACAATGATCACTGGCTCTAGAGATGCAACCGCAGCGTTTTGCCACTGATCGAGCCAAGATTGCCTTTATTATATCCCTGCTGTCGGGGCGAGATTTACAGTGGGCCGAAACTCTCTGGACTCAAGCAGGACCTGTAACTCAATCCCTGGATAGTTTCACAAGGCACTTCCGCAAGGTCTTTGGTTGACCACAAGGAGATTCAACCATTGGTGAGCAACTATATCATCTTAAACAGGGGAAGGTAGATGCTGTTCGAAACTAGTCCACAACCATCAAAGAACTCCAGTGCTTCCTCGGTTTCTCCAATTTCTATCGATGCTTCATCAAGAACTTCATTCAATGTCTCCCTCAGCCACACATCAGTTACAGTACCTGCAAACATATCTTGTGAGATTGTTAAAAAAAAATACAAAATGGATCTTTAATGTTTTCTGTGATGACTGACTTCTTTAACAATCTACTCTTTTACTACATTTTTTATTTTTTATTAAAATTTTGGGGAAATTATTATGGGATTTGTGGTGACAGAAGTTAGTTTTTACAGTAGCCTTTAACCTAACTTTATGTCATGTCTTCTCTCCGTTAATGATACTACTCTTAGTATGCAGGAGTAGGTGGAGAGTCATTGGAAAAGTTGCTGAAGCACGCTACTGCCTCCCTGACCTACAGCGCCCTCTGTCTTCCTGATAACATCTCTGAGAGAGGCCTGGAGAATGTACCCCACTACTACTACAGAGATGACGGGATGAAACTGTGGAATATCATCAACAAGTATGACTACCAGTGGAGTTTAGTCTAGTGTTTTATTTAAAGGCATTATGATTTTATCTCTCTCTCTCTTGCTTTCACTCTGTCTCTCTCTGTGTGTTACATAATACATCCAGTTTTAGGGCTGATGCTAATGCAGTGGAACTAATGCATCCTGGTGCACTTTCTGATTAAAATTTCAACAAATATAGTGTCAATTATACAGGTTCATGGGTTTATTCAGTTAGCACAGGCTGTACATGTACTGTGTTGTAAAGTCCCTGTAAAGTCAAATTAAGTATGTGTTCTGAGTTTGTCACACCACAGAAAAAATGTGTTACTAGCCACCCAGCCAAATTTGAATGATAAAAAAAGCAGCCAAGTAAATAAAATAAGCTATCAAAATCTTGAAAAAATTAGCAGTGGTCTCTGCTCTCAAACGCTGGGGGCGTGTCCACTGGCTGTGCTAAAACCACGCCCACTCGCGAGAAAGTTGACTCGCGGACACACACTGCCGATCATGGCACTAGTTGTCGGCGCGACGGGAGGATGAAGGCAGAGGCGGGAGATAGTCGGCCCCATTCACCAGTAACAGCGGATTATCAGTGAATCCCAGTTGTCTCCGACGAAAGTTTATAAAACTATCCTGTGTAAAATGATCACTAGAGAGGCGTGTGTTGGTGGTGATCCTCAGCTCTCCATCAAGGTGGCTCTTCACAAAATTAATCCACCTCTTGTTGATATGATCATTGTTCAGAATTTAAATAAGGACACCGATCTGTTTCGTAAGTGATCGCATCCAGGTAATACGCATTTCCGTGACAAAGGACTAGCAAACTGTTTGTAGGCTGTAGTAAATAATACTGACAGTAACTCGCGATTGAGCGGCGAACTGATAGGGGAGGGGGCAGCCTCAGTGGCTCCAGTGCGTCATCGCCAGTAGGGGCGGGGCCAGGAGCTCAGCGGCTCCAGTGCGTCATTGACAGTAGGGGCGGGGCCAGGAGCTCAGCGGCTCCAGTGCATCATCGACATCAGGGACGGGGCCAGGAGCTCAGCGGCTCCAGTGCATCATCGACATCAGGGACGGGGCCAGGAGCTCAGCGGCTTCAGTGCATCATCGACATCAGGGACGGGGCCAGGAGCTCAGCGGCTCCAGTGCATCATCGACATCAGGGACGGGGCCAGGAGCTCAGCGGCTTCAGTGCGTCATCCGACAGTAGGGGCGGGGCCAGGAGCTCAGCGGCTCCAGTGCGTCATTGACAGTAGGGGAGGGGCCAGGAGCTCAGCGGCTCCAGTGCGTCATCCGACAGTAGGGGCGGGGCCAGGAGCTCAGCGGCTCCAGTGCGTCATTGACAGTAGGGGCGGGGCCAGGAGCTCAGCGGCTCCAGTGCGTCATCCGACAGTAGGGGCGGGGCCAGGAGCTCAGCGGCTCCAGTGCGTCATTGACAGTAGGGGCGGGGCCAGGAGCTCAGCGGCTCCAGTGCATCATCGACATCAGGGACGGGGCCAGGAGCTCAGCGGCTCCAGTGCGTCATCGCCAGTAGGGGCGGGGCCAGGAGCTCAGCGGCTTCAGTGCGTCATCGACAGTAGGGGCGGGGCCAGGAGCTCAGCGGCTCCAGTGCGTCATTGACAGTAGGGGCGGGGCCAGGAGCTCAGCGGCTCCAGTGCGTCATTGACAGTAGGGGAGGGACCAGGAGCTCAGCGGCTCCAGTGCGTCATCCGACAGTAGGGGCGGGGCCAGGAGCTCAGCGGCTCCAGTGCGTCATTGACAGTAGGGGAGGGGCCAGGAGCTCAGCGGCTCCAGTGCGTCATCCGACAGTAGGGGCGGGGCCAGGAGCTCAGCGGCTCCAGTGCGTCATTGACAGTAGGGGCGGGGCCAGGAGCTCAGCGGCTCCAGTGCATCATCGACATCAGGGACGGGGCCAGGAGCTCAGCGGCTCCAGTGCGTCATCGCCAGTAGGGGCGGGGCCAGGAGCTCAGCGGCTTCAGTGCGTCATCGACAGTAGGGGCGGGGCCAGGAGCTCAGCGGCTCCAGTGCGTCATTGACAGTAGGGGCGGGGCCAGGAGCTCAGCAGCTCCAGTGCGTCATCCGACAGTAGGGGCGGGGCCAGGAGCTCAGCGGCTTCAGTGCGTCATCGACAGTAGGGGCGGGGCCAGGAGCTCAGCGGCTCCAGTGCGTCATTGACAGTAGGGGCGGGGCCAGGAGCTCAGCGGCTCCAGTGCGTCATTGAGCCACCGTTTTAGCCCCGCCCAAAAAATCCTGAACACAGCAACGGTGAAAAACTGTTTAAAGGGTAACTAAACCCCTGATCAGAGCCTGACTCCACCCACTGACAATATTTGAAAAATGCTGGAAAAGTAGGCAGAGCCCAGCGGAGAGGGGGCGTGCATCTGAGACGCATCTCTCTGTAGGCAAGGGCGTGGTTAACTGGTTCCCTCTGAAGTCACAGGCCTCCACAACTTCCAATAGGAAAATTCAACTGCAGTAGCCACTGTTCAACCTGAAGAGGGCAGCACTCAGATGTTTTTACACCATATATTGTAGAATTAAAACACTTTAAACTCAAATGTCAAAAAAATTACTTGAATCAATGAACAGCATTAATAAAGCCCCAGTCTTACAGATCATTAACTAAAAAAAGTTGTTTTAGGATTTAGTTACCGTTTAACGGTCTAACTCCACAATTCAGTACTTCACAGTTTACAGTCTTTGTAATGTGTTTTATCAATACATTTCTAACATTTATAATGTGTTTAGATTTTTTTTTAGAATTGCCTTTACAGGGACTTTAAGGAATAAATGCAAAGCAAATCTACAAAAAAAGTAAAGCTGTAAATATGTAAACCTGGCAAACATCTGACTGTGGTTGCTTACAGGTTTGTTGCAGCTCTCTTGTCACACTACTATCAAAGTGATGCACACGTGCAGAAGGACACAGAGCTGCACCGTTGGATCAGTGAGATATTCACCAATGGCTTCCTGGAAAGAGATTCCTCAGGTCTGTTATCAGTCCGTTATCAAGGCTGTTGCAGTTGAAGATGCTGCAAGTGTGATTTCTGGTGGAATAAATAAAGTGTCGCGACCAATGAGTATGCATTTCCAACGGAATTGTTGCCATATTAGGACATTTAATCCAACAAAGGTTTCCTTTCTTTTTATTTTGTGTTCAGCTCAGTATTTGCACAGCATAAGAACATTTTTGCTTTGAGGCACAAACTCCTTTTGTAACCCCCACTGTAATTCACTGTTTTATGGAAAATAATTTAACCAGGTCAATAGTCAAAAGTAGTTTGGTTTATGGCTCCACTCTCCATTTCAGATGGTGTGTGTGTGTGTGTGTGTGTGTGTGTGTGTGTGTGTGCGTGTGAGTGTTTATGTATAAACATCCTAAACTGAGTTCCCCACAGAAACAGCCTTTCATTCTTCTTCCCAGGAATACCATCATCTTTTCAGACATTGAAAGAGCTTATCAAGTTTGTTACCATGGTGATCTTCACTGCATCAGCCCAACATGCCGCTGTAAACAATGGACAGGTCAGTTAGTACAAGTCAATTCACTTCCAATCACACAGAGCCATTAAAGCTGTCCGTGATCCTAATCTCATACACTTTTTCTCAAATCCAGCGAATTGCTCCACACATGCCTCTAGCTGTACATTCAGTGTCACGTGTTCATGTGCTTTGATTCATGTATATAGTTTTGTGATCTGTGTGTTAAGCCAAGTGCACACTGTGATTTTGGCCACAATTTGGCCGTCTGATACAAATTTACCAAATCCTAAAAGATTCCTCTGATCCTTGACTAAAATCTGAAGTCTTCGATCGTTAGACATGTTCACAGACAGAGGATTAATGACCGTTGCAATCACATTTTACCTCTGACGAAATTCTGGCAGTGTCAGAAGATTTGAATCTCAGTCCTGGGGCTCATTTATAACCGTTGCGTACGCACAAAACAGGCCCTGAAAGAGGCGTACACTTCCGACGCATAAGTTGTGATTTATAAAAACAAACTTGACGGGAAAATTTGCGCACCTGCACGCAAACTCTGACCCATGCGTACGAACTTTTTGGAGATGGAGCAGTTTGGCGACACCGATGGTGAGCTGGAGTTAAGTGTCTTTTTGGTCACTTTTAGACAGAAAATCTAAAGAAAATTAAACATATACAGAAAGATAATACAAATATACTTTCACTCACCAAGCCTGTCACTTGAAGCAAATATCCATCCCTTCTTAAATGTCCGCGCCAGCGAGCGCACTGGGCCGTTTAGTGAAACTGACGCAAATACCAGTTTAAATAAATAAAATAATTATTTAAACTATGTTTTACTTCTGATATAAACATTTAGATTAAATATGCCTTTAATATTTCAGGTTAAACACTTAAACATGAAATCATTACTTAGAAGTTACAACATTTTTTATATTCAAATTCAATCAATAGAAATATTTGTTGTGGATGCGATGTTTTTGAACACTTTTCCTGTGGCGTGCTTTAAATGCTTTAACCACAGAGATAATTGCTTATCATGATAATACCAGATTGTCTGAGAAAATAGTTTCGTGCAAATAATGCCCAAGGCCTATCTGTTTCAATTAAAAATACATTTCGGCCAGTGGGAAAGAGTGAGAAAAACTTTCTCTGAAATGTATTTTACACTATTTGATTTATGTATTCAAAAACAAGGCAAGGATAGGCAACTACTTGATTTTTATTAATGTAATGTGTCTTGTACCGTTAAACGTTATCACGTGGATGAATAATCATATGCAAATGATATGCAGATGAGGATCTGCATAGTAAAACTAGGCGTTGTAAGCTCCATATATGGTTATTTCGGGGAGGAGACGCATGTGCGCACAATCTTCCGCTGACTGGGATTTACAAAGTGAATTCTGCGCAGGTTCTGGCGTACGAACGGTTTTATAAGTCTCAATATTTTTTTGCGTACGCCTTTTTTGGCTTTCGGGCGCACGTACACTTTTAGTAAGGTTCCTACGCACAGTTTTATAAATGAGACCCCTGCAGTGTGACTTCTCCTACGACGACCGTCAAATTGTCTTTGTTTTTCAAGACAAGCCATGACCAAAATGAATGATTTCTTTGTAGCCACCATTTCAATCCTGTGTGTAATGCAGCTCACATCACCGAACGTGTTATTGATTGATCAACTGAGATCTTACAGCGAGGATCATGTTCATACAATCTGACAAGCAACAATCGTAAAGAACTATTATAAGGAGATCAGCAGAAAAACAGAACACAGCCGTTACAATGGCTTTCAAGTGTGTGAATAGCGGTTGGCGCTTTGCCTTTATAGAGCGACACCAAACGCCAATTCCACTGAATCATTCTTAAGACTGTTGACTTGTCACCAGATTTTTTAAAGTGTTTAAAGGGACACTTCACCCATTTGCATTAACCCTCTGGGGTCTGAGCTGTTTTCTGGGCCCTGGAGGTGTTCTGACATGCTCTGACATTTGTGCTTATTTCTGTTACTTGTGACATTTTCATGGCTAAAGTCTAATTACACTGTATTCAGCACAAACTCTGCTACAATAATATATCAGCAGCATGTGTGTAAAAGTTTGTTGTTTTGAGATAATAACATTTATGCGTGGTTTGTGAAAATACAAAAAAAAATTCTCACTGAAATAAGGTCATGAAACCCATACTTATTATTTCTTCACAAGACTTTTGAAAATTGTATGACGTAGCCTAGAATATTTGCTCTAAAACTATGTGAAAATCACCCTGACTGCTCATTCAGAGAAGACAATATATTTATTTAAAAGATTTACGACGTGTTTTGTGTGAAAAAGCTTTATGCGGGAGCTCATTAATATGTAAGCTTTTCACCCCTGAGAAAGACAAAGACCCTCCCCTAACAGCCCTATTAGGAGCTATCAGGCCCTGTCATTCTGAGCAACCTTGCACAAAGAATGAGGAGATTTAAAAAAGAATGGCTTTTAGATTTTTTGTATTTATTTACAACACAACATAATCCAAAGATACACAACAAATGACAAAAAAGCACTTGTTGAAAACAATGATCCAAAGACAGAGACCTTTGTGCCATTCCTAAAAACAATACCTCTCATTTCCAAGGTGTTTGATTTTCACTTTACCATGTTCATGTACAGAGACTCATGTGAATGTAGAAGTCCTCAGGGCCCTGAAAGAAAAAAAAAGTGAACATACTGATATCAAGAGAAAGGCCTGCACGATTTTGGGAATAAATTTTAGATTTTTCTGGTTAAAATTGCTTTTTAAAATTCACAGAATACACACACACACACACACACACACATAAATGTTTCCAACAATATATAATATAATGAACACCAGGTTTGTTGTGCCTTGTAGGCATAGGCTATGTGCATTGCTGCATAAAATAATAATAACAATAACCATAGCAGCCTATAAATCTTCCAAAATATTTCAGTAACAACTAAGCTAGAGAAAAATATATTGATTATCATGTTACTTCAAATGTTTCCATTCGTTATGATGTTATGAAATGAGATAATGAAGCAGTTTGGTGCTTTTCAAACGCGTTCGCGATCCAAAATATGATGCATTCAAACGCGATCGCGCTCAAATATAAAACATTATGGTTACCATATACATATCTACGTTTGACCAGATATCCACAAACACAGTAACAGTAAACACGGGTCTAAATATTATAATATTCACCATATATCTAGCAACAGTTCAACTGCAATGTGAAATTTATGCAACAATAACAAACTAATATGTAAGAATTTCTTATCTTACATCTTTCTTGTCTTCAAATCGCGTTCTTCTTCTTCTGGGGTAAAGCCAATGTAAGCTCACAGCGCGTCTTTCAAACTCGACGAAAAGCAGAGACTTGTGAAGTGTTTTGGTGTTTTGTTTTTGAGGTAATGAGCTCGTTCGCGTTCCATGTGGAGATTTGCATGTGAATGTCTTTTGCGCGAGTGGGCGTGGTCAAATTAAAAATAATTAGGAAGCGTTTGAGAAGCTGGACATCTTGTTGGTTTAATACAAATTACTTAAACAGAGGATATTTGTTTTCAGTTTGAATCTGATCATTTAAAAGTACACACTTAAATGTTTATAAAGGTATATGGCTCATAAATGTGTGACAAGTATTCGCTGAGTTTTGTTTCAGTTTATAGATGTGCTCAAGAAAAAAAAGTTCACCGCGACGGAGAGGCAGAACGCACACCCTGTTTATTTTCTTTATTTTACAAAAGCACAATGTTTTGATTTGATTGTAAGTGGACACATACAAAAGTAGAAATATCACAGATTCTTTTTTTATATTTCTTTTTTCTGTATGACCATAAATGACGGAGTAATTTAAGTTTATAGTGCTACAATGTGAAGAAAATCCAGCAAAACGCGCCGGCGCATTTGCCGACCTCAGAGGGTTAAGCTTTGTATCATTAGAAACCCAGTCATATTTTTGAATGGTCATGCATTATTCCCTCATTTTCCTCTGAGACGGGAGAAATACGGATTTCAGTGTATTATAATGTCATTCTAAGCAGGAAGTCCCATATCTTCGTAGAGGGGTTGAGACTACAAACACTCGTTCCTCACTTTTCCAGGGGGTGGGACCCACTTACGCTACAGACCTATTACAGATCAGTGGGTGGGATGTAGAAACTAAAAGCAATATCCGCCATCTTGTTTGAAAGCTAAACTAACAGGCGCTGTGGAGCCAGATGTGAAGTTACAACAATGGCAGAAGGTACTCAGTATGATATGGAAGAAGAGGATTTTGAAAGTCTGATGCTCGAATCAGCTGTTCGTGGCTATCTTTACGAGCCGCAATATAGCGAAGAGCAGCTGAGGCTGATGGAGGAACAGAAGGTGGCTGCTGCGGCTCCAGAGATGGAGTCCGTCTACTGCAAAGAATTTCAATGATGCCAATTTCTCCTGGATGAAATCTCTGAATCAGACGAGGACACAGACGTTTGTGTTGTGAACTGGATTAGTGTGAGTGGCTTGCGGAGCTGTGCAATGTGGTGTGGTGTTGTTGTCTTCCATACAAATGCGCCCTAAAGTTACTTTCTGTCTTTCCTCGGTCAAGAAGGCACCAAATTCGAAATTTACGTTACATTTCGACTACATATATGACCCACTTTCAATAAAGATAATGTTCCCACAGGTGAAATGCTCCTTTAAGGGGGGCATGACTAAAAAAAAAAGCCCATAATGACAAGAAAAAACTTGTCCATATCCACTTTCCATGGCCTGAGTAATGTTAATTATGTGCTCTTGTTATTCTTTATGAATACTTAGCTTATATCTCACATTTTTCACTAATTCTTTCCCCCCAGTTTGACTTTGGCGCATGGATGCCTAATTACCCCACTGCCCTCAGAAAGCCTCCTCCCAAGGAGAAAGGCCAGACCACTGAGGACACGATCCTGGAGACCCTACCTGATGTGGGCACGACGGTGAATGGGATGGCTGTCCTGAGACTCCTGAGCAACGACTCTGCAGACCAAGTGAGTTTTACACCATCAGGGCACATCTTAAAAGACTGCAATTCAATTTTGTTGTGAAAAAGTTAACAATCTGAATGGCGTTCTTGTGAATGCCATCATATTAGTCTAGATGACAATGGCTTACTTACACTGCTTTCATTCCTCTAGTTTGCATTACCTGACTGTTACATTACAAAAGAGATTTAGCAAACTGTAAGCATAGTGTTGCAGTGGGCTCTTACAGAGTATTAGTATGCTGTCATACGCAGTGTGTTAAACATTGTTATTATGTTTCTTATCAGCATGCTATTTACGATTACAATCTTGATACCCTGTCCGTAGTACCCTCTGGGATATTTCCCAGAAAAGCTGTATGATGAAGAGGTCCCCTGCAAGCTCATTGAAGATTTTCAAAAGGATCTGAAGGAGTTGTCAGGTCTCATCGAGGAGCGGAACAAGAAGTTGGAGCTTCCCTACACCTATCTGAACCCCAAAAATGTGGACAACAGTGTAGCCATTTGAAAGGATACAGTAGTCCTTCTTAATACATTTGTCTTTGTATTAATAGCTTTGTCAATCACAATAAAGACCAAAGCAAAAATTACTCAAAGTGTGTCATGGATGTTGCCTTTCAGAGAAAATAAGATAAATAACACTGCTTAATGTGTGCACTGCAAAAAATGTCAAAAAGTCAAAAAATCTTAAAATAAAACAATAATTCTTGTTTTGATTCTTTTTTCTTCGAAGATAAATTAACTAGCCTAGAACTAAAAGTAAAAGATTATTTTGCTTGTTTTGAGAAAATGTAACTTGAATTTTCTTACTTACCAGCCAACATGTGTGGGCCCCACATGGTTTATGCTTGGGCTACGTGGGCACCAAGTGGGCATGGTGCCAAAATGGGCATCTTATCTGGGGCCCACTTGGGTCAGCTAAGTAGGTCCCACATGGGCAAAAACAGGTGGGCTCCCCATGTGGGTCCTAGTTGGGTCACTAATGGGAAATGAGTGCATGGGTTAAAAAAGGTAATCTCTATATGGGTTATGAATGGGGAAATACATATGGGGCCCAATTTGATAAACCGTATGGGTCAGACATGGGCAAACAAAATCAGTCCCATATAGGCTGCCAACATGGGCCCAAGGTAGTTCCCACATAGGTAATCTCTATATGGGCCCTGAATGGGGAGATACATACAAGTATAATTGTGAATATAATGAATTATGTAGTAAATATAAATTGTGCATCTGTAAATTACATCATAAACTATACACTTGTAAATAACATATCTGTACAATCATTAAAACAATTATACACAGTATATTTGTCAATTATAATCTTTGTTATAATACCACTAACAGTTGACCGTGTAATATTTAGTAGTGAGGAAATTTCACAAATGGACTTATTACACTGGTGGAAACCTGGTACCACGCTTGAATTCACTGAGCTCCTGAAAGCGACCTATTCTTTCACAAATGTGTGTAGAAGCGTCTGCCTGCCTTGTGCTTGATTTTATACAACTGTGGCCATGGAAGTGACTGAAACACCCGAATTCAATGATTTGGAGGGGTGTCCCAGTACTTGTGGCAGTATAGTGTATGTGGGTACAGTAGCCATGGCTTTTCAAATCCAGTCCTGGAGTGTTGGTGTTCAGCTGACATTAGTTCCAACCCTTATCATTGACTTTAAATATTCAAAATGTCAACTTTTAGTGGTCTGATTTTGTGAGTTACTGCAAAATGCTTATCTCCATATAGTTATTTTAAAATCTTTACAAATGGTTCAAAATATCCAGAAAATGGCCACTGCACAATATGAAGAACGGGTTACAGAAGCTATCAAATTCTGTCTATCAAAATCTATCAAAATAATGGAATTATAATGGCTTAGAGATGGGTAGAAGAAATCAAACCCCTAGCAACAGTTTTCTGGTCAGTCGGTCAGTGACAAAGTAATTCTAGAGATTTTGAATATTGGGGTTAGGGTTAGGGTTTTGATTATAGAAAGGGGCACATCAGTTCAGATGATGAAATAGCCCAAGTAAAGAAAGATAGAATGGAAATTCATGGTTTGAAGGGTAAAAATCTGAAAATCAGAAATCATATTTGCATCATATACAGAATAAAGTGCAGTTTCATTAATTTACCATATTGTGTTTTGTGTTCAGTTTTCTTTTGAGGCCAACAGTACAGACTTTTCTTTTCAGTCGTAGTTGGCACATGACTGACCCTCAAAGTTGAAATATGGTTGAAATAATGTCAGTTTTTGTTTTAACGTTGACACAATGTAACCTTTAATATAACGTTTAATGCTAAACAGTTGAAAAAGTTTATTTATTTATTTTTTACAAAATCTGTGTTGAATCAATGTCATGTCTTCAAGAAATACATAATCTTTGAATTATTATTATTTCTAATTATTACTTTGTTATTATTTTAGCATTGTATGATATTTTGATCAAAACACCACTACAAAAATCCAAATTTATGTTAAAATATAATCCTATTATTAACAATAATAATAATGGATATAATTTCAATCTCAAGAGAGAAGTGCAGCAGAAACTTTTTTGCTTTGTGTGATTTTGTTTGGACTTACAATTTTGTGTTTGCCTAAAGCTTACCATGCAGGATTGCATTTTTATTCACACTCATATAGTCTACAAATAAAACTAAACACACATTTCTTTAAAAAAAAAAAGAAAGAAAGAAAACAAGTAACTTATGTACATATTGTTACAAACATATTTTGTCATTTATTTTAATTTAAAGGTTCATATTAACCATTTTTGTTCTGTCACCCAATAAACAATAGGCGATAAGCCTATGCGCATTTTGCATGCTCTTTCTAATAGGCTATTTTGACGAAGACAGACAAATCTGTTTACAATTCATATTCTTACATTTCTTCCTTGAGTCATATTGAGTGTTTGTTAGTTGAATAGCCTGTTATTATGAAGAAAACGAGGTCAGCCGGAAGACGAAAAATTAAATTTATTGAAAATTGGACTATTGATGATTATTAAAGAGATTACATGGAACAGTAGCCTATATGAATTTATTAACAGTAGTCTATAGGCTAAATAACAAATATATATATATATATATATATATATATATATATATATATATATATATATATATATTAGAGGTCGACCGATATGGGTTTTTTCAGGTCGATGCCAATGCCGATCTTTTGAAATCCGGGTCGGCCGATGGCCGATAAATGCTGCCGATTTATTTTGGCCGATATTTGGCCGTATATTATATATATAAATATATAAATAACTATATAAATAACAAGTTTAATTCATGTCACAATTATCACATATGTAGTGCTCTGCACCATCGGTTAGGCCTCATGGGACCAGTGGAGGCAGAACAGGCACTGCACCCACACTTCCCCAGGCATGGAGGAATTAAAGGCCTTGCCACACACCACACATTCCTCCTCCTGGGAACCTGCGTTTGCGGTGGCAGAAACGGTGGCCGGATCGACTGCAGCAAAGGCGGCGTTGTCAGGGATGGAGAAGAGTCTCTTTTGACAGCGGCGCTTCTTCAGAGCCGGAGCAACTATTGCTGGGGTGGAGGCAGGGGCGACTGCAGCAGAGGCGTCGGCGGCAGTGGGGATGGAGAAAAGTCGCTTCTTCTGTGCTTTGGAGGACTTCTTCAGAAGACGCTGCTCCTCTTCCTTCCTGAAAGCCGCCTAGGAAGACAAGTCAAACACTTTCACATGCCTCCTTCTCCCTCCTCTCTTATTTTCCTTCCTAGGACCAGCCTTAGGAAAGGGACTCCTTGGCTCCAGGCTAAATTCTTGGACAGTTTCAAGGATATCAATGTCTGCAAATGGAAGGATGACATTTTTTTTAAAGAACTTGTTATTCATTCATGCATTTATTTTTTTATCCATCCATTTAATGTACCTGGAGTCGCAGAGGGTTCCGGCACCTGGTCTGCACTGTGTGATGGGGTAGCAGGACGGTCTGTCATGAATGACGAGGCATCCTTATCGAAGATCTCAGGATTCAGGGGCCAGATCCCGGTGCAGTAAAACCCAGCCACCACGTTAATTATTGTTGCTGCCAGGGGTAGTGTTGCTGCCACCAGGGAGGGGACTTCATATATGGTCATATGAAGGCCTGGATGGTTTTTCATCCACAGGTCTGCAGCTGTGTTCACGTAGTGTTTGAGTGGACCAAACACACTTCGATCCAGAGGCTGGAGGCGGTGGGAACAGTGAGGTGGGAAGGACAACATCACAATCCCGTGTGCCCTGCAAAAGTCTATTGCTGCTACTGAAATGTGGGAGAGGTGGTTGTCCAGCAACAGAAGCAGCATAGACTCCTTGGACACACGGGTGTGAATGGCAAAATGCTGGAGGAAAAGCAAAAAATCTGCCTCTTGCATCCACCCGGATACATTTGCAGATCCAATGGAGCCAGCCGGACCATCCCTGACGAAGTGGTCCTTGTATTTTTTCCTTGGGAATATGAAGAACGGGGGGACACACTGATGACTACATGAGGAAGACACACACCGTCACACACACTGATGACTATATGAGGAAGATACACACCGTCACACACACTGATGACTACATGAGGAAGACACACACCGTCACACACACTGATGACTATATGAGGAAGACACACACCGTCACACACACTGATGACTACATGAGGAAGACACACACCGTCACACACACTGATGACTACATGAGGAAGACACACACCGTCACACACACTGATGACTATATGAGGAAGACACACACCGTCACACACACTGATGACTACATGAGGAAGACACACACCGTCACACACACTGATGACTATATGAGGAAGACACACACCGTCACACACACTGATGTCTATATGAGGAAGACACACACCGTCACACACACTGATGTCTATATGAGGAAGACACACACCGTCACACACACTGATGACTATATGAGGAAGACACACACCGTCACACACACTGATGACTATATGAGGATTTATTACACAGTTATTCTGACATGATATTTCAGGTACAGAAGTGCAGCTGTGTTATTAATGTAATGAAGAGAAAATAAGAGACTCTATAACATCTCACTGTTACTGATTTATCATGAAGCTCAAAGCATTATGGGTCGAGTCTCTCTACTGTCTATTCTCATTCATCAACAGTTTCACTGAAGATCCAGTACCAACATAAAACCCCGGATAGAGCGGCTGAGTGAATGTGGTGTTCTCTGTGTGGATGAGGCTCAGTGTGTCTCCGCTGACGCTGTAGAAGGACAGAGCACTGTGATCCACATACACTCCTACTCTACTGCTGCACACTACAGGGAGTTTAGTCGCTTTGCCATTGTGTGTGAATGAGTATCTGGAGGATAAGCAGACCAAACTCCAGGACTGATCATTCCATCCAAACGCACACTCTTCACCCTGTCCCTTCCTGCTGATGCTCTTATATGACACTGATATTAACACACCATATCCACCACTCCACTCAATCTCCCAGTAAGAGCGTCCTCTCACACTCTCTCTACACAACACCTGAGTATAACCATCAAATCTGTCTGGATGATCAGGATACGGCTGAAGCTCTGGGTAAGTATAAGTAATCACTCTGTTCCCCTCAGACAGAAGGAGGCCTTTATGCACTGTGTCCAGATCCAGAGTGAGCTGATGGGAATCTGATGGAGAGAAAACACATCACAATCAGGAGTTATGAAACTGATCTTTTAATGTAGCTGAACTCTTCATGTTCAGTATATCAGCAGTGTCTCAGTGCAGTTTAATCATCATTCACATGATCAACTCTAAAACTCTTCTGTCATGTTTTCTTTCAGCTTCTACAGGAAGAACATGAGCACATTCAGTGAGTTTCTCTGCTTGTGTTCTGACTTACATTGAAGGAAGTCACTCCTGGTCTTGGGATCAGTGGCTGTGGAAATCAACAGACATGAAGAGTGTGATTATCATGTCAAGAGAAAGTGATCCTGCATCCACTGCAAACACATGCAGAAATCCTCCAACACAGAAGATATTTAGAGATGTCTCTGCTGTTTACAGAGCCCAGATCCTGACACAGCCACTGTTGAGGGGTTGATATTACTGACATGTCACCATATTTGATTTGGCTTCTGTAGACATGAACTGAGCACAGATTGGATCAGAGGGAATATGGTTAATCATATTAATCATATACAAAGTAATCATATTGCTCTATAAGACTTGGATTAAAGCTCAACCTCCTTTTTATTCCTTTTCAAAGAGACATCAGTTGATCAATACATGTCTAATGCTCAATCATTTTAATCATTCTACTGCTTATTATGAGAATTTCTAATTATTAAAATCATAAAAATGGATCATTGATGTTTGGTTTTAAATGCTGATATCACAAAATCATATCTCTTAAATTCTTAAAAACATATTGTTATCAGATATTCATTCGACTCTTGGCATCAATAGGATCCGCAGAATTTAAATGTGTGTGGGGGCGCTGTTGAGCTGACGATGGAGTGAGACGTGTTTGTTTGAGCTCCCGTCTAACTTCTTTTTCATTTTAAATTAATAAGCGCACAGTACATTAAAACATCGACTAATCTGCTCTAAAAGCATTTTCAAAGCCGGGAGAAAGTCTACATTTGAGTGAATGGCGACGAATCTGCGTAAATTTCAATATACTGGAGCAGCGAACACGAGGCCTAGCACTGCAGGAAGTCATACTGATACTAACACAGCGGCAAGAGCATCTCCACCACAGCTACGGTCAGCTAACGCTAAACCAGAGATGGACGTCAAGTCCCTGATGTCGGAGATTCTTCTCTCGCTGAAAACTGAAATTTCGGCGGTGATAAAATCAGAAATGAAAAACGCACTTGCCGATGACTTCGACTTCCTTAAAAATGAGCTACAGGCATTAAAAGCAGAAGTTAAAAATAGCACGGCGGCAATTCACTCTGAGATCGACCAAGGCAAGGCAAGTTTATTTATATAGCACATTTCATACACAATGGCAATTCAAAGTGCTTTACATAGAAGAAATTTAAATAATAAAAAGAAATAAGAAAAATGAAAACAGTTTAGAAAAATAAAAAATACAGTACAGTACAAACAGTCGGACGAACAGTGGCACAGTGCTCATTCAGTAAATGCATAGCTAAACAGATGTGTTTTGAGTCTGGATTTGAATGTGACTACAGTAGGAGCACGTCTGATCTCCTCTGGAAGCTGTTCCAGCATAATAGCTAAAAGCAGACTCGCCATGCTTAGAGTGAACCCTTGGTATTTCTAGCTGATATGATCCTAATGATCTGAGTGATCTGTTGGGTTTATATTCAGTGAGCATATCTGCAATGTATTGAGGTCCTAGGCCATTGAATGATTTATATACCAGTAATAATACTTTAAAATCAATCCTAAATCTAACTGGGAGCCAGTGTAAAGACCTGAGGACTGGTGTGATATGTTCATATTTTCTGGTTCTGCTCAGAATCCTGGCAGCAGCGTTCTGTATGAGCTGCAACTGTCTTATGGTCTTTTTGGGAAGGCCAGTGAGGAGTCCATTACAATAATCCACCCTGCTGGTGATGAAAGCATGCACAAGTTTCTCTAAGTCTTGTCTGGAAACAAAGCATCTAATTCTTGCAATATTTTTCAGATGATAGTATGCTGATTTAGTTATTGCTTTGACATTACTACTGAAACTAAGGTCTCACTCTAGTGTCACACCAAGATTCCTGCCCAGATAGCAAAATTGGTGTGGCCCAGATCTGGCCCACACTTGACACTTTCATCTGGCCCACATACCGCGTGGAATGATGGCACTTGGGCGGTCCGCTCCTGTTTGCCGGATATGGGCCACAATTAAGCCATAGCAATGCCGCATGTCAGCCGTAAACAAAACAAATGAAGCAGAACTGGCCCATATCTGGCCCAGACACCAAAGTTGCTGTGGCCCAGATCCGGCCCACACTTGACACTTTCATCTGGGGGTTCATACTCCAATCATATGATTTCTCTGCTGTCTCTCTGCTTCTTCTCTCTGCTGCTCACACTGGGTCTTATTGGGACGACCTTCAAGGTAAACGTACCAGAGATTATAGAATTTACTTGGAGGGTTAGTTCTCCAAAATTTTTTAATTCTGTCATCAATAAGTCACCCTCATGTTGTTCCAAAACTCATAAGACTTTCGTTCAACTTGGGAACAACCAATGAGGTTAATTCGACTCACAATATTTATATCCATAAGATCGGCCTCTTACAATGAACACACTGCTGAAGTTTCATCAAGATCAGTTAATGTATGCTGAAGTTATAACACAGTTCCTGTGTCCCTTATTCGCCATAAATTTGTTTCCTCGCCACGGCCAAACCGTTCATGATATCAAAAATCCGTCTGCAATTTAGCATCCTCAATGTCTTGACTTCATGCTGACCGACTTTGGAGGCGATTGGATGAATTTCCTAGGAGGAGTACATCAAATTCCACAGCACGCGTTTCCAAACAACCCATAATAGCCGACTTCCTGTTGGGCTGGCGTAAAACTTAGAGCACGAAAGTTGTTCGGCCCGATGAGATCTATATGTGTACCGAGTTTCATATTATTACATGCAAGTGTGTTTGATTTATGGACAAGTGTTAGGATCCCGTTCCAGGGGGCGCTGTCGAGCCCCCCTGCCACACCCGGGTACCAGCTTCAGCCCAGCCTTCAGTTACCTAAAGGCACCGGGGTGGCGGTGCCGCCAGCTTTGGCCCTTCATCGCTGCTCGCAGCTATATTTATTTATTTTATTTTATTTTATTTTTTATGGCAAGCCGTTCAGGAAAAAAATATATTTATAATATGAAGTCTGAATATATAGAATGAAAGTCTGAATGTATGTGAAAGTGTGAATATGTGAAATGAAAGTGTACATTTGACAATTCTCACTGAATAATGTGTAGTTCCCTTTCGAATAAATAAAGATTGTAAATATTTATGTCTTGTGTCCTCGACATCGAGACATTCTACTATCGCGGGTGCGAGGGCACGCGATTATATGATATTGTCTCAGTTTGGAGAGACGCTCGCGGGCTATCTCTCCCCTGGGATCACATTATCAGATGCATTTTCAGCGGTCAGGCTGGTAGTGCGTTGTACACCATGGCTGTGTTAAAGGCATACCAGATTGATCTTATGAAAGATTTAAACACAGCATATCATCCAGACCGTGTTTGCTTGTCTGATTGGGATGTGTTTCTTGCTGAGAAAATGATTTATATATATATACTGTATATATAATATTTTATATAATATAATTATATATATTTATGTATGTATTATATATAATATAAAATTGTCTGACTGTTCTTCGGCCACATTTAATTCTGAGAAATTAAAGCTGCCTCCGAACATATCTCTCGTTATGATAAAACATTTGAGAGGTTCTCGAGGTGGTGACTTGTGTGATGTCGGATTACAGCTAGACTGCCCTCCTTGAGGATCTCCATGACGTTAACTCGTTCATGGGAAAACCTTATTCTTCGTGCATCCTTGTGCCCTTGACGTATTAAGACTATCATGGGTGCGGGGCTGTGTGGTTTTACGATGATGGGCCAGTCTGAAGAGACATTTTCTTCTCTTCTTTTTGCTCATCGTCATTTTAGGAGGGTTTAAAGCAGAGTGTAACGAGTTGCGCTTTCCCTTGAAAAAAAAACTTCGGACCTGCTCGTTGCACTCAGCAGCTGCATAATAGACCTAAGACAAAATCCTGAGGGTTGTTTTGTCCCAGGTCTGTGGGGGTGTGCCCCTACGGGACGAGACATGTAAATCAAACAGCTCCTACCTGACACCCTCACGAAACCACTGTACTTCCTCGCCACCTCTGGTGATTCGGGGAGCAGCGGTTTCCAGCGAAATGTTAGATGTTCTGTTGCTTTTCTGCTGTCATCCAGGACACAGAACATCTAATATCCCCTCAAAAGGAAGTGTTAAGTTGATACCACTCTCAGAGAGTCTGGCAGCGTGGAAACTTCTGCCAGGTTTTTCTACTTGGGTATTAAGTACAGTACAAATAGGATAGAATCCAATTTATTAATCGTCCTCCGCGTTTCAACGGCGTGGTATTCACTTCCGTGAGACCGGAACTGGCACATGTACTGTCACAAGAGCTACAATCTCTGCTGAGAAAAGAGGCCATAGAACATGTTCCTCTTTCAGAGAGAGAGTCAGGCTATTACAGCAGATACTTCCTGGTCCCCAAGAAGGATGGGGGGTTGCGTCCAATCTTCGATCTTCGAGGCTTAAACCGTACAGTTAAAGCACTCAAGTTCAAGATGTTAACTGTAAAGACGATTGTGTCGTAAATTCAACATCACGTTTGGTTCGTCATGATCGATCTGAGGGACGTATATTTTCATATAGAATATTGCCACAACACAGGAGGTTCCCAAGTTTGCTTTTGGGGGCAAAGCTTACCAATATTGAGTCCTTCCATTCGACCTAGCCATGTTATCTCTAGGGGGCTGAGTTCAATGCCAAGGGCGTTCTCTCTCCCACCCTGAGGGTAACATGTTTGGGCTTAAATGGGATTCTGTCACCATCGGGCATAATTGTCTCCCGCTCGTGTCAGGACCAATTAACACCCTAAGCAACATCTAGCTAGGTCAGGACATTACATAGGTCTCATGGCAGCTGCGTCCACAATGATTCTTCTGGGCCTTTTGCGCATGAGACCATGTCAGTTGTGGCTCAAAATGGGGGATTTCAACTACAATCCCGAAGGGCAAATAAGGCAAGAACACTCGCTGAGTGCTTCGTGTCCTTTCTAAAATCCATGTTTATGGTGAGTCACGCGCTGAATGCTTCGTGCACTTTCTAAAATCCATGTTTATGGTAAGGGTTACGTGCTGCGGCTTCGTTCCCTTTCTATGTGGTTCAGACCCCGGTTCCTTGCTTTGGGTCCCACTTTAGGTGCGTCTCGCTGTCGCAGAATGCTAACGGCAGACGTCTCCCTGATGGGCTGGGGAGCGGTCTTAAGTGGTCGTCCAGCTCAAGGGGAATGGGAGGGTCATCAGCTCAATTGGCACATCAACTGCCTCAAGCTGATGACTGTATTTCTGGCCCTGAAATACTTTCTCCCTCAGTTGAGAGACCGTCATGTCCTAGTGCAGCACAGCGGCAGTCTCTTACATAAATTACCAGGGAGGTTTGTGCTCACGCAATCTGAACAGAATAGCGAGGCAGATCTTTCTCTGGGCCCAGGAAAAGTTCCTGTCACTCAGGGCAGTGTACATTTCAGGGCACCTGAATGTGGGAGCAGATTTACTGTTCAGACAGAAACTACCGATAGGGGAATGGAAACTCCACCCAGAAATAGTCAAACAGATTTGGACCAGATTTTACGAAGTGGTGTTGGACCTCTTCGCCTCTTATCAGAAAGCGCAATGTCCCCTCTACTTCTCTCTGAATCACCCAGCCCCTGGGTCTGGATGCGATGGCGCACACATGGCCCAGAATGTGCCTGTATGCGTTTCCTCCAGTTTCTCTGCTCCCAGGAGTTCTAGCCAGAGTTTGGTTCTCCGAGATAATATCTCTCTTCAACGGCTCGCCATGGACGATTCCGGAGAGGAGGGACTTTCTGTTTCAGACGGAGGCCGCGATATTCCATCCCAGGCCCAACCTCTGGAACCTTCATGTTTGGCCCCTGATGGGTACCAACTGAGGGACACTGGGCTTTCGCCTGCCGTTATTGAGACCATTCTAAGTGCTAGGGATTCCTCCACTAGAAAGAGTTATGCCAACAAATGGAGTGTCTTTGAAAGGTGTTGTACATAATGCAGATCCGGTCAACTGCCAGATTGCTTCAGTTCTGGATTTTCTGCAGGAAAAATTAACAACAGGCACATGCCCCGCCACTCTCAAGGTTTATTTGGCCGCTCTTTTGGCTTGCCATGCCTTGGTTTACGGGGCGCCACTCGGGAGACATCCTCTGCTCGCTTGTTTCATTCGTGGGGCCAGACGACTGAGGCCTCCCGTAAAAACCAATATCCCATCATGGGACATAGCAGTAGTCCTAGAAGGGTCTGGTTGAGACACCTTTTGAAACTCTAGAATCAGCGTCTGAAAACTTCTGACTCTAAAGATGTTTTTTTCTTATGGCAATAACTTCTTTGAAAGAATTGGGGATATGCAGGCTCTGTCGATTTTGCCACCTTGCTTAGACTTTGCCCCAGGAATGGTGAAAGTGATTTTGCATCCTCATCCTGATTACCTGTCTAAGGTGCCTTTTTCGGCTATACATCCTGTCACGCTTGAGGCCTTCTGCTCTCCGCCGTTCACGACGCCGGAACAGGAGAGATCTCATAGACTATGTCCAGTCCGTGCTCTTCAGGCCTACGTCCACCGCACTAGCTAGTAGCGTAAGTCAGAGCGACTTTTCGTCTGTTATGGGGGCCGCAACCGATGGCTGCCGCCACTGAGCAGACCATGTCACATTGGGTCAGGGATGCTATTGCTCTTGTCTATGAGGCGCGCGGTCAAGCTTCGCCAATGGCTTTAAGGGCTCACTCCACCAGAGGGGTCGCCTCCTCTGGGGGGGAGGAGGGGGTCCATGGGTGGTCTATGAGGGCATTTGCCCATTATCGCCCCCTAAAGGCGTCCGAATAGCACCTACTCCCGGGGCAACAGGTTAGTCCGGGGGTTATCGCCAAGTGACAAATGCCCACTATTTAATGGGCAATTGTCATCCATATTCGCCCTGTGATCCATCGGGGCCACTATGCGTCCAATGGCACCTTATTTGTCAGGCTTTTTTCCACGAACCACCTATTTGGACTACCTCTCTATATCAGATCCCAAGACAATTAATTAGTAAAAAACATTAGAAATAGTTTTTTAAAATAGGAAATGTGACCTATTGAGAGAGGACTATGACAATTTCCTACAAAAAACTTCAAGTTCAGGTAGACATGCTTACCATGCTTGTCACAGTTTATTGGCGGGGTTGGGCCTCGGGTTTCGGTTCCCGGTATCTTCTGCCCCTTACTGTCCACACACCAGAAGTAACCTGTGGACGGCCAGTACTGCTGAGGCTTGTACTGACCCTCCTCATCACACTGAGGGATGAAGACTCCAAGCATATGATTTCTCTGCTGTCTCTCTGCTTCTTCTCTCTGCTGCTCACACTGGGTCTTATTGGGACGACCTTCAAGGTAAACGTACCAGAGATTATAGAATTTACTTGGAGGGTTAGTTCTCCAAAATTTTTTAATTCTGTCATCAATAAGTCACCCTCATGTTGTTCCAAAACTCATAAGACTTTCGTTCAACTTGGGAACAACCAATGAGGTTAATTTGACTCACAATATTTATATCCATGAGATCGGCCTCTTACAATGAACACACTGCTGAAGTTTCATCAAGATCAGTTAATGTATGCTGAAGTTATAACACAGTTCCTGTGTCCCTTATTCGCCATAAATTTGTTTCCTCGCCACGGCCAAACCGTTCATGATATCAAAAATCCGTCTGCAATTTAGCATCCTCAATGTCTTGACTTCATGCTGACCGACTTTGGAGGCGATTGGATGAATTTCCTAGGAGGAGTACATCAAATTCCACAGCACGCGTTTCCAAACAACCCATAATAGCCGACTTCCTGTTGGGCTGGCGTAAAACTTAGAGCACGAAAGTTGTTCGGCCCGATGAGATCTATATGTGTACCGAGTTTCATATTATTACATGCAAGTGTGTTTGATTTATGGACAAGTGTTAGGATCCCGTTCCAGGGGGCGCTGTCGAGCCCCCCTGCCACACCCGGGTACCAGCTTCAGCCCGGCCTTCAGTTACCTAAAGGCACCGGGGTGGCGGTGCCGCCAGCTTTGGCCCTTCATCGCTGCTCGCAGCTATATTTATATTTTTATTTTATTTATTTTTTTATGGCAAGCCGTTCAGGAAAAATTATATTTATAATATGAAGTCTGAATATATAGAATGAAAGTCTGAATATATAGAATGAAAGTCTGAATATATATAGAATGAAAGATATAGAATGAAAGTTTGAATATATAGAATGAAAGTCTGAATATATATAGAATGAAAGTCTGAATATATAGAATGAAAGTCTGAATATATAGAATGAAAATCTTAATAGAATGAAATTCTGAATATATAGAACGAAAGTCTGAATATATATAGAATGAAAGTCTAAATGTATGTGAAAGTGTGAATATGTGAAATGAAAGTGTACATTTGACAATTCTCATTGAATAATGTGTAGTTCCCTTTCGAAAGCTACAATCGATGCTGCGCTGCTCAGCGCATTGGGAACGTCTTTAACCCTCTGGAGTCTGAGGGGTTTTCTGGGCCCTGGAGATGTTCTGACATGCTCTGACATTTGTGCTTTTTTCAGTTATTTATAAACATGTTAATGGCAAAGGTGTAAATTCACTCTATAAAGCACAAGCAGGGCTACCATCATATCTGATCAACATGCTTGTAAATCTTTGTGTTTTTTAGAGAATAATGTTTATGCGTGGTTATTTGAAAAAATAAAAATGAAAGTTGCTGAAATAAAACCACAAAACATATAGTAAATATGTGTCCACAAGACTTTTGACAAATGGATGTTGTTGCCTAGGATTCTTTCTTCAAAATGATGTGAAAATCATCCTGCCTAATCGTTCTCATAAAACAATACATTGATTTAAACGTTGTAAAACAGTTTTTTTGTCAGAAGAGGTTTATGCATGGGAGTGGTAATGGCTATAAATATTAATGAGATTCAGACCAGGGGTGTGACATAGACACCCCCCCAATGACTAATGGCCCATCGCAGCCTGAACAAAAGAAGTAGAGGAGGTTTTGTTTTTCAATCTGTTTTATTGTAATTCCTCTATGTGGAGGAACGTACTCGGTTACTAACGTAACCTCGGTTCTCTCTAGAAGAGGGAACGAGTACTGCGTTTTATCAAAACGCTACGGGAAAAGTCTCTTTTCACGAAACACTGAAGCAAAAAATTATCCTTTAATTTTCATATATGTAAAACGCGTTGCGGCAGCAGCAGTCAGCTATGGCGAGACGGCTTGCTCGCTCATTGGCTGCTCTGCGGCAACTGCTTAAGCCTATCGAGCGAGGCCTGAGATGACGTCAGGCCAATGAGGGCGCTTCGCGCCCTCCTCGCCACTTCCCGCCGAAACGGGCGTGGCTTACCTCTATAAAAGGAGCTCGAGAAGGCTGATTCACTTGATTTTGATCGCCGAAGCGAACCAGAGTGAACCGTACGCACGGCAGAGAACGCAGTACTCGTTCCCTCTTCTAGAGAGAACCGAGGTTACGTTAGTAACCGAGTACGTTCTCTTACGAGAGTTCTCTCGTACTGCGTTTTATCAAAACGCTACGGGAACCCCTTGCAAAACGCCGTGCGTGCTGGGATAAAAACACTGATCACCGGAAGCTATTTCAGGCACACAGTGCATAATCACCAGATTGACTCACACAGAGTCAGGGAATAAGGGTGGGAGCCTTAATTCCCTATACTGTAGCGTCGTAGAATAGACATGTCCACAGACGCAAGTATAACATCACATAGACAGGGTAGGGAACCTGAACTAATGTGGGAAATGTGGGTCTTACACAGTTCTGCCCAAGATAGTCGGTAGCGCATTGCGCATGGGTTTCAGCGGTCTGACTAGACGGCTGAACAGATTACACCGACAAAAGCTTAGCCTGTAAGGCGGGAACCTCTAGGTTATAAAACCTGATAAATGTAGACGGAGAGGCCCAGCCTGCCGCCGTACATATATCCTGTAGGGAAATCCCGCTGGACCAAGCCCACGAAGAAGCAACGCTTCTTGTAGAGTGCGCTCTAATTCCCAACGGGCATGGAATGCCCTTGGCAGTATAAGCCAGCGCTATGGCGTCAACTATCCATCTGGATAGACTTTGTTTCGAAACAGCCATTCCTTTGGAACGTCCGCTGAACGAGACAAAGAGCTGCTCTGTCTGTCTGAAGACAGCAGAGCGGGACATATAAGCTCTTAAAGCCCTAACAGGGCAAAGAAAACTCGAGTCCCCTTCCTCACTCGATGCCGGCAGGGCAGCCAGGGAAATAACCTGAGCCCGAAAAGGCGTGTTGAGGGATTTCGGCACATAGCCGTGCTTAGGTTTGAGTATGACTTTAGAGTCATTAGGACCAAACTCCAAGCATGCCGGGCTCACAGAGAGCGCGTGCAGATCGCCTATGCGCTTCACTGAAGCGAGAGCCATCAAAAACACTGTTTTGAAAGACAAATGTTTGAGGCTAATAGACTGGATAGGCTCGAAAGGGGCACCTTTCATGGCCGCCAGGACCGTAGAAAGGTCCCACATAGGGACTGAAGGAGGTCTGGGTGGATTCAGTCTCCTAGCTCCCCTGAGGAAGCGGATGACTAAATCATTCCTTCCCAGTGACTGACCCAGCGTTGAACCGGAGAACGCTGAAATAGCCGCCACATACACTTTGAGCGTGGAAGGGGATCTGCCCTTATCCAACAGCTCTTGTAGGAAGGAGAGAACCTCCGTTACCTCACATTCGAGGGGTGAAAGGCCGAGCTGTACACCAGCCGGAGAAAACCGACCACTTTGAAGCATAGAGTCGCCTGGTCGACGGCGCTCTAGCCTCCGTGATGGTATTCATGACTCCCTCTGCGAGACCAACGGGTATCCGTTGAGCGCCCACACATGAAGGGACCATAGTTCCAGGTGTGGGTGCCAGATCGAGCCCCTGGCCTGCGAGAGGAGATCTCTCCTCAACGGCACTGGCCATGGAGCGATGTCTGCTAACTGCATCAGAACTGGGAACCATGCCTGGTTCTTCCAGAACGGTGCTACAAGCAGCACTGGGCATTTCGTTTTCCTGACCCGTTCCAACACCTGAGGCAGGAGGGAGACGGGGGGAAAAGCGTATAGCAGGCAGCGCGGCCACTTTTGGGACAGCGCGCTGTCGGTCTTTGAAAAGAATGCGGGGCAGTGACCGTTTTCGCGGGACGCGAATAGGTCCACCTCCGCTTTGCCGAATCTCTCCCACAACAGCTGGACTGTTTGTGGGTGTAGAGACCATTCGCCCGTAGGAACGTTGTTCCTGGACAGTCTGTCCGGGCCCACATTCAGCAGCCCGGGCACATGTACTGCTCTCAGCGAGCGTAGGTTGTGCTGAGCCCATAGCAGGAGGCGTTTCGCCAGCCTGTACAGGGGTATGGAATTCAGACCGCCCTGGCGATTTATGTAGGACACCACTGCCATGTTGTCCGAACGGACTATGACGTGTTGGTCCTTGATGTGGGGACAAAAACGCGTCAGCGCGTTGTGCACTGCCGGCATTTCTAGGCAGTTTATGTGTTGGAGCTTTTCCCGTTCCGACCACAGGCCGAAGGACGGTCTGCCCTCGAGCAGCGCTCCCCATCCCGAGGTGGATGCGTCCGTAGACACCATCCTCACCCTCGAGGAAGTCCCCAGGCTTACACCTGATTGGTACCAGTCTTTCGCCATCCAAGGCACCAGGGCTGTGACACAGTCCTGATCGACCTTGAGGCGTAAATGACCGGACACCCATGCTCTGCGCGGAACCCGCGCTTTCAACCAGAACTGCAGCGGGCGCATGCGGAGCAAGCCCAGCCGGAGAACTGACGATGCTGAGGCCATGAGACCCAGCATCCTTTGAAATTTTCTGAGCGGGGTGAAAGCGCCGCGGCGGAAAGACATCGCCGCGCGCTGAATGTTCAGCACGCGCTGTGGCGACAGCCGCGCTGTCATAGACTGTGAGTCCAGAACTATACCCAGAAACGGAATCGTTTGGCTGGGGTTCAGTGAACTCTTCGCCCAAATGACCGTGATACCAAGATTCTCGAGGTGATCGAGTAAAATGGCTCTGTGCTCTATGAGCTGAGATCGTGATTGGGCTAGGATCAACCAGTCGTCCAAATAGTTCAGCACTCGCATGCCTCTGAGTCTGAGAGGAGCGAGCGCTGCGTCCATGCATTTCGTAAATGTACGAGGTGCCAGGGACAAGCCGAAAGGCAGGACTGTATACTGGTATGTCTGACCCTCGAAGGCGAATCTCAAGAATCGCCTGTGATGTGACGCTATCTGTATTTGAAAATACGCGTCCTTCAGATCTATCGACATGAACCAGTCTTCTCGGCGAACATGCGCGAGAATTTTGCTGGTTGTGAGCATTTTGAAACGGCGTTTCACTATTACTCTGTTCAGTCGTCTGAGATCCAGAATGGGTCTGATACCGCCGTCCTTTTTGGGGACTAGAAAGTATCTGCTATATATCCCCTGTTCGCTTTGAACTCGGGGAACAAGCTCTATCGCCCCTTTGCTTATCAGTTTTGATATTTCGGCGCGAAGTAGGTGTGCTACATTCAGCGGAACTGAAGTTTCGACGCGCGCTGTGAAGCGCGGAGGGCGTCGACAAAACTGTAGCGAGAAGCCTCTCTTTATAATGCCTAAGACCCAGTCCGAAACCCCTGGAAGCGCTGCCCATGCATCTGCATGGTTGGCTAAGGGCCGGATACAGAGCGCGCTCTGTTCGCCGTGCGACAGAGGTGCTATGGGGCTCACAAACATAGGCGTTATGCCTGCGGCATTTGAGGCGGGGGGCGCGCTTAATACAGCGGGCGGAGCGCTCGCCCTCGACCTTACAACAGTGTTTGGCTGAGTGAGGGGGGGCTGCGCGAGTCCCGTGGGGCTCATGTGTGCGAGTAGATGTGGGCTGTGAGTAGGCACATTTACTGCTTGGGGCGCGCTGCTTGTGCACTAGCAGTGGGCATCTTCTCTACACATATAGCATCATCGGCCGTGCTCGCGGGCAGCAAAAAACACGTCTGCAGTTGCCTCTCGGGGAACTAACAGAGTGATTTGCATTCGGCGGCATAAATATTTTCTGCCGGCCGGCCTGGGGTTCGAACCTCCGATCCCCCGCGCGCAAGTCTAAGAATCTACCACTGGACCACAGTAAAGACACATTGACAAAGTCAGCGCGAGTATTATCCGCACTGGCGTTTGCTTGTCAGGCATGTACCACGTGCTTGTGGGCAGCAAAAAACACGTCTGCAGTTGCCTCTCGGGGAACAAACAGAGTGATTTGCATTCGGCGGCATATATATTTTCTGCCGGCCGGCCTGGGGTTCGAACCTCCGATCGCCCGCGTGCAAGTCTAAGAATCTACCACTGGACCACAGTGAAGATACATAGACGGCATGTACCACGTGCTCGTGGCCAGCAAAAAACACGTCTGCAGTTGCCTCTCGGGGAACAAACAGAGTGATTTGCATTCGGCTGCATAAATATTTTCTGCCGGCCGGCCTGGGGTTCGAACCTCCGATCGCCCGCGCGCAAGTCTAAGAATCTACCACTGGACCACAGTGAAGATACATAGACAAAGTCAGCGCGAGTGAGCTTGCAGGCCTGTACCACGTACTCGTGGGCAGCAAAAAACACATCTGCAGTTGCCTCTCGGGGAACAGACAGAGTGATTTGCATTTTCAGAACGCCTGCAAATGTGAGAAGAGTGGGATCGCCCAGATTCAGCGGGGCTGAAAACACTCCATTCTCTTTCGCCAGTGACGCGCGGGAACCGTAGAAACGGTGTTCGGTTGCAGGCAAGCGGGTACTACGCGCTCGCTGGCTGCAAAATGCATCTCTGCAGTCGCCTTCAGGGGACTTACAGAGCAAAGCATTGGCGGCATAAATATATATGCCGCTAGACCGGGATCCGAACCCCGGTCTCCCACGTGGAGACACTATAATTCCACCACTGAGCCACAGGGGGATACAGGCTTTGAAAGCGGCGTCAACATGTATTCTTCGGCGTTTGCTGGCAGGCAAGCGTGTAACAGACTCACTTTCTGCAATAATATTTCCAGTCGCCGAACAGGGAACTGAGAAATGTGAGAGAAAAGAGTTCAGACCGACCAACGGTGGGACTAAGAACACTCTTTTCTCCTTCGCCGGTGAATGACGCGTGCAGAGGCAAGGTAGCTTTTCTTGTAACGTAAAGAAAAACTAATCCCGCCGTCCGCTTCCAGGAAGGGCAGCCTCGGAAAGGATGCCTGGCGAGTCCTCAGAGTCACCGTAGGCAATTGGCTCGGAGCGAGCGCGAGCGCTGCATGAGAAGGCGTCTTGAAAAAGACGCAGCTCTTTTAGGGGTGAGTGTTGCAGCGAACACACACACACACAGAAAACAGAGCAATAGCAATAAAGGATATAGGCGTCGGAAAGCGCAGCAGGTACGGCTGTAGAAGGCGGCGTTGGCCAGCGGCTTCGAGGGCTCGTCCCGCTGAAGTGCTTGCTTCGAACGACGCTTGCTTCCGTGATTCAGCAATGCGTGCGCTTCGCTGAAGAGATTAAAATCAAGTGAATCAGCCTTCTCGAGCTCCTTTTATAGAGGTAAGCCACGCCCATTTCGGCGGGAAGTGGCGAGGAGGGCGCGAAGCGCCCTCATTGGCCTGACGTCATCTCAGGCCTCGCTCGATAGGCTTAAGCAGTTGCCGCAGAGCAGCCAATGAGCGAGCAAGCCGTCTCGCCATAGCTGACTGCTGCTGCCGCAACGCGTTTTACATATATGAAAATTAAAGGATAATTTTTTGCTTCAGTGTTTCGTGAAAAGAGACTTTTCCCGTAGCGTTTTGATAAAACGCAGTACGAGAGAACTCTCGTAAGAGAACATAATGTTCTAAATTTGCTCTAAGCAAATCAAATGTGACCAAAATAAAAAAAAATAATCAGTCTGTTATAAACAAAGCAATTGTGAGCGATAAACAAAAATAACTTGTACAATCCGACCCCCCAAACATGAAAAGAGCTGAAAGAAGTTAAAGAGAAAACAAATAACGCACACTATTACCTTATAAACAATAATATGTTATAAATTATATGCGACTTTTAATACTGTAGGGCAGTAGCCTACTATTCCCGGAAGCAACCTCCAAGTGGCCCAGCCCATGGTCCCGTGTCGTCAAAAACATTACGTAAATTCGAAATAGTGCGCGCAGAAGCACATGCGCAAAACCGTTTTGTAAAATGATTGTAAAATTTTATTTTATCATGTCATTTTTAAAAAAAGGACATTTTACAAACCTACGTTTTGCGCATGTGCTCCTGCACGCACTTTTTCAGTCAGAACACAGCAATCAGAGGAGGACGCGCTGAGGAATTTGTGACTGTTTCACCTGTTCAACCACATCAAATTTTCGTAATTAGTAAGTCCGTGCTTTTTCTCTTTTTTTTTTCTCTTATGTGCTGAAGGGTCGCTGTGCCTTAGTGAAACGGTGTTTGTACGTGAAGAGCTCTTTTCCAAAACGCCATAAACCTAAAAAGCTGTCTCAAAGATCCAGCAAAAATAATGATTATGAATATGTAAAATATTGCAATAAGACATTTTAATTGTTTATTAACTTCTGGCAAAGATGAAGTTGACGATAGGCTATTGACTCGCGATCTTCGCAGTAGGCTAGTGAACGCACCGGAGAAATGCACATTTATTAGGCTACATAGTTTTTTGTTTTGGATGGTTTTGTTTAGAACCAGCTTTCTGTAAATATATTTCACATTTTTTAGACCTGCGAGGCGAGTAGGCTACGGTCTGGTTCATGATGATCTCCAGTTCAAGCACCTTATGTTGTGATTGCTAGCCTATTTACTTTTTATGTATTAAATCCAGGAAATTTGTTAATGAAAATAATATTAAAATTAAGATACAATTAATACAAAATGAAATTCGTTTTAAAGAATGGATTTGTGCTTTCTGTTTTGAGGTCTCTGTGAAAGTTTGAAAGTCTTTTAGTGCTGCTTCAGAGCGCTCGCGTCCATAATGGAGAACTGTCACGTAATATTGTTTTTTCCTCATAAATGTGAACGTGTGTCAACTAATGCAAGTAAATTTAAAAAGACTTACTCACCCGAAATATTATCCACGGCTGGATCAAGTCGCTCAACGTTCGTCGCTCAAAATACAAACGTTCGTCGTCAGAGTCCTGCTCTTCTTCTGAGCAAAATTTGAACTCGTGTCATCTTCCAACAGCGCAGGAAAGTGAATAAATGAAACTTGCTGGTTTTAAGGCATTTCAGGGGGCGTTTACCTTATTTTGCATAGATCACCTCAGCTCATTATCTTATGAATAGCGCGCTCTGCGAGTGGGTGTGAACTCATTACCGATAATTAGGTGAGACGGGAGAAACTGTACTTTTCTTTAGTTTCATACAGATTACATTGCAGGAGAATATTTGTTTTGAATGTGAATTGTTTTATTTAAAAGTAGAAATTTAAAGCTTTCTTTAGACGCATGTTTCATGGTTGTGTGATAAGTATTAGCTGAGTTTCAGTTCATTTTCCAGACTTGTTTCAGAAAGATTTTTGTGGAGACAGAGTGAGCTGAAAGCGCACCCTGTTTATTTTATTTATTTAAAAATAAAAACAAGGTTTTGATGTTAATGTGAGTGTACACAAAAAAAAGAAGACCCTCTATAGTTTATAATCATGTATTTATTTTATTAATATGACCGTAAATGACGGATTTTTTTAAGTTTATGTTGCTGCTATGTGAAAAAAATCCAGCAAAACGCGGGGGCGCGTTTGCCGACCTCAGAGGGTTAATCGTGACCAGCTGTGAATATTGTGTATAACACGTCAATGAAATTGACCCGGAGGCAATATAGCCTCGGTCGGTGACGTCATCGGCGCGCCCCCGCGACACGAGGCTATAAGTAGATGAGCCACAGGTGCATCGTCAGGTCTTTTGTCTTCAGACCATTACTGTGCATGTGTGAACGTCAAAACTCTCTCTCTACCTTTTATCTGCTACAGATCTTTGCTAGGAGTTAGTTTATTCAGGCAGTGTGCAGAAAATGTCTCATTTCTCAAGCCTTTTTCGTACATCAAAGACTTTAAAAAGTAAAAAAAGGAGGAGAATTGAGCCAACAAAACAATAAGTGTTGTGTTCCTCCATGCTCCCGTCCATGTCAGAACTGGATACACACACTTACTGCTTGCTTTGTTTGGGAAATAACTGCCCTTGCATTTGAGCATGGTGATTGCGAGCACTGTGGAATGTTCACAGTTAAAGTGCTTCGCGTTCGCTTTGCTTATTTCTTTGGGGTAGCGCCCATAATGATTGTGGGGCTCGCGTGCGATCTGGCTGAGAAGCGAGAGACGGTGCGTCCTTATCGCTCGCTCTCTCTCCAGATCGCGATGTCCTTTTGCCTGACTACCGAAGCGTGCCTCGGCGCTTCTTCGCCTCGGGCAGAGGACATTGAATCTCGTGGGTTTGTCGCCTCCGAGCGTTTCTCCCGTGATGATAAAAGGAGATCGCTCGTGCAGTGGCCGGATTATTCTGATCACAACAGAAAGAGTCCCATAAAACAGTCTATAATAAATAAAGATTGTAAATATTTATGTCTTGTGTCCTCGACATCGAGACATTCTACTATCGCGGGTGCGAGGGCACGCGATTATATGTAATTGTCTCAGTTTGGAGAGACGCTCACGGGCTATCTCTCCCCTGGGATCACATTATCAGATGCATTTTCAGCGGTCAGGCTGGTAGTGCGTTGTACACCATGGCTGTGTTAAAGGCATACCAGGTTGATCTTATGAAAGATTTAAACACAGCATATCATCCAGACCGTGTTTGCTTGTCTGATTGGGATGTGTTTATTGCTGAGAAAATGATTTATATATATATATATATATATATATAATATTTTATATAATATAATTATATATATTTATGTATGTATTATATATAATATAAAATTGTCTGACTGTTCTTCGGCCACATTTAATTCTGAGAAATTAAAGCTGCCTCCGAACATATCTCTCGTTATGATAAAACATTTGAGAGGTTCTCGATGTGGTGACTTGTGTGATGGTCGGATTACAGCTAGACTGCCCTCCTTGAGGATCTCCATGACGTTAACTCGTTCATGGGAAAACCTTATTCTTCGTGCATCCTTGTGCCCTTGACGTATTAAGACTATCATGGGTGCGGGGTTGTGTGGTTTTACGATGATGGGCCAGTCTGAAGAGACATTTTCTTCTCTTCTTTTTGCTCATCGTCATTTTAGGAGGGTTTAAAGCAGAGTGTAACGAGTTGCGCTTTCCCTTGAAAAAAAAACTGGGGACCTGCTCGTTGCACTCAGCAGCTGCATAATAGACCTAAGACAAAATCCTGAGGGTTGTTTTGTCCCAGGTCTGTGGGGCTGTGCCCCAACGGGACGAGACATGTAAATCAAACAGCTCCTACCTGACACCCTCACGAAACCACTGTACTTCCTCGCCACCTCTAGTGATTCGGGGAGCAGCGGTTTCCAGCGAAATGTTAGATGTTCTGTTGCTTTTCTGCTGTCATCCAGGACACAGAACATCTAATATCCCCTCAAAAGGAAGTGTTAAGTTGATACCACTCTCAGAGAGTCTGGCAGCGTGGAAACTTCTGCCAGGTTTTTCTACTTGGGTATTAAGTACAGTACAAATAGGATAGAATCCAATTTATTAATCGTCCTCCGCGTTTCAACGGCGTGGTATTCACTTCCGTGAGACCGGAACTGGCACATGTACTGTTACAAGAGCTACAATCTCTGCTGAGCAAAGAGGCCATAGAACATGTTCCTCTTTCAGAGAGAGAGTCAGGCTATTACAGCAGATACTTCCTGGTCCCCAAGAAGGATGGGGGGTTGCGTCCAATCTTCGATCTTTGAGGCTTAACCCTCTGGGGACCAAGGTGTTTTTGGAGCCCTTGAGATGTTCTGACATGCCTTGAAATGTGTGCTTTTTTCAGTTATTTATAAACATGTTAATGGCAAAGGTGTAAAATCACTCTATATAGCACAAACAGGGCTACCAAAATATGCGGGCAACGTGTATGTAGATGTTTGTATTTTTAAGAGAATAATGTTTATGCGTGGTTATTGGAAAAAATAAAAATGAAAGTGGCTGAATTAAGACCACAAAACACATATTAAATATGTGTCCACAAGACTTTTGTCTAATTGATGTTGTACCTTTGAGTACTGGCTTCAAAATTATGTGAAAATAGTCTTGCTTTATCGTTCACAAAAAAAAAATACATTGATTTAAATGGTGTAAAACAGGTTTTGCTTGGAAAGCCAATATGCGAGGGGGGGGGAGTAGTTTACACCTTAGATTACAATGTCCCACCCACTCTGCATAATGACTCTGCATAGCCTAATTAGCCATTCATTCAGGTGTGACACTGACTGAGCCACAATGCAAGGACAATGTATTTAGAAGAATACTTATATTGACCATTTAAGATTTCGCTTACATCTATCTTGTAAATATGTTTAGCTATTTTATTAAAAATGTTACAATTACAACAATAATTACAATTTCAACAATATTTCAAGTGTACTCTTTCTTTGTAAAAAAAAGAAAGAAAGAAAAAAAAGATTATAGACCTACATTTTATCATCTGTATTCATTAGTTTGAATATAGCCAACATTGGAACATCTAACATCTTAGTCTATGACTTTATTTTTGACAAAAATAGTGTGACTAACGCCTGACTAACGTTGTTTTATTGAAATATCAGGGCATATAAATGTTAATTTACGTTGCTTATACAAATACATTTTATTTCAACATATTCCAGTCGATTTTTACTCATCTCAGTAGGCTATGGCAAAGCAGTTTATTCTTTCACACACAGACGCGCGATTCAAATTTAGGCTAAACACTCTTTACAAATATGTACCCTTCATTCATCTCACAGAAACGCGAGTCATATTATAGAAATGCGATTCATCTTTTTGCGGTTTATAGGCCTACACTAACGTTATTCCATAACGTTATTCCACACTTGAGAAAAGAAAACAGCCTACCTCACTCCTCAGCGCGATCTGCTGCTCATATCAGGAGATATTTCTCCTCATCAGCACTGTGGAAACTTTTCTCCATAAAGGCTAATGTCTCACTCGCGACGCGCTTTGTTTACAGCTGATGTGGGCGTTTCACAGATCTGAAATGGTTCTCAGAATTTGCATTTGAATAGCGCGCGCTCTCCGGGGAGTGGTCAAATTACTGTGAATCATCTCGTAATGAGCTCGACTGGAGTCGCTCTCTTTGTATACAGATTGCAGACACTAAGAATGTTTGTTTTTTATATAAATGACTTCAATTAAAAGATGCGATCTCAAGCTTTATGCCCGGAGTTATAGATCATTTTCGAACGCGTTTCAAACGGGAGTTTACTGACAGAGAGAAGGCAGAAATCGCATCATCTTAATTTTTCTTTATTTGTCAAAAAGCAAAACACTTTATTTTTATTGTGAGTATACAGAAAAAAAATTGAAACTGAACAGGATCGATTGATGTATTACACGAAAATGAAAGATTAAAATGAACAGAGCATTTAGTGTTTATTTTCATTGCTAAAAAAAAAAAAATGAGCAAAACGCGCGGGCGCGTTTTTGGTCCCCAGAGGGTTAAACCGTACAGTTAAAGCACTCAAGTTCAAGATGTTAACTGTAAAGACGATTGTGTCGTAAATTCAAAATCACGTTTGGTTCGTCATGATCGATCTGAGGGACGTATATTTTCATATAGAATATTGCCACAATACAGGAGGTTCCCAAGTTTGCTTTTGGGGGCAAAGCTTACCAATATTGAGTCCTTCCATTCGACCTAGCCATGTTATCTCTAGGGGGCTGAGGTCAACGCCAAGGGTGTACTCTCTCCCACCCTGAGGGTAACATGTTTGGGGTTAAATGGGATTCTGTCACCATTGGGCATAATTGTCTCCCGCTCGTGTCAGGACCAATTAACACCCTAAGCAACATCTAGCTAGGTCAGGACATTACATAGGTCTCATGGCAGCTGCGTCCACAATGATTCCTCTGGGCCTTTTGCGCATGAGACCATGTCAGTTGTGGCTCAAAACGGGGGATTTCAACTACAATCCCCAAGGGCAAATAAGGCAAGAACACTCGCTGAGTGCTTCGTGTCCTTTCTAAAATCCATGTTTATGGTGAGTCACGCGCTGAATGCTTCGTGCACTTTCTAAAATCCATGTTTATGGTAAGGGTTACGTGCTGCGGCTTCGTTCCCTTTCTATGTGGTTCAGACCCCGGTTCCTTGCTTTGGGTCCCACTTTAGGTGCGTCTCGCTGTCGCAGAATGCTAACGGCAGACGTCTCCCTGATGGGCTGGGGAGCGGTCTTAAGTGGTCGTCCAGCTCAAGGGGAATGGGAGGGTCATCAGCTCAATTGGCACATCAACTGCCTCAAGCTGATGACTGTATTTCTGGCCCTGAAATACTTTCTCCCTCAGTTGAGAGACCGTCATGTCCTAGTGCAGCACAGCGGCAGTCTCTTACATAAATTACCAGGGAGGTTTGTGCTCACGCAATCTGAACAGAATAGCGAGGCAGATCTTTCTCTGGGCCCAGGAAAAGTTCCTGTCACTCAGGGCAGTGTACATTTCAGGGCACCTGAATGTGGGAGCGGATTTACTGTTCAGACAGAAACTACCGATAGGGGAATGGAAACTCCACCCAGAAGTAGTCAAACAGATTTGGACCAGATTTTACGAAGTGGTGTTGGACCTCTTCGCCTCTTATCAGAAAGCGCAATGTCCCCTCTACTTCTCTCTGAATCACCCAGCCCCTGGGTCTGGATGCGATGGCGCACACATGGCCCAGAATGTGCCTGTATGCGTTTCCTCCAGTTTCTCTGCTCCCAGGAGTTCTAGCCAGAGTTTGGTTCTCCGAGATAATATCTCTCCTCAACGGCTCGCCATGGACGATTCCGGAGAGGAGGGACTTTCTGTTTCAGACGGAGGCCGCGATATTCCATCCCAGGCCCAACCTCTGGAACCTTCATGTTTGGCCCCTGATGGGTACCAACTGAGGGACACTGGGCTTTCGCCTGCCGTTATTGAGACCATTCTAAGTGCTAGGGATTCCTCCACTAGAAAGAGTTATGCCAACAAATGGAGTGTCTTTGAAAGGTGTTGTACATAATGCAGATCCGGTCAACTGCCAGATTGCTTCAGTTCTGGATTTTCTGCAGGAAAAATTAACAACAGGCACATGCCCCGCCACTCTCAAGGTTTATTTGGCCGCTCTTTTGGCTTGCCATGCCTTGGTTTACGGGGCGCCACTCGGGAGACATCCTCTGCTCGCTTGTTTCATTCGTGGGGCCAGACGACTGAGGCCTCCCGTAAAAACCAATATCCCATCATGGGACATAGCAGTAGTCCTAGAAGGGTCTGGTTGAGACACCTTTTGAAACTCTAGAATCAGCGTCTGAAAACTTCTGACTCTAAAGATGTTTTTTTCTTATGGCAATAACTTCTTTGAAAGAATTGGGGATATGCAGGCTCTGTCGATTTTGCCACCTTGCTTAGACTTTGCCCCAGGAATGGTGAAAGTGATTTTGCATCCTCATCCTGATTACCTGTCTAAGGTGCCTTTTTCGGCTATACATCCTGTCACGCTTGAGGCCTTCTGCTCTCCGCCGTTCACGACGCCGGAACAGGAGAGATCTCATAGACTATGTCCAGTCCGTGCTCTTCAGGCCTACGTCCACCGCACTAGCTAGTATGTGAAGAATGCTGTACACAGAGTGTGTGATGATGACATTTCCTTTGCAAACGTCGTTGCTGGGGCAACGCAGAAGAACAGGAAACCACCAGCCCTGCATGAGATGACGGAAGCTGAAATGCTCGAGCTTGTGCGGAAGATCAGTATCAGTGACTGCTAAATGTTATGCCATTAGATTTGCTTTTTAGATCTATGCTGCATGGTGTTTAGAAAACTATTTTTAAAGGCAGAACCTGAGTTCAAAGGAACTCAAGACTATATAAGACGCAAACAAAGGAAGATTTATTGCTCTTCCTTGCAACCAACAACCTGGTACGCCAGCTTTACCAGGCGCAAGAAGCAAGCTATCTTTAGCTATTTTTTACATCTGTTAGTTAGTACTCATCTATAATCTGTAACACGTATCCTTATCATTTGATTATTTTAATAAAGTTTGTTAAACATTTTTTATAATCATCTGTATGGACCTTGGATTTTTTGAGTACCGTCTTCTTCTGCCTGGGACAGGAAATCTTTTGGTGAAGGAGACGCACACGTGGGGTGAGCATTCTTTCTGTTGAAAGTATTATTACCATGTGTGTTGATTTGATCATATAGCCTGGCCAAAGAGGCAGCATGTAACAGAGTGATGTTATATTGCAAAAAAGGTTTAAGGAGTACCTCAAAAGACAGACTTATAATACTCGTGATATATCTATTATTTTTATAGTAGAATATTAACTTGTATAGAGTGATCGTCTAACTCCTTAAGGTCACGACTAAAGGATAGGCTCTTTAGTTACCGCGAGATTATTTCTATAAACTCTGAAGAGGATTTGGGAATAATTGGGAAGGGCATTAATCGTGAACCATTACATGGGGGCTCGCCCGTGCGATCGAGAGGGATCCGGGAGCCAAACTAATATTGATCAAATCAAATATTAAAACCGGATGACCCAGAAAATTCGCTGAAATAATAGAGGACGATCTATTTAAAGGAAAAGTGAAATAAACCGCGCGGCAGAACCAAATGAGTATCTGTAAACATATGTAAAATGATTCCTGGACTTAGTGTAGGAAGGGAATTTTTTCCAAGTCTGTATATCCAATTTAAGTGAACCCAACACTTGCAAAAAATAAGGGATTTAAGTGAACCCAACACTTGTAAAAAATAAGGGATTTAAGTGAACCCAACACTTGTAAAAAATAAGGGATTTTAGTGAACCCAACACTTGTAAAAAAATAAGGGATTTAAGTGAACCCAACACTTGTAAAAAATAAGGGATTTAAGTGAACCCAACACTTGCAAAAAAATAAGGGATTTAAGTGAACCCAACACTTGCAAAAAAATAAGGGATTTAAGTGAACCCAACACTTGTAAAAAAAAAATGTGGGATTAAGGAGTCAAATAGGCTCGCGATAAGTTAAAAAAGATTATTTGAGCGATTAAAATGGCTCAAAGACCACCAGATTCAGGTGCAAAGCCAGGTCGGGCACAGGTTACTGTATATCAAATTACAGTCACAAAGCGTGATCATTTTCACAGGCAAAAGGTGGATAAAGGAAAGGATGAAAACTGGTTCATTGGAGACTGTGAGATTAACAATGGGCAGGATTTTGTCTGTAATGCGACCGCAGATGTTGGTGCTATTGTGTCCCGTATTAAAAACAGAAAATTACCAGAGGACCGAATTATTATTAGATTTGATTCGGGGATGGATGTGACATATAAACCGACCCTGGATGCTAACATTGAAGTTTACTCTGGTAGAACAAGAGTAATGTATGATGGTACGGTTTTACCGACAGAGAGGAGACGTAGAGGGTCTGAGAGTACGGAGGTAGACGCTGCTGAGGAAGAGAGAGCAGGTCCGAGCACGCAGAGAAGGTTGGACTTTCAGACTGTAAGCCCTGGGTATCCAGCGGTAGCATTGGCAAATGAATTGGCTCAAACAGTTAATAGTATGGACAGAAAAGTTCAGCCAGAAAACACTGATGAAGATATACCCAATTTGTATGAGTCCAATGATTGGGAGGATGAAGAAAGTGAAGAGACTCAGTGGGATGAACCGATACCACAGAGAAATAAGATAAACTACAGAAGGTCAAGGTCTTTGTCTAAAGAGAGAAAGAGTAGCAGTTATGCTAGGGAACATGTGGAGCTAGCAGGAAGGAAATCGCTAATTCTTCCAGGATATAAACTGAAGGGAAGTATTAAAAATAGTGAGCCAGAATATATGCAGAGACTTTTTCTGGTCGCTACGGGACCTACTTCTGATGAGATTCTTGATATGCCAGGCACATGTGCAAAAGCTAAACAAGATATGTTAGCAGAACAGAACGACGCCTGTCAAAAAGCATTAGCGTTGTTGCTTCGTCTGGCCCTGCCGGTGAATAAGTATAGAACTGGGAGATTTCCAACAATGGGGGATATTTTCCAGCTGAGGAAGGAAGTGTTGATAGAGTCAAAAAACCAAATCTATAACAGAAAACCTTTGTCAGAACCAGAGTCACAGGTAGAAGATAATGTTGAGGATAATGAAGAGCTGGATGAGGAAGAAAATGTTAGAGAGCCTGAAAAGGGGCAAGGAATAAGTTTAGCCGAGATAGCAGCATCATCAGCTAAGAAAAAAAAACCGTCAGAGAAATGGGGAAAGCTAAAGCATCAAAGAAAGATTCAGACAGCTCGGATGAAGAAACTGAGTCTAGTGAGACCTCAGAAGAGGAAGAGAGCCTGAGACCAGCCAGGAAAACGAGGGTAAAACCAAAACACAGCATTACAGCCACTGAAATGTCTATATTTCAGGGAATGAAGCTTGATCCAAAAGACAATATGAGAAATTGTCAGAAAATTGTGGAATTAGGCCGAAGGCTTAACATAATGGAGGAAGATATAGAATTAATGATTAATCAACTTCTTGATCTAAATCTGGAAATAAATGATGTATCTCTACACCAGAAGAATATATCTGGCGCCACCAAGAAAGAGAAATATGACAAAAAGCTTAAAGCGATTAAAAACACTGGGGTGTTGATTTTCTGTAAAAATAGAGCTTTGAAAGGCAGAGAACCAAAGAAAATTGTGAAGGAACTCATTAAATTTGAAAAAGACCTGGCTGGACTTACTGCGTTAAAATCGTGGGGTAGAGAGACCAGCTGGGAGGAATTAGAGAAATTTGCAGTGAGATATGATAGACGGTCGAAACAGGAGGCAGAAAAGAGGGGTCAAACTTCTGATGTCTTTAGTGGAAGTAGACAACAGGGTTTGAGAAGGTCAGATAGGCTAAAGAATCAGGGACGTAATGTTCGAAAAGAGCCCAAGTATCCTGAAAAATATGAAAACCAGAGAGGTAGAGAGTCAATCCGAGTAACTGATTATCAGAGAAGAGGCAGATCGCAAAGTCAAGGGAGACAATTGAAGCAGAGTGCAGTGCAGTTTCACAAGCAGGCACCAGCTAAAAATAACCCTAAACCACAGACCTCAACATATGTTACAAGAGAAGAGTGGGAGAAACTGACTGCAGCAGAACAGAGTAAGATAATAGAGCAAAGAGCAAAGAAAAGGAATGAAGGAAAAACAAAGTTCAGGTCTGATCAACCTAAATCAGTAAAAACTAACAAATCTGAAAGAGAACAGAAATAGGAAATCCCTACAGGAAAAGCAACCATCCAATCTGACTTGGTTAAGGAAATTGACGGCTTCTTTTATATAGATTATAGTGGCAAAACGTTCTTGTTAGATTCAGGAGCAGAAATCACGTGTTTAACGGATCTGCCAGGGGATGCGGAAAAACAAGAAGTCAAAGTTAGAGTGTACGGATTTAATAAGACACAAGCTCCTATTTGTTCTAATGTATATTTGTGGAAAGGCTTGTCTATTATCCCTAATCAATCAGAGAATCTAATGACTTTACAAGATGCTAGAGCCGTCGTAGGAAAAGTCCGTGATGAATTTTCTGTCAGATGGATTAAAATGGTTGACCTGAGGGGCGAGATAGAAAGAATAGTCAAAAATACTATTCTAAATAAAGAAAAAGTGAAGGAAATTCTAGAGAAACATAGACATGGAGCAGCTCGTTTTAAAAACGACGTGGGTTTGTTAGGCCCAGAGTATGCGTATGAAATTAAAGGAGGTATACCAAGGCCACAGCGGCAATACCCAATTAATAAAAAGGCTCTACCAGAAATAAGAGAAACTATTAAAGAATTAGAGCAATTAGGTGTAATTAAGGAAATAGATAACGCAGTTACAAACTCGCCAGTACAAGCGGTCCCGAAAAATGATTTTTCGTGGCGTCTGGTTTCCAACTTCAAGGCACTCAATAAAGTGAGCGTACCAGATAATCGATATTTAATTAATGCCAGAGATGTGACAAATGGGTTACCTAAGGGTTCCATATTGTCAAAGATTGATTTGGCAAATGGTTTCTGGTCTGTTCCACTAACTGAGGAGAGCATGGCAAAGACTGCCTTCACGTTCCAAACCAGACATTTTTGTTATACAAGGTTCCCACAAGGATTCTTAAATTCTCCTAATGCTTTCCAAGCCATCCTAGTGGGATTGATGGAAGGACTTCCTGTGACTGTTTATATTGATGACCTGATTATCATTGGTGATAATCCTGATGAACATTTAGTATTACTCAGTTAGTTAGAGAAGCCAAAAATTTAGTGAATGAGGCTCATAAAATACACCAGTTCACCTGGGCAAAGTGGAACAAACTGTTGCAGGATACTCAATTAATTTTCGGACAGAGTAAAATTAATAAGAAGGATAAAATGACTGAAATCCCTAAAGGGACCAGTGTTTGTTATTTCACAGATGGTTCAAAGGAAGGTGAAGAGACCTGGTGGGCTTTTATCACGAAAGAACGAGGTCGCACAGTTTTTAGACAGAAAGGTCAACTGTCGAGCGAAAGTTCAGCTCAACTGGCCGAAGTGACCGCAGTGGAGCAGGCTTTAATACATATGAAAGACAGTGGAAGCGTGCATGCGGTTATTGTCACAGATAGCGATTATATTTTCTGTGCGCTGACAACGGACATTGAAACGTGGAAACTTAACAACTTTTGCAATGCAAAAGGCAAACCGTTAGGGCATGATGTCATTTGGAGGCGCATTGCAGACCTGTTAGAGGAAGTGAAACCACACGTGCTGCATCAAAGTAGTCACACTGTGCAGTGCAGTGAGGCGGCAAGAGGCAACCAAGAGGTTGACAAATACGTAAGAAACAAACATGTGAGAGCTGTTACTAAGCAGAGCGAGGCAGATATTATTGATAACACATTGATTTAATTCATCCAAGTTTGAGTTATTTATCAAAGTATTGTAAAGCCACATGACTTAACATACAGAATCTAAAGACAACTTATTTAAAAGTTAGGAAAAGCTGTCCAGAATGTAGAAAAGTTATGACAAGCAGATATAATGAATATGGATCAATTCAAACTGATAAGGAAAATGAAGAGATCAGTGGAGATTTTGGCGGACCAATCAGACCAGCCACTAAATTAAAAAATTGCTATTTTTTAATATTAGTTGATAATTGTACAAATTATCTTCAAATTTATCCTTGTAGACAGGCCACTAGCTCAGTGGTAGTTGAAGCACTGAAGCAGTGGGTCAGATACAGAGGACCACCGTTGAAATTCCGTGGGGATAACGCACCGAATTTAACGGGACGAGAAATGGAAGATTATTGTAACAAGGTCGGAATTAAGTTAATTAAAAGTGTAAAATATGCGCCAGAATCAAATGGGATCGCAGAAAACGCAGTGAAAAGGGCAAAGCAGTTTTTCATCAAAAACGAGAAATTAGGTGAATGGGACACATTAATTGATCAATGTACCCACTTCCTGAATTTTAGGATAAAGCCCAGTGAGCTCAAAATTGAAGATCAGCCTGATCAAGGGGATTTCAGTGGAAACCCATTTAAGGTAGGCGATCAAGTAATTATATTACATAAAATCAGAGGAAAGTGTTTTAAACATAAATCGGGAACCGTTGACACTTTGACAGAGGTCACTTCAAATACTAGTGTGAGGCTAGAGAACAACGGCATTTGGTCATGTCGTCAGCTAATAAAGGCATCCTGAAACAGGTGGTATTTGAGCAAATAATCGAGTCAAAGACTGGATGGGTTCAATGCCAGAATGTGGCAGTTGGATTGCTGAAAGTCAAGAAATGGCATGAACAATGTACTGGTGGTACCATCAGTAAGTTGATACCACATACCAGCTGTTGCATCTGTGAGACAGGTGAGATAGCTGAATTACTCTGGGAAGGCCCGAATGAAAAGAGGCCGAGCAGAGAGAGTTTAAGAAATTCTCCTGGAATGAGGGGACAAAATTATTTTCCTTGGTACAATCCAGAAGGGAAAATAGGACACTGTGCACTCGGAGAGGTCAGTGTGTGTGGAGACTGCAGACTTGGAAAACAACAGTGGGTCATCCAGAAAATACAGACCAACATGAATGGTTGTGTATGCTTAACCTGTGAAATCTGTCAAGAGAGACTTATTTTACTAGGTTCAAAATGTTCCTGTGTGTTTAGTGAGTCTAAACTGGAACTGTGTAACAGATGTAAAAAGCTAGAAGAGCGGAGATGGGTACAGACAGTCAGCAAAAAAGCAGTCTGGTTAACCCGAAAATCGAAGTTAGCCATGGGATGTGTTTCCCAAGGGAAAATTATGACCAATTGGGTTAGCAATCCGATATCATTAATAAATGATGACGAGAGAGAATGGCTATATCAACTACTTGGTTTAATGAAGTTACCAAGCCCATCTTACACTGAACCTTTGGAGGAAGGTTCATGTTTGGCAAAACTATTGACCGACATTACATGTTTGGACGCATGGGAAAAAGTTGTGTCACATAATCTTATTGATCCTGACAGGCTAATACTTGTGAAAAGACAGGGTCAGTATGAGAGCAGCTCAGTCGTGCAGGTCGTAATCTCTGAGCTGAAGAATTTAGAACTATATTCTAAAGACCATAACTGGGAAACCAGGACATGGGAATCAGGGGTTCGGGAGACCGCGATAACCATACTGGCCAGATCACAGCTGATTATGACTGGGAGAACATGGTTCAAAATAAAGAATGATGGAAACAGCGCATCGAAAATAATGCGCATGATGGTGAATCTTTGTTGCACTAGAGGATTTATGGGCGTAGGAATGTGCATTCAAGGCATTCACATTGAATGGAAGACTGTAAAGAAATCAATAAAAGAACGAATGGGGGACTGGCTGCTCAGAAAACGTACATAGGGACAGGTAGGAAAAATCTCTGTTTTCTGATCCACAGGCAAAGATGACTACAGGGGGACGGAGAGGAAAGAGGCTGAAGACAAAATACAGACGACTCTCCCAGGAAAAGAGAGAAATTTCCCAGGAGATCATGGCCGGGATAAGTATGATCTTCATCCTCATATTAGTCATCTTGGCCGGATTCGGAACAAAAGAAACAGAAGAAACCTATACTGTCTTTCCTTGTGCAAAAATAGCCAAAATAGCAAAATTACATTGCTATAATCAAACAATAATGAATAAAGGGTCGGCCTTAAAATTAGCAGGAATAACATATAACCCAGAGAACAATGCTAATGTAATGAGAAACTGGATTAAAGACATAGACCCAAAATATTGGAATTGTACGAACGAGGAAAGTTTTATAAATTCAGTCATGGATTACGGTCCTATAGCATCAGGTGGAAAAACCATAATGACGTGGGACAAATTAGAAGTACTGAATAAAACGCATGTGTTATTAAGTGGTGTGGCAGGATGTGTGAATCTTGATAGGTATTTTGAACGTACAAACACACTTCCAGATACATATGCACGCACACACATACATGGAAGCCCGAAGCGCAGAGGACGGAAAGGACGCAAGAATGCCCATATACGGGAAACAGCAATGTTACCAAAAACCCCCTCAGAGACAATGGATGGTTGATGTCGCAAGTCTCGGTCATGAGACTTGAGTTCCTCTGGAAAAAACCCAAGAAACTGCATTGGAACAATGTACCCAGTTCCGTATAAATATGACCGCATTTTTACAGTTAAGGGCTGCATTTTTGATTGAGATGTCGATTGCATACCTAGAGAGGAATCAAACCTCTTCTAGTATTATCCTGGCTGAATTTCTTTTGGTTTGAACTGCTCTGCTGTATTATTGTAACTTGGTAAACCTCGGATGAGAACAAGTTCATATTTACTCGAAATTGCTTGAACTGCTGATAAGGTCATTAGTTTTGTAATATTCACTCATACAGGACTGCCCTGTTGAGATTGAATAAGCTGAAGTTCCCTTTCATTGTCACTCCGAGTTACGTCGGATGACGACGAATGGGGTTTCGCTTAGAAATCCTATCATCTTCGAGTATTAAAACACGAGCCAATGGCAAAGAAATGCCATGGGTCTGCGGAATTTGCATAGCGTAACTCCGCCCCACCCTGGGGGTATAAAGGAAGTCGCGAGCAACATGCAGATATGTTTTCGCTTCGGAGCCAAATTGATGTACTAAGGCAGCGTTTGTGGATGAGTCATGTTCCCACTGCGGGAACATGCCCATCGCACGGTTGAGATCGAGACTCAATGATCTTCATGTGAGAGTCCCCTCATCCGCACCCCGATCTACTGGTCCCGAGAGGGCTGGTACTTCGGCTGGCGGCCAGGGTGATCTGAGGGTTACAGTGTGGAACAAAGCGCCGACTATTCCACGCTCCACACTTCCCTCTGTTCCCGTGCAACCCGCGAGTGTCCGCGTGGAAACCGCTGTACAGTCTTCTGACTTGCCGCGAGTTTCATTCGGCGCTCCAGAGGAGGACGCGATGTCGATCGCGGCATCACAAGGTGGGCAGGAGTCCTCGGGAAGTGAGGATTCGGCTGTGCTGCCACCCTCGGGTGCTCCAGCATTGTCCGAGTCTGATCCCGAGATGACGGCCATGCTTTCCCGGGCAGCCGCGGCGATCGGTCTTGAGTGGTCCCCGCCACCTGGGCCGGTTCGTTCGCGGCTGGACGATTGGTTTTTGGGTGCGGCTGCTGATCCGCGTCGGCAGCCAACCCCAATGCCTTTTTTCCCGGATGTGCATGAGGAGGTCACGAGGTCCTGGAAGGCACCATTGTCTTCCCGTGATCGCTCGGCGACCGCCTCCGCCTTGCCTCCCCTTGATCAGGCGGCCGCCAAAGGGTACACTGGGGTTCCCCAGGTTGAACGCTCTGTTGCGATGCAGCTGTGTCCTCAGAGTGCTTCTTCCCGCGGGGACCCAAAGCACCCCTCCAAGGCCTGTAGGTTCTCCTCCACCCTTGTGGCGAAGGCCTATAGAGCTGCGGGGACGGCGGCCTCCTCACTGCATGCCATGGCGACTCTGCAGGTCTACCAGGCCCAGATGTTGCGTGATATGCACGAGGGGAGGACTGACCCAGCACTCTTTGATGAGTTGCGTGCCGCCACCGACCTTGCTCTCCGAGCGACGAAGGTGACCGCACGCTCGCTGGGTCAGGTGATGGCCACTTCGGTGGTCCAGGAGCGACACCTATGGCTAAACCTGGCTGATATGCGGGAGGCCGAGCGGACCCGGTTCCTCGACACCCCCATATCCCAGGCTGGCCTATTCGGCGGTGCAGTCGAGGACTTTGCCCAGCAGTTCTCGACTGCCCAGAAGCAGACTGAGGCTCTAAAACATGTCCTGCCCCGGCGGCCCGCTGCTTCGGCGTTGCAGCCGTCGGCACAGGTGCCTCAGCCCGCTCGCCGCCGAGGGCGCCCCCCTGCGGTTCCCGCCCCTCCCGATCGGCCCCAGCAGTCCGCTGCTCCCGGGTCGCGTCGTCGAGGAAGCCGTAGGAAGGCGCCACAGCCCTCTCCCGCCCCGCGCCCCGCTAAACGCCAGGCTAAGCGGCGCTCCTGAGACGGGCTGCTCAGAGATGGCGATGAGTTCTGCACAGGAGCCGGTAGCAGGGCCGCTCCTTCCCCCGGTGGAGGGGCGGGGGAGAATCCTTGGTTTTCCCATTCCCGCTGCTCGTCCCACGACGGGCAGCACCCTAAAATGGTTAAAGAAAGAACTCACTATCCCATCTCTGAGCACACGGAGTGTGCGGATGAGAGCACGCGCCGCCCACGGGCCACGCTCCTCTCATCCCCCTCTGTCGCCAGACCCCTGCCAGAGCACGCCCCCGTGGGACGCTGGTCCTCCCCTGGCCTCCTCTGGCAGGATGCGGCTAATGACCGTGCCCCCGCACCGGGCCGCTATGCCACCCACGCCTGGGCCGGTCATTCCGCCTCGCTGCACCCCCGACGGTACGTCTGTGGTTCGTATGACCCCGCTGGTGCACTTTCTGGAAGCCTGGCTAGAGCTTCCCAGACTGTCCCGCTGGGTCGCGAGAACCACCAGGCTCGGCTACGCGATTCAGTTCGCGCGATCTCCTCCCCGCTACAGCGGAGTCCGCTTCACTATGGTCGGTGGCAATGCCCCGGTCATGAGAGCGGAGGTCGCCACCCTACTGGCGAAGGGTGCGATCGAGATTGTCCCTCCAGCCGAAATGAGGTCCGGCTTCTACAGCCCTTACTTCATTGTTCCGAAGAAATCGGGTGGGTTACGACCGATCTTGGACCTGCGCGTCCTGAACCGCTCCCTTCACAGGCTGCCGTTCAGGATGCTCACGGCCAAACGCATTTTCGAGTGTGTGCGGCCACAAGATTGGTTTGCAGCAGTCGACCTGAAGGACGCCTACTTCCATGTCTCCATTTTACCTCGACACAGACCGTTTCTACGGTTTGCTTTCGAGGGGCAGGCATACCAGTACGCGGTTCTCCCTTTCGGGCTAGCCCTGTCTCCTCGCGTCTTCACGAAGGTCGTCGAGGCAGCCCTTGTTCCCCTCCGGGAACACGGGGTTCGCATCCTGAACTATCTCGACGACTGGCTGATCCTAGCTCACTCTCGAGACCAGGTTTGCGAACACAGGGATCTAGTGCTCCGGCACCTAGCTCGTCTGGGCCTTCGGGTCAACTGGGAGAAGAGCAAACTCTGCCCCGCGCAGAGAATCTCTTTTCTCGGTATGGATATCGACTCGGTCGCCATGTGCGCGCAGCTAACGAGCGAGCGCGCGCAGTCACTGCTGACTTGTCTTCGTCAGTTCGAGGGCAAGAGTGCGGTTCCACTGAAACTTTTTCAGAGGCTCCTGGGGCATATGGCATCCGCAGCCGCAGTAACGCCGCTCGGATTGCTTCATATGAGACCGCTTCAGCTTTGGCTTCGCGATCGAGTCCCGAGGTGGTCATGGCAACACGGCAAGCTCCGGGTCCCAGTGACTCCGACCTGCCGTCAGACCTTCACCCCGTGGTCGAACCTCAGCTTTCTACGGGCCGGAGTGCCCCTGGAACGAGTTTCCCGGCATGTTGTTGTCTCAACAGATGCCTCCACCACGGGCTGGGGCGCCATGTGCAATGGACATGCTGCCGCGGGCTCCTGGACAGGACCCCAGCGCCTATGGCATGTCAATTGCCTCGAGTTGCTGGCTGTACGTCTCGCCCTGCACCGCTTCCATGCGCTGCTCAGGGGTCAGCACGTATTAGTCCGATCAGACAATACCGCGACAGTAGCGTACATCAACCATCAAGGTGGTCTGCGCTCCCGCCGTATGTCACAACTCGCCCGCCACCTCCTCATATGGAGTCAGAAGCATCTGAGGTCGCTTCGAGCCATTTATATCCCGGGACACCTGAACCAGGCGGCCGACGAGCTGTCTCGAGTTCGGCCTCTCTCTGGAGAATGGCGACTCCATCCCCATACGGTCCAGCTGATTTGGGATCAGTTCGGCGACGCACAGGTAGACCTGTTTGCCTCCCACGACTCGTCCCATTGCGACCTGTTTTATTCCCTGACCGAGGGCACGCTCGGCACGGATGCACTGGCGCACAGCTGGCCGCGGGGCCTCCGCAAGTATGCGTTTCCCCCAGTGAGCCTTCTTGCGCGGACCCTGCGCAAGATCAGGGAGGACGAGGAGCAGGTCATATTGGTTGCCCCATACTGGCCCAACCACACCTGGTTCTCAGAACTTATACTCCTTGCGACAGCACCTCCCTGGCCAATTCCTCTGAGGAAGGACCTCCTTTCTCAGGGACGGGGCACCCTGTGGCACCCTCGTCCCGGTCTTTGGAACCTCCACGTGTGGCTCCTGGACGGGACGAGGCAGGTTTGAGTACCCTACCACCAGCGGTGGTGGCTACCATCACTTCCGCTAGAGCATCGTCCACAAGACATGCCTATGCGTTGAAGTGGAACCTCTTCGTCAACTGGTGTTCTTCTAAACATCAAGAACCCACGAAATGCCCGATCAGTGTCGTGCTTTCCTTCCTGCAAGAAGGGTTGGAGCGAAGGCTGTCTCCCTCCACCCTGAAAGTGTATGTTGCCGCCATTGCCGCACATCACGACGCAGTTGATGGTAAGTCCTTGGGAAAGCACGACCTGATCGTCAGGTTCCTGAGGGGAGCCAGGAGATTAAATCCTCCTCGTCCTCCCCTCGTACCCTCTTGGGACCTCTCAGTGGTTTTAACTGCCCTGCAGAGTGCTCCCTTTGAGCCTCTGCAATCCGTGGAGCTTAAGTTCCTGTCAATGAAGACAGCGCTCCTGGTTGCATTGGCCTCCATCAAGAGGGTAGGGGACCTGCAGGCATTTTCGGTTGACGAAGCGTGCCTGGAATTCGGGCCGGCTAACTCTCACGTGATCCTGAGACCCCGGCTTGGATACGTGCCCAAGGTTCCTACCACACCCTTTCGAGACCAGGTAGTGAACCTGCAAGCGCTGCCCTTGGAGGAGGCAGACCCAGCCTTGGCACTGCTCTGTCCAGTACGCGCCCTTCGTGCTTACGTAGACAGAACGCAGTGTTTCAGGACCTCAGACCAGCTCTTTGTCTGTTATGGTGGGAAGCTGAAGGGAAAGGCTGTCTCCAAGCAAAGGTTGTCTCACTGGATAGTGGACGCCATTGCTTTGGCTTACCAGCAGCAAGGTCGACCGTGCCCCCTTGGTGTGACGGCCCACTCCACCCGGAGTATGGCATCCTCTTGGGCTCTAGCGCATGGCGCCTCGCTAACAGACATCTGCAGAGCTGCAGGCTGGGCGACACCTAACACATTCGCGAGATTCTACAATCTCCGAGTGGAGCCAGTTTCTTCTCATGTACTCGCTTCAACTAGCCGGTACTAGATTCTGCTCAGGTGTCTTCGCTTGCTCGCCATTCCTCTCTACGGACGGGATACGTGCGATATTCTCCTCAGGTGAGCCTAATAAGCCCTGAGTCTCCTCCAGCACTGACTACGTCAACGCCAGAGTTATGCCACTGGCAGCTTTCGCGCTTGGCTAGGTGCCTCCATGTGCATGGTTCCCTTCGGGCGACCCCCACATGTGTATTCCACTGTAAGCCTCTTTGAGCATGTGTCTTTCCCTTGGCAAGCCACCTTGCCACCCCTGGGGTTGAAATATTCCACCTGCGGCTGGACACCCCAGTGTTGCTCCGTATGCAGCCCTTCGGGGTCATATGTGTATTCCAAGTCCCCCCCTTCGGGTTGGGCATGATTGCATATTTCCACTGGATATGCTTCCCAGTGTACCTTGGTATTCCTGTGTTAAGTAGGACTCCTTCGTCCGTGCTAGTCTCACGACAGGGAGCTCAGACTTACGCAGGGTACTGGAAGACAGTCGAGAGGTGGCGTGATTATACGGGAACCCCATTCGTCGTCATCCGACGTAACTCGGAGTGACAACGAAAGGGAACGTCTCGGTTACGTATGTAACCCTCGTTCCCTGAGTAGGGAACGGAGACGTTACGTCTCCCTGCCACTTCCGCTGTACCGCTGGAACGCCTGAGTTCAGTCTCGGCTCCTCAGCGAAGACATATCTGCATGTTGCTCGCGACTTCCTTTATACCCCCAGGGTGGGGCGGAGTTACGCTATGCAAATTCCGCAGACCCATGGCATTTCTTTGCCATTGGCTCGTGTTTTAATACTCGAAGATGATAGGATTTCTAAGCGAAACCCCATTCGTCGTCATCCGACGTAACGTCTCCGTTCCCTACTCAGGGAACGAGGGTTACATACGTAACCGAGACGTTTTATATCCTGTAACATTTTCTTTTTGATTTGCTACAAGTATTGATTATTGTACTACCAGTGTTTTAATCTTTTGTATAAATAAATTTTTATTTCTAAAGACAATCACTGTGAAGTCTTACTTCAGCTTTTACAAACAGTTCTAATAGCAATAGACAGAGCAATACATTAATCCTTTATCATTGAAGATAACAAGGGTTCCAAGAGCGACTCAGCTGGAAGGTAAGCATGAATTTAATTCATATGTCTAGTTAGTAATGTTTATTATTGTTTCCTTGGGAGCGTAGGGACTACACCTAGATTTACTGGTATAAATGATAACAAGCAAGTTGAGGGAATAATTTCCTATTGTGACCTGACAGCAAAAGATCACCTAGACACATTGATACTAGGGGTTAATCAGGAACGTGAGAGCAATACCAGATCTCACCACAGTGGACATAGACTGAATAACAGTGCAGCTAAAAATATCAGCCTAAAGAATTTTGATTTAATGTGGTAGACCTACTTGTATGGGAAAAGTATTTACACTTTAGACTGGAACTGCGAAACAAGGAAAGCTACTATAAAACGACTTAGAGTACTAGTTGGGGAAAATGATAATAAATTAGAGGTACCTGATAATAAAAAAGAGGATAAAATAACAAAAGCACCAAAATTAAGGCCAAAAGATAAATTGGGTGGCAAAATTGGTGAAGTAATAGCCGCAGCACAGCGCATGGGGCCCAAACCACAAGATAAATGCATTAGGATGAGAGAATTTAGAGACAAAGTTCTTATTCATTCAATTCATAAAAAGAAACCAATAATACCTGCAGAAAACACGAATTGGATAGAATGCATAGAAAAACCTATGGCAACACCTATGTGTGAAAAAGTTCAAGGCTGTCCGTGGATTGGTAAAATGATTTGGCCAAGTAATAAACATAGATCAACGGTCGATCACAAAAAACAGTGCGCTCAGAAATTAGATCCAAGGGAAACAGTTTGGTATTGTGTTATAAAAGCGGATGCACCATGGGACCAGTCTCTTATGGAAAAATATGAAAAGGAAGCACTTACTATGTGGCATGACTGGATAATAGAACATGTTAATTTCACAGAAGGAACTAATAGTGAGCTAGATAGAACTACTTGGACAGTGAAAGCGACACTAGAGGGTAGGAAAAGAGCCAATGGAAATTATAGGCATCCTTATACTCTCGAATATTTTCCTAATTCAGGAATTCCGCAACAAATTCTAGACATGACGGGATTAACGGAATATATTAGAAGAAATATATCAGATCAGCAATATAGAAGTGCTCTTCTGTTATATATGATACAGGGCGCGGAAGCCCTAAAATATAATACGATTAGTAAAAGGAAAAATGGATATGTTCGATACAATGGAAGATTGCAGGGTATAAAATATAACGGAACTGGAGAGAAAGAAAGTAATTTGATTTGGCCCGTGCATATGAAATATCTAGGTTCTTATGAGATCAAAAACTCCTATCAACGACAGACAATAGGCCAGTGGGAGAGTGGCTACTACTTGAAAGTATCTGATCCGGATAGTTATTCGTGGGGAACTCGGAGTAGAATAAATATTAGGCCCACTAAAGGAAATTTCATGAAAAAATGGAATGCAACGGATTGGTACGGAGGACCTTGCACTAGAGGAGACAATGAGATTGAAATAGTTAGAAGTTCAAAAGGAAGAAGGATTGCATATAAGTTGAGCTGTGTTAAGGAGTTTGATTTAGGAACAGAAATGTTACTAGTAACTACGAGAGCCGATAATCAGAATGTGGAGTTTTGGAGTGATATGGTGAAAAGTCGAGACGCATATCCATGTACATCAGAAATGTTTAATGATTGGAAATACATAACATTTAGTGCACCTATAATGCAGTCGTATGCAGCAGTCAATAAAAATAAAACTAGAGTACGAAACTATATGTCTTGTAATTATGAAGCTTTTGAAGGAACTCAGTGGAAAGGTGAGAATCTGAAGGTAGTTCCATTAATTATGAAACAGATGTTAGGAGAAACACAAATAAGGAAAATATGTGCTATCGTGCCATATATAAGTTATCTAAGTGACTGGAAAGATTTATTAGAGCCAGTCGATGATTTTCTGGAATCAGAAAGTATAGGTGGACATTGGGTTCATAGAATGGACTTTTGGACTAAAACGAAGGGACCGACGCGTATGACCTTAATTAAATTCATCGGTAAAATTATGAAGAAAGCATTTGAAGACATAGGTGCAAAAATTAAGGAAATAGCTTTGGATAGCTGGGAGATTATAAAAATTGTCATATATTGTATAATTGGGACAATAGTGGTTGTTTGTGTGACAGGAGTCACATTTAGGTCACTGGGTGTGTGTGTAAAGTGTAGGCAGTTACAACAGGTGTCTGGTAAAGCGAGATATCGTAAGATCTCGCTAAAAACTGATTTGTCAGAGTCGGAAACTGACGTAGGATCAGAAGAGGAGCTGAGGGTCTTTGCTAGTTAAAAGGGGCACTGACAGCTTACGTGCAGACTCACTTGATGACCGACTGAGACTGAATTGAATTATTACTGAACCTGAAAAAGAGACCTAGACGACCTGAACCATGGCATCTCAACCAAGTGCATGGGGAAACGATACAAAAAACCAGAATGAATCAACTTGCTCCAATCCGCCGGTAAATAAATCTCAAATCATAATTTATGATATAGTTTTAAGCCTATATTAGTTAATGATTGTACTGGGTTTAAGGGGACTATGGCAAATTCCCATTGCAATGTGTAATATAGCCATATTCAATTTGCGGAAAAGGCTAAGTCTGGCAGGAATTTTAATTGGACAAGTTGTAAGAAGCCCTAGGACAAAATCCATATTTGGAACTAGGGGCTTGATAATGTTGCAAATCCTGAATGTACTGCTAACCACATGCACTGTGGCTATGCATTATCTTGAGGATTTCGACTGGATCAAATATATTGGGTTATCCTTTGGCCTACTGACGATCACATATCTAATATTGTTGGCCGCCAGGAGGGCAGAGGCTGGAGGTATAAGGATGGCTACTTATCTGATAGCAATATTTATATTTGCATTTGCAGCAATGATGATTTCTGAATATTATCACGATTCAAGAATGTTCTGTATTGCAGTTATGATTGTGATTAATGATTGGAATTATAGAAAATTGATGAAAGCTGTTAAGAACTGTTGTCTTAGTCTGGATCTGACTTTTCCTCCTGTAATATCTGAATAGGATCCATACTCCAATGCAAGAAGTACAAGGCTAAGGAAAAAGGATAAGACAGTAGCCAAAGACCGAAAGTTAAAGAAAAAGTACTGATATGTGGCTACAGCAATTTGTGCTTCCTGTGCTAAAAATAGCAGAGACATGAGAGTAAGGTGTTATGTGAATGGTAAATGGGTCAACTTGTGTGGTTACTGTACTGTACTAGAAGGTATTAAGATGAACCAGATTGGTGAAGTGGTTCTAACCCAAATTAAGGAACGCATGGATATTATAGGTCCATGGGTAACCAGCAAATTTCTTAAGTGGAGTATAGAAATGAATTTTCTGCATTGTAACATCAATGATCTTTTATCTATACAAGCGGGGCCAAAAAATAATCACACCGCAACGACTTATCATCTAGAACCAGGAGTGTTTTACAGAAAAACTGAAAACGGCAAACCAGAGTTAGTAATAGGCATTATATATAGGCAGTGGACAGGAGGTACTTACAGCCGGACAGGGCTGAACAGTTACCAATTTGAACACGGATGTGTTTATGTCCCAACAGAAAGTGCTGATGGAAGACCTCATCCCTGGGACATGGGCAGTGGTACCGTTGACCAGGGATGTTGCAGACAGGGGAATACCATTTGCCGTGAATCAGTGCAATTTGGACAAGCTCATAAAAGTGTCCAGGTCGGAACAAGAGTTCCGCTGGCAGCCAGTGGACTGTCAGTGGTACCGGCAGATGATGCGTGGACTGAAACAGTCCTGCACTCTAGCCGGGATGACTAATGATGAAATTAGACAAGTCAAATTGATGGTGTGCAAATCAGATGGAGTCAGCCATCGCTTGTATGAGATAGAGGGTGATTGTATGGTACCAAGTATCTATTGTACTAATTTTATTGATATTCCTGAAATGGTAAAAGTGAATGATTATGTGTGTGAGATTAATGGTAAACAAAAAAGACATAAAAAAGGTAAAAAAGAGAGACTTAGAAACATGAAAGCTCAGCAAATGTCAACAGGGGATGTGAAGAATGCTGTACACAGAAGCCGTTTCTCAATATGCGAACTTGTCTGTACTTGTGTTCTTGTGGACTTGTGAAACGTCATCAGTCGCTGCCCTAGTACTGTTCCAATTCAAAGTTCACATCTAGCCAAGTCCAGTTCAAATCCCCGGATGTGTTCTTGATCCGCCCCTTTTACCGAGGATGCATCGAGAGGTGACTTGTGCGAACTCGAGACAGCCAGGTATCCCAGAATGCATCGCACACCAACCAGCAAGCGTCAATAGCAGAGGAGAAACCCCGCGTAATTTAAAAATACTGCTATAATTGTGTCATGAAATGTAGTTTTAAGAGTATTTCAGGCGAGAATGTAGTTGTTTAAAGCTCAAATCTTTGGTTTATTTATAAAGATAGCACCTATTTGAAAATTTGATCTGACGTTTTCGGAGTTGTGAGAACCAGCTGGCAATCGGACGCGCAGCGCTCGTACCCCGCCGAGAACAATCTTTCCTCGGCTACTGCTGCTGACTTGCCGCTGGCTCGGATGTCTCTAGTCTAGTGGTTTAACATGAGATATAAATAGTCTTCTGTATATCCAACAGGCGATTTATTTATTTTATTTGTCTCATTAATGTATAATTTGTTCCCTGGCAAAACGTTTTAGCTGAGGGCAAAGTGAAGTTTCATAACTCTATTTAACGTTAGTCTATTTAACTTTAACGATGTAGCCTAGAGAGCTGACTTATGTTTGACTGAATCGTTTGCTTTATTATTGTATAGCTTCTTATACCTTTTAGGCTACTTATACTTTTAGAATGGCTATTATTGATCATTAAAACTGACATTTAACAAAAAAAGGTTATGTCATTTTATTTTATATATTTAAAACATAAAATATTTTATTATAGCCTACATGTTGCCTACATTCTCTTCACTGTATATACATATATGACACAACCCTGTCTCTTTTTGCTAAATGTTCGTTTTAATGATCAATATTATAATGTTTTTATTCATCATATTTTTAAAATGAAAACAAAGAGTCAGGGTTGTGCTTTATATTTCGTGTTGTTGTAAATATGCAGTTAAGATAATCAATTGCGTTGCCTGAACCACATTTGTGTGGCCATTATGTTAAAGTTTTTTTTAAATGAAAATGAAAAGAGGCAAAGGTGGTTTATAACATATTTTATTTTATTTGTAGCCTATAAAGAGATAACCGGAGTAACCAGAGCGAGCTGCATGAGTGACACTATCAAGTACGCTGCTGTTCCATTTCAGAATTATCGGACTTGTGTCCTCCCGTCCTCGGGAGTTCGTTCTCCTGAGTCGAACTTGTCAGTCCGAACTACCAAGGACTCAAGTCCGAACTTTGCGTACTTGGTATTGAGAAACGGCTAGAGTGTGTGATGATGACATTTCCTTTGCAAACGTCGTTGCTGGGGCAACGCAGCAGAACAGGAAACCACCAGCCCTGCATGAGATGACGGAAGCTGAAATGCTCCAGCTTGTGCGGAAGATCAGTATCAGTGACTGCTAAATGTTATGCCATTAGATTAGCTTTTTAGAGCTATGCTGCATGGTGTTTAGAAAACGTCTCGGTTACGTATGGTAACCCTCGTTCCCTGAGTCCAGGGAACGGAGACGCCTCGTCGGGGGAGTTCCCCTGACGAATTGGGATCACGCTAGGGAGACCAATTGCCTTCGAGTGAATTAAAACGAGCCAATGAACATTGGCATGCAACATTTGCATTCCGCAGCCCGCCTACCAGCGCGGGTATAAAGCCCGGAAGCAAACATTGCATCATCGCTTTTCGCTGAGGAGCCGAACAGTGTCCAGCCCTCCGCGAAGGTACAGCAACATGGCGACGGGACGAGGCGTCTCCGTTCCCTGGACTCAGGGAACGAGGGTTACCATACGTAACCGAGACGTTCCCTTTCGTCAGCAGGGAACTCCGACGCCTCGTCGGGGGAGTTCCCCTGACGAATTGGGATCCCTACCAAAACGCCATGGTGCTGGCCCCTTCCAGCGCCCAGCTAAGCTACAGCCCTGCAGCAGTTTCCAGAAATTTTGCGGGAGCTAGCTAGGGAATCACACTGCTGTTCCACAAGACCCAATCAGTGGATATTGGATAACACTGGGAAAGCGTGCCCGTCCCAAGGAAAATAATAATGGGGGGGAACGCTGCGGAAGCTGAGGCAGCCTAGAGGAAGGCCCTCAAATACACACATGTACAAACCACGTAGGGTAGTGAAACATATGGCAGTCCTTGAAGGTAGTCCCAGTCCGGAGGAGTGTGGAGCGTACTCAACAGGGACGACAGAATGAGTCTGTCAAGGGGAAGACATGGCTGAACTGCACGTGGCAATCATGGGTCACCGCAGGGACCACTGGAAAAGCACCCAGTCTACTAGCAACTCCTTACTGAAGGTAGCAGACCTGGTGCCGGGCGATCCGCAACGCCTGGCACCGGAGGGGTGATGGAGGAACTCACGAGGTTAGCCGTTTGTTGGGTAACCAACGGAGCAAAACATGCACGTATCCGCTCACGGAATGGCGTCGCAAGCCGACACACCTATTCCCTCTAATTACTGGCCGTAGCGAGTACTCGGGAGGAAACAGGTTCCACACGTAGGCTATAAAATCTAGCGAACGTGTTCGGTGTCGCCCAGCCCGCAGCTCTACAAATGTCTGTTAGCGAGGCGCCTTGTGCCAGAGCCCAGGAAGCGGCAACACTCCTAGTGGAATGAGCCCGCAACCTGGGAGGGCAGGGCTCACCCTGGGACTCATAAGCCCTGGTGATAGCATCCACTAACCAGTGGGCTAACCTCTGCTTGGAGACAGCCTTCCCCTTCTGCTGGCCTCCGTAACAAACAAAGAGCTGATCTGAGGTCCTAAAGCTTTGCGTTCTGTCTATATAAACCCGGAGGGCCCGGACGGGACAGAGAAAAGCTAGGGCTGGGTCTGCCTCCTCCTGGGGCAGCGATTGCAGGTTCACTACCTGGTCCGCGAAGGGAGTGGTAGGAACCTTGGGCACATATCCGAGCCTGGGTCTCAATATAACCTGAGAAAGGCCAGGCCCGAACTCTAGGCACGATTCGCCGACCGAAAATGCCTGCAGATCCCCCACCCTCTTGAAGGAGGCCAATGCTAACAGGAGCGCTGTCTTAATGGACAGGATATTAAGCTCGACTGACAGCAAAGGCTCAAAAGGAGGACTTTGAAGTGCTTTAAGCACCAGAGTTAAGTCCCAAGAGGGTACAGGGTGCAAGTTGCGAGGTGGATTTAGCCTCCTAGCACCCTTGAGGAATCTGATGACCAGGTCGTGCTTCCCCACGGACTTACCTTCAACTACATCGTGAGGTGCGGCTATTGCGGCAACATACACTTTAAGGGTGGAGGGAGACAGCCTTCGCTCCAACCCCTGTTGTAGGAAGGAGAGCACGACTCTGATCGGGCAAGTTCGTGGGTTCTCCCATGGGAAGAACACCAGCCGACAAACAGGTTCCACTTCAGAGCATAGAGGCGCCTCGTAGAGGGGGCTCTAGCTGAAGAGATGGTATCTACCACTGCCTGTGGCAGGCCATCTAGAACCTCCGCGTCCCGTCCAGGGACCAGACATGGAGTTTCCAGAGGTCTGGACGCGGGTGCCATGGAGTGCCCCGTCTCTGAGAAAGAAGGTCCTTCCTCAGAGGAATCGGCCAAGGAGGGGCTGTCGTGAGGAGCATGAGTTCTGGGAACCAAGTCCGGGTTGGCCAATACGGGGCCACCAAAAGGACCTGCTCCTCGTCCTCCCTGACCTTGCACAGAGTCTGTGCAAGAAGGCTCACTGGGGGAAACGCATATTTGTGTAGGTCCCGGGGCCAGCTGTGTGCCAGGGCATCTGTGCCGAGAGTTCCTTCGGTCAGGGAGTAATACCACTGGCAATGGGTCGTGTCCGGAGAGGCAAACAGGTCTACCTGTGCGGCTCCGAAGATTCGCCAAATCAGCTGGATCACCTGGGGATGGAGTCGCCATTCTCCCGGAAGGGGAGGCTGACGTGAAAGCTCGTCGGCCACACAATTGAACTCCCCTGGGACATGAACGGCACGAAGCGACCTCAGATGCTTCTGACTCCATAGGAGGAGGTGGGAGGCGAGTCGCGACATACGACGGGAGCGCAGACCACCTTGTCGGTTGATGTACGCAACGGTCGCAGTGCTGTCCGTACGGACCAGTACGTGCTTGTGTCTGAGAAACCCCTTGAGGCGACACAAGGCCAAGCGTACTGCTTGCAACTCTAGGCAGTTGATGTGCCAATGCAGCTGGGGCCCCGTCCACAGACCCGAGACTGCATGCCCTTTGTACGTGGCCCCCCAACCCTTGGCAGAAGCATCTGTGAACACCACAGCATGCCTGGAAACCTGGACTAGGGGCACTCCGGCCCGTAGAAACCCAGGATCCGACCAAGGGGTGAAGGTTTGGCGACAGTGCGGGGTGACTTTGACCCGGAACGTGCCGCTCTGCCACGCCCACCTCGGGACTCGATCGTGAAGCCAGTGCTGGAGCGGTCTCATATGCAACAAGCCGAGCGGCGTTACTGCGGCTGCCATATGCCCCAGGAGCCTCTGAAACTGTTTCAGTGGGACCGCTGTCCTGCCTCGAAAGGACTTGAGACAGGTGAGCACTGACTGGACGCGCTCCTCTGTGAGGCGCGCAGTCTGAGCGACCGAGTCCAGTTCCATACCGAGATAAGAGATCCTCTGCACGGGGCAGAGTTTGCTCTTCTCCCAGTTGACCTGAAGCCCCAAATGACTGAGGTGACGGAGCACCATGTCCCTGTGATCGCACAACACATCTCGCGAGTGAGCAAGAATGAGCCAGTCGTCGAGATAGTTGAGAATGCGTACGCCTTGTTCTCTCATGGGAACAATGGCCGCCTCCGCGACTTTCGTGAAGACACGGGGCAACAGGGCCAGCCCGAAGGGTAGGACCTTGTACTGATATGCTCGACCCTCGAAAGCAAACCGAAGAAATGGTCTGTGTCGAGGAAGAATCGAGACATGAAAGTACGCGTCCTTCAGGTCGATCGCTGCAAACCAATCCCGGGGACGGATGCATTCGAAAATGCGTTTCTGCGTGAGCATCTTGAACGGGAGCTTGTGCAGGGCCCGATTCAATACTCGCAGATCCAGGATTGGCCGTAACCCACCGCCTTTCTTGGGTACAATGAAGTAAGGGCTGTAAACCCCAGTCCTCATATCGGCTGGAGGGACCGGCTCGATCGCGTCCTTCGCCAGCAGGGCGTCGATCTCTTTCCGCAAGATAGGAGCATCCACTGGACGCACACGGGTAAAGTGGATGCCCTTGAACTTGGGAGGCCGGTGTGCAAACTGAGTTGCATAGCCGAGCCGGATGGTGTGGATGAGCCAGTGCGACGGCCTCGGGAGCGCTAGCCAGGCTCCGAGAAACTGCCGCAACGAGCCCACCCGCACCGCCGGCGTACCCGCGGAGGGGCAGCGAGGCGGAAGGCAGGGACACGGCTCCGGTGGCATTGTAGCGGCCGAGAGCAGGGTCTGGGTGTGTATTTGGACAACACCTACCTGCCTCCACCGGGGGACAGACGGCAGAGAAGACCCTAGAGTGTTCTGCTGCGGGCTGTCGCCCGGCGAGAGAAGGGGAGGAGACGAGGAGCGAGGCCCAAGGGCGGCTGCTGGTCTCCGTACCTTCCCGCCCAGCAGCAGACAGGAGTGACGTGACCGGGGTGGCGCCACTGCTATCTGAGAGCTGGGGAGAGGGGAACGAGAGCGGCGCAGCTCGGGGGCGGCGTGCACTGCCATTCTGACCCTCTCGGACGGAGGAGACTGGTCTTATTTAACTGCCAGTCTCGACCGTGAGGGGAAACGAGGAGCGAGGCCCGGGGGCATCGAGTCCTGGTTTCCGCCTCATCCAGCGAGAGACGAGAGTGACGAGGCCGAAGCCCTCACTGCCATCTGAGCGCTGGGGCCCGTGAGCGACTTAGAGGAAGTGGACTGCTCAAACTTTGGGTACCGCTGACTGGATGACCAGCGGCGGAACAGAAACAAAATTCTCCACCCGGCCCTCCCCCGGGGGAAGGAGTGGTGATGACACGCACTCCCGAAGAGCAGAACGTCACATACTCTGGTCGCTTCTCTCAGAGTCATTTCCCTACCTATTTGCTAGGGGGAAACAAACTCTGAGCGGGCTGGTTTTGAGGCGCTCCTGGACCACTAATGTGGACATCGTCTGACCGAGGGCCAGCGTTGTGACTAATCACGGTCAGTCACTAAGCGCAGCTCTACCCCGAGTCAGAACTACCCACGTGCAGTGAAAGTGCAGGGGTAGTGAGAGAGGAAAAACTTCTGCAGATTTAGGCATGTTTGGCTTGCCATATTGGCACCAAAAAGCTTCCATACTGCCAAAATTTTTCACACACATCCAGGCACTTTAGAATAGCCCAGGAAAGTGTGGCTGTCAAGTCTGAATCTTCAGCACGAGAACACACCATTATAGTAGGAACTCAGCATCATTTTCAGAGTATAACAGCCCTCTCTCCGATGTAGCAATCGACATCTGCCCTCCCCTGGGGCCCCGAATGAAATGCTTGGTCCCTCATGAGAAAGACCAGAATCCCATCCGAAAGCCTCGACGGCACACGGCATGCTGAGCGGCTCAAGCCTTTACGAGAAAGGGGAGACAAACAACGTGCCGACGTGGTTATGCACTCATGAGAGAACATGAACCACCCACGAACACAGTCTCAACACACTGATTAGGCATGTGAAACAGTGATCATGGCCGTCAACCAGGCATGCAAGACAGTGAACGTGGCCATCGCCTTGATGACACACGGCACGCTGAGCACTCAAGCCTGCAGGCAAGGCGAACAACGTGCCGACGTGGTCATGCTCTCATAAGAAAGCATAAACCACCCACGAACACAGTCTGAGCATGTTTGCGATGCGCTAGAGGAGTAGGAAGCTCGTGAGGGTCTTTCACCTGGCGAGACATTCCGCACTGTAACCCTCAGACCACCAAATGCTCATTAACCAAAGTAGTCCTCTTTTTAGAAAAGGAACTAAATTGGGGAACAAGCAAATGGGACTCAACCTCGTAGAGGCACACGAGTCTCGGCCGCGCATCTAGAGCGCCGAATGACGCGCGCTGAGTTGCCGTGACAACCCGCGCTGTCAGCCGGCGCTCGACGGCACACGGCATGCTGAACGGCTCGATCCTTTAAAAAGGGGAGACGAACAACGTGCCGACGTGGCCATGCACTCATGAGAGAGCATGAACCACCCACGAACGCAGCTTCAACACACCGATTAGGCATGTGAAACAGCGGTCGTGGCCGTCAATGAGGACAGGAAACGATCGCATCCAGAAACACACGAGTGAAACATCATCCTGAAAAGGACGCGATTTTCACTCGTGTTGCTCTTTCAGGAAGAAAGTACTCTCTTTATTGTGCTGAAGCACACAGGGATCCAACGCGGCAACACAGCGGGGAAACTGCAAGCCCGCTGTGCGCACTCAACCGTTTACCAGCTGTGAAAACAGCTTTTGAATTAACAGTGTAGACGCAGCCGGCAGACAGGAATCGCGTGGTCGCTGAAGCGCCGTCTCACCAACACAGAAAGATCCCCTCCTGAAACAGCAGACTCGTAGAGCGTAAGAAAGATACAATCTTAAGCTCATTCACTCAAAGAGGACACAACCGGTCGGCTCCGAAGCAAAAAGCGATGATGCAATGTTTGCTTCCGGGCTTTATACCCGCGCTGGTAGGCGGGCTGCGGAATGCAAATGTTGCATGCCAATGTTCATTGGCTCGTTTTAATTCACTCGAAGGCAATTGGTCTCCCTAGCGTGATCCCAATTCGTCAGGGGAACTCCCCCGACGAGGCGTCGGAGTTCCCTGCTGATGAAAGGGAACTATTTTTAAAGGCAGAACCTGAGTTCAAAGGAACTCAAGACTATATAAGATGCAAACAAAGGAAGATTTATTGCTCTTCCTTGCAACCAACAACCTGGTACGCCAGCTTTACCAGGCGCAAGAAGCAAGCTATCTTTAGCTATTTTTTACATCTGTTAGTTAGTACTCATCTATAATCTGTAACAAGTATCCTTATCATTTGATTATTTTAATAAAGTTTGTTAAACATTTTTTATAATCATCTGTCTGGACCTTGGATTTTTTGAGTACCGTCTTCTTCTGCCTGGGACAGGAAATCTTTTGGTGAAGGAGACGCACACGTGGGGTGAGCATTCTTTCTGTTGAAAGTATTATTACCATGTGTGTTGATTTGATCATATAGCCTGGCCAAAGAGGCAGCATGTAACAGAGTGATGTTATATTGCAAAAAAGGTTTAAGGAGTACCTCAAAAGACAGACTTATAATACTCGTGATATATCTATTATTTTTATAGTAGAATATTAACTTGTATAGAGTGATCGTCTAACTCCTTAAGGTCACGACTAAAGGATAGGCTCTTTAGTTACCGCGAGATTATTTCTATAAACTCTGAAGAGGATTTGGGAATAATTGGGAACGGCATTAATCGTGAACCATTACAAGTAGCGTAAGTCAGAGCGACTTTTCGTCTGTTTATGGGGGCCGCAACCGATGGCTGCCGCCACTAAGCAGACCATGTCACATTGGGTCAGGGATGCTATTGCTCTTGTCTATGAGGCGCGCGGTCAAGCTTCGCCAATGGCTTTAAGGGCTCACTCCACCAGAGGGGTCGCCTCCTCTGGGGGGGAGGAGGGGGTCCATGGGTGGTCTATGGGGGCATTTGCCCATTATCGCCCCCTAAAGGCGTCCGAATAGCACCTACTCCCGGGGCAACAGGTTAGTCCGGGGGTTATCGCCAAGTGACAAATACCCACTATTTAATGGGCAATTGTCATCCATATTCGCCCTGTGATCCATCGGGGCCACTATGCGTCCAATGGCACCTTATTTGTACGGGCTTTTTTCCACGAACCACCTATTTGGACTACCTCTCTATATCAGATCCCAAGACAATTAATTAGTAAAAAACATTAGAAATAGTTTTTTAAAATAGGAAATGTGACCTATTGAGAGAGGACTATGACAATGTTCTACAAAAAACTTCAAGTTCAGGTAGACATGCTTACCATGCTTGTCACAGTTTATTGGCGGGGTTGGGCCTCGGGTTTCGGTTCCCGGTATCTTCTGCCCCTTACTGTCCACACACCAGAAGTAACCTGTGGACGGCCAGTACTGCTGAGGCTTGTACTGACCCTCCTCATCACACTGAGGGATGAAGACTCCAAGCATATGATTTCTCTGCTGTCTCTCTGCTTCTTCTCTCTGCTGCTCACACTGGGTCTTATTGGGACGACCTTCAAGGTAAACGTACCAGAGATTATAGAATTTACTTGGAGGGTTAGTTCTCCAAAATTTTTTAATTCTGTCATCAATAAGTCACCCTCATGTTGTTCCAAAACTCATAAGACTTTCGTTCAACTTGGGAACAACCAATGAGGTTAATTTGACTCACAATATTTATATCCATGAGATCGGCCTCTTACAATGAACACACTGCTGAAGTTTCATCAAGATCAGTTAATGTATGCTGAAGTTATAACACAGTTCCTGTGTCCCTTATTCGCCATAAATTTGTTTCCTCGCCACGGCCAAACCGTTCATGATATCAAAAATCCGTCTGCAATTTAGCATCCTCAATGTCTTGACTTCATGCTGACCGACTTTGGAGGCGATTGGATGAATTTCCTAGGAGGAGTACATCAAATTCCACAGCACGCGTTTCCAAACAACCCATAATAGCCGACTTCCTGTTGGGCTGGCGTAAAATGGTAAATGGTAAATGGACTGCATTTATATAGCGCTTTCACAGACCCAATGGCCACCAAAGCGCTTTACAATATTGCCTCACATTCACCCATTCACTCACTCATTCATACACCGACGGCGGTGTCAGCCATGCAGGGCGATCCAGCTCGTCGGGAGCAGCTGGGGTCAGGTGTCTTGCTCAAGGACACCTCGACACTTGGTCAGGTGGAACCGGGGATTGAACCACCAACCTTACGGTTTGTAGACAATCTACATGAACCACTGAGCCACTGCCGCCCTAAAACTTTGAGCACGAAAGTTGTTCGGCCCGATGAGATCTATATGTGTACCGAGTTTCATATTATTACATGCAAGTGTGTTTGATTTATGGACAAGTGTTAGGATCCCGTTCCAGGGGGCGCTGTCGAGCACCCGGGTACCAGCTTCAGCCCGGCCTTCAGTTACCTCAAGGCACCGGGGTGGCGGTGCCGCCATTTGGCCCTTCATCGCTGCTCGCTGCTATATTTATATATATATATATATTAGGGGTGGGAATCACCAGAGGCACCACGATACGATATTATCCCGATACTTGGGTCACGATACGATATTATTGCGATTTTAAAAATATTGCGATATTCTGCAATATATTGCAATTTATTACCTTTTTCCAAATTCAAATTATGTCCGCAAAGGAAAACTGTCAACATCTGTTTGTTCATGTCACATCAATTTTAATAATCTCCGTTAATAATCTGCGTTAATAATCTGTTACACAGAAGAACTTTATTATATTAAATATTAATCAAAAATGATTCACACCTTCACAAAATCCAAACATTCAGTGTAAGAGTAAAACAATGACATAACATTATTTATAGTAAGTTTATTTGATTCACATCTTATTTAGAGTTTTGACGTCGACAACCCAACTGCATTTACCGCAAACAGTCTAAACTAAAAGATTGTTTTGGTTGAATCGGTTCGATGCGAGGGAGCGAGAGAGAGAGAGCAAGACAGTTTGAAGACGGCGAGGGTGCGCGCGCGCGACCGGGGCTCTCTCTCTCTCTGCTCGTTCTTTCAGTAATATGCGCATTATCGCAAGCGCAAAAGTCATACATCACTCAAGTCAAGTCAAGTCAAGTCAAGTCATCTTCATTTATATAGCGCTTTTAACAATGTAAATTGTCTCAAAGCAGCTTTACAGAGATAAATGTATAATTTAACGTAAGATTGTTTTGGCTTTATAGCGGTTCTTTAATAAAGTTATTTTCCAGCTAAAGTTAGTTTTGATTGATTCGCTTCCGTCGCAACGATCATTTGTTTTTAAATTAGGGCCGCCAAGACGACACCATTCTCTCTACACAGACTTTAGCGAACCTGTGAGAAACGCTGATGGCGTTCAGATGCGCATTAAGAACGGGTTCTATAATTATGTGCGTTTGAATATATGTGTGCAGGTTTGGAATTCCCTACAAACCAAGCCTAAACAAATTACTGGTGTTTCCTTATAGTTTTGATTCAGAATTTTATTTTATTTTATCAATTCGGGGTAGATACGCAAATTGAGTTTTCCCGACGACGCGTTATCTGTAGAGTGGGAAAGGGATCCTCCATAGGGAGAGACTAGTTGGCCCTTCAGCACTGCATTGACATCGGGTCCAGGCGAAGGTCCTTCATCAGATCTGGAAACGGCCTGGATCCGGCAGGCTGCGGGAAAACCTTGGGATAAACAAAGACACTAAAATTAGCGTAGATGCCATTCTTCTCATGATGTAACAAGTACATCAGGATTTATGGGAAGTGTTCCCGGTTCCAGCTGACCTAATCTATGCAGCCTAATATTGAATTATAGAAGTCTATAATGTATTATGTGAACGCTATGTCAAAGAGATGTGTCTTTAATCTAGATTTGAACTGACAGAGTGTGTCTGCTTCCCGGACAATGGTAGGAAGGCTGTTCCAAAGTTTTGGTGCTAAATAGGAAAAGGATCTACCGCCAGCAGTCGATTTAGATATTCTAGGTATTATCAACTGGCCGGAATTTTGAGATCGAAATAGACGTGAAGGAGTATAATGCGTTAAGAGCTCGCTCAAGTACTGCGGAGCTAAACCATTTAGTGCTTTGTAAGTAATCAGCAATATTTTAAAATTGATGCGATGTTTAATAGGGAGCCAGTGCAGTTTTGACAGAACCGGGCTAATATGGTCATACTTCCTGGTTCTGGTAAGAACTCGAGCTGCTGCGTTTTGGACCAGCTGCAGTTTGTTTATTAAGCGTGCAGGGCAACCACCCAGTAGAGCATTACAATAATCTAGCCTTGAGGTCATGAACGCATGGACTAATTGTTCCGCATTTGTCAATGAGAGCATATGACGTAATTTAGATATATTTTTAAGATGGAAAAATGCGGTTTTACAGATACTAGACACGTGACTTTCAAATGAAAGATTGGTATCAAAGAGCACACCCAGGTTCCTAACCGACGACGAAGACTTAACAGAGCAGCCATCAAGTGTTAGACAGTATTCTAGGTTATTACGTGAGGAAGTTTTTTGTCCAATAATTAGAATCTCTGTTTTTTCAGAATTTAGAAGTAGGAAATTACGAGTCATCCAGTTTTTTATATCAGCTATGCATTCTGTTAATTTAGTGAATTGGTAAGTTTCGTTAGGTTTTGAAGAAATATAGAGCTGAGTATCGTCGGCATAACAGTGGAAGCTAATTCCATGTTTCCTAATGATATCTCCTAATGGCAGCATGTACAGAGTGAACAGCAGCGGTCCTAGTACTGAGCCTTGTGGTACGCCATACTGAACTTGTGATCGATGAGACATCTCATCATTCACTGCTACAAACTGATAACGGTCAGATAAGTATGATTTAAACCATGCTAGTGCATTTCCCGTAATGCCAACATAATGTTCTAATCTATTTAAAAGAATGTCGTGGTCAATGGTGTCAAACGCAGCACTAAGATCGAGTAACACTAATAGAGAGACACAACCACGATCGGATGATAAGAGCAAATCATTTGTTACTCTAACGAGAGCAGTCTCAGTACTATGGTATGGTCTAAATCCGGACTGAAAATCCTCGCAGATATCATTTCTTTCTAGAAAGGAACATAGTTGTGAAGATACTGCCTTTTCTAGTATCTTTGACAGAAAGGGTAGATTCGAGATCGGCCTGTAATTGACTAATTCTGAAGGATCAAGTTGCATTTTTTTAACAAGCGGTTTAATCATAGCCAGCTTAAAGTTTTTTGGTACGTATCCTAGAGACAAAGAGGAATTAATGATATTAAGAAGAGGATCTATGACCTCTGGAAGCATCTCTTTCAGTAGCTTAGTCGGTATAGGGTCTAACATACATGTTGTAGATTTAGATGATTTAACGAGTTTAGTAAATTCTTCCTCTCCTATAGCAATGAATGAATCAAATTTTTCCTCAGGGAGACTACAATGCACTGCCTGATGCGATACTGTAGTAGACGGTTGCATAGTTATAATTTTATCCCTGATATTATCAATCTTATAAGTGAAGAAGTTCATAAAGTCATTACTGCTGTGCTGCTTGGAACCTTCTGTGTTTGAAGCTTTCTTTTTCGTTAGTTTAGCCACTGTTTCAAATAAATACCTAGGATTATGTTTATTTTCTTCTAATAGGTTTGAAAAATAAGCAGATCTAGCAGCTTTTAAAGCCTCTCTGTAAGCAATCGAGCTCTCTTTCCATGAAATGCGAAATACCTCTAATTTTGTTTTCTTCCAGTTGCGCTCCATTTTTCTGGCTGCTCTCTTAAGGGCCCGAGTGTGCTCGTTGTACCACGGCGTTGGATTATTTTCTTTAATCTTCTTTAAGCGCAACGGAGCAACTGTGTCTAAAGTGCTGGAAAAGAGAGAGTTAAAAGTTTCTGTTGCAATATCAAGTTTTTCTAAGCTATCCGGGATGCTAAAATGATGAAACTGATCAGGAAGATTATTAATAAAGCAATCTTTAGTAGCAGAAGTGATAGGTCTAACATATTTGTAACACGGAGTCGGCTTTGCAGCCTTGGCTAAATGTAATTTACACGAGACTAGATAATGATCTGAGATGTCATCGCTCTGCTGCAGAATTTCAACGGCATCAACATCTATTCCATGTGATATTATTAGATCTAGAGTATGATTACGACGATGAGTAGGTCCTGACACGTGTTGTCTAACTCCAATTGAGTTTACAATGTCTTTAAATGCCAATCCCAATGCATCTTTTTCATTATCGATGTGTATATTAAAATCACCAACAATTAGTACTTTATCTGCAGCCAATACTAACTCTGATAGAAAGTCCGCAAATTCTTTGATAAAGTCTGTATGGTGCCCTGGTGGCCTGTATACAGTAGCCAGCACAAATCTCAAACGTGATTTATCATTTTTACTATATATTTTTACATTAAGCACTAACACTTCAAAAGAATTATATTCGAAACTTGATTTCTTAGTGGTTTTGAAAATATTACTATAAATTACAGCAACACCACCCCCTTTGCGTTTCAGACGGGGTTCATGTTTATAACAGTAATCTTGCGGGGTGGACTCATTTAAAGTAATGTAATCGCTTGGTTTTAGCCAGGTTTCTGTCAAACACAGCACATCTAGGTTATTATCTGAAATCATATCATTAACAATGAGTGCTTTTGAAGTAAGCGATCGAATATTCAGCAACCCAAGCTTTGGCATTTGCTCATCTGTATTATAGCTGTTTTTTATTTGTTGAACATCAATTAAATTTTTAACCTTAGATAGGTTTAAACATTTTTTGGATTTCCAAAATCGGGGAACAGACACAGTCTCTATATGATGATAGCTAGGTGAAAGAGGCTCTATGTGATGGGATTTATCTGACCTGGGTGACGCGAGGCCGCTAGCAGACGGTTGGTTTAGCCAGTCTGTCTGCTTCCTGACCTGGTGCCCAATTTGTCATGTTTGAGCTCTAAGACTATGAGCCATATTACTAGATAGAAGAGCAGCACCATCCCAGGAGGGATGAATACCATCTCTTTTCAACAGGTCAGGTTTGCCCCAAAAACTTTTCCAATTGTCTATGAATTCTATATTATTACACGAAGTCTCACCGATCAAATAAGGCTTTGGCGAGACAAAAAATTGCTTGTGAGAGAGACGCGTGAGTGACAGAGAGACGGAGGGAGAGCAGGGAAAGAAAATGCCGCCGAATGAATATGCTGCGTGTTTTAAATTGCGTAAACATTTTTTTATAACGAAACGCAATATGTGGCCGGTGTTGATTCTGTGGCGCACCGCCACGAATTAGTCTATGTGTGGGATTTTTTTCTCTGATGCTGCCATGTTTATTTTATCTACGTCCTCCTGCACGCTGACAGTCAACCCGACAGTCACCCCGCTGACCTCACCAGAAAACAAACAGCACCATCTAGTGGACTGAATGAGCAATTGATTTTTAGCATTCTACTACCAAAGTTAAATTCTCATGTGTAATTTAAATAATAAAAGATCGATACTTGGCGCCCGTGTATCGATACAGTATTGCCACAGAAAATATCGCGATACTGTGCAGTATCGATTTTTTCCCCCACCCCTAATATATATATATACATTTTTTTTTTTTTTATGGCAAGCCGTTCAGGAAAAATTATATTTATAATATGAAGTCTGAATATATAGAATGAAAGTCTGAATATATAGAATGAAAGTCTGAATATATATAGAATGAAAGTCTGAATATATATAGAATGAAAGTCTGAATATATAGAATGAAAGTCTTAATAGAATGAAATTCTGAATATATAGAATGAAAGTCTGAATATATATAGAATGAAAGTCTAAATGTATGTGAAAGTGTGAATATGTGAAATGAAAGTGTACATTTGACAATTCTCACTGAATAATGTGTAGTTCCCTTTCGAAAGCTACAATCGATGCTGCGCTGCTCAGCGCATTGGGAACGTGCTGAAGATGTCCCAGGACTGCTCTTCAGACAAAATATCCTGACGATGCACCTGTGGCTCATCTACTTATAGCCTTGTGTCGCGGGGGCACGCCGATGACGTCACCGACCGAGGCTATATTGCCTCCGGGTCAATTTCATTGACGTGTTATACACAATATTCACAGCTGGTCACGATTAAAGACGTTCCCAATGCGCTGAGCAGCGCAGCATCTCGTTCCGCTTTCTCAGGGAACAAGGTTACAGTTAAGTAACCGGAGACGCTTGTTTTAGCCTTTTGAATTGTGATTCATTTAAAAATGTCATTCCCTGAAATTTTCCAATACTTTGGTGAGCTACAAGACTTTTTGCAACAGTTGGTCATACTCCAAACAACATAAACAATTTGGAGTCTACATCACGTCATCTCGAGGACCATATTTCCTTTCTTGCAACATTTTTAGCGCTTATGGGCAGTCATGTTCAACAAAATGTTGCTGAAAGAACATTATGCATCATTCTCAAAGGAATTTATGAATCTTATGAATTCACCGCATTCACTCTTCCGCGATGAAATAGTGAATTCGTTTCTTCATCAGTAGAACGATGTTGAGTATGGTTGCCAGTATCGTTACTTAAAATTGCTGCTACTAAATTTCGTGCAGACTCGCTCATTGTTCAAAATGTGTATAACAAATAGTAGATGAATAACACAAGATGGTGCTGATAACGTCAGATTTTCATTCCATATATTCAGACATTTGTTTTATATATTCAGACTTTCATTCTATACATATTCAGACTTTCATTCTCTCTCTCTCTCTCTCTCTATTTTATATATATATATATATATATATATATATATATATATATATTTAGACTTTCATTCTATATTCAGACTTTCATTCTATATATATATTCAGACTTTCATTCCATATATTCAGACATTCGTTTTATATATTCAGACTTTCATTTTATATATGCAGACATTCATTCTATCTATCTATCTATCTATCTATCTATCTATATATATATGTAAAAAAAAATATATATATATATATATACATTATATATATGTAACAAAAAAAAAATTATATATATATATATATATATATATATATATATATATATATATATATATATATATATATATATATATATATATATAATATATCGGGCAGAGAAGAGCGAACGTTTTTGGACATTCATCATATTGCATTGGTTTTCATTTCTTGTCCTCAAACCGAGCACTAATCTGTTTATTTTTAAGTCACACATTCTCCATTGATTAAAAAAGACAATCAAATGTATTTTTTAATGGTAGAATTATTTTATACAGAAATAAATTATTTATAATTCAGATGAGAATAAAGTTAGTGTTAATTAAAATTGTAAGGAAAACAAATATATTGATCTAAAATCTACTATCATTTGCTGCAAATAGGTTGACTATTTATATTTATTATTATATTTTATTACGGCTGTAATGAACCGGCTGCGATGTCAAGATTGCAATGCTGGAATACACAGTGTGTGCGTGTGTGTGTGTGTGTGTGTGTGTGTGTGTGTGTGTGTGAGGCGTGGGCGCGATCGAACAGTGGAAAAATAAAAACATAGGCTACTCCGTCGGTTTGTTCATACAGGAGACCATTTAAACTGCACTGTGTTTACTTATATTTATGTACACTCGCAATAAAACACAACATTGTGCTTTTGTAAAAAAACATTCAAGGCAATCCCACCCCCGAAATCGCGCTATTTTTTAACCCTTTAGGCGCCAGAGGTTTTTTCCTAAAACGTTCGATTTTGACATCTTAATTTCAAAAGGCTATATATTAAAAGTGATAAAAGATAGAGACTTTCTGTAAATTAGAGAAATATTAAGGATGACCCAAAGTTTATGTAGGAATTACATTTTCCCATCTAATTTGCATATTATGACGTCATAGAGTGGCGGCCATCTTGGATTATAGAATTTTCATGAAAAGACACATGTTTAAAAGATAAAATGCAGCACTTCTTTCCCCCAAAAATGTCCCTCACCTTCTGTATGCTATATTGCACAATACTGAATGCTCAGGTAAATAGTAAGTAGTGAACAAACTGTGTAAATCATTACTAATAATAGAAACAAACTGAATGCATGTAGCGATTGGCCTTTTGCTGTAGAGATTTTCCATTTACTACATACAGTAGGCACTCTGATTCCATGTATGGTGCACATATTATTCATATGACACACAAACACAAGTAGACAAGACCTGTTTAGTTCAAAAGCTCACTCGCCATGGCATGCCACAGATCATGAGTGAGATGACGAGACAAGACGAGAGACAATGTTAGTTTTTTTTGTGTGTGTGTGTGTTTTTTTTTTTTTGGTTGTTGTTTTTTTAGCTGACATAGACGCACACATCATAAGGACATGAACACACAAAAAAGAACACATATTGTACACTAAAATGGTCAGGGAAATAGATAGTAAATCAACAGTGTAAATCATTACTAATACATGGCAGACAAAAAAAAAAAAAGAATTTATGTTGCAGAGCTTTTGCTGTAGAGATAATGACTCCCTATCCATCCAGGTGACATTTCTTGTAGTGTTTCATGGTGTGGTCTTGCGATAGACTCGTTAGCCCCTCTGCTCCGTGTCACACCGCCTCTGCTCCTGCTACGAGCAGCGCGGGCGCGGCCAGATCTGTCTCGCGCGCGCGCCGAGTGTGCACAGCTCGGACTACTGTCTTTGTCATTGCGACTCCCCACCCTGCCTCCACGTTGTAACTGTCCTATGAATACTTCGACCTCGTCTAACATACCCAGTGGCATTAGACAAAGCCTCCACCACAATACTGTCGCCGCGATTGCGGAGAGGCACGCGGTCACCATGGCGAGCGCGGTAAACATCTCCCGCCTCGTTCCCCACAACACTAACACGCCTGCTAACTTCGCAATGAACACTCCGACCCCGGGAAACATTGTTCCCACCACTGACATTGGGCAAAGGACCATATATATTGGGCAAAGGATTCACCGTTTGTGCTTGGTGTAGGGCTATACTTTCACTTTCAGAATCACCGTCATTTTCTGAAGGCAGATAACGTTATTCCCCTTCAGAATCAGGGTCCGCGAATAGAACACCCAACACTTCATTGCGGGTAAGCTTTATTGATGCCATTAGATGATAATAATAATAATAATCTAATGCAAATACTCGCTGACGTTGACAATATTGATCTAATAAAATGGCTCACTCGCATCACTAGCTCCGCTTTTGTTCGCACTGATTCAACGCGCTCTAGCTCGAAGATTTTGTATAGAAACATGACATTTTTTTGAGTCGGGGATGAAGTATGACATGTATGCTAACTAGTGGAGGGGAGGTCGAACGAAATTTGACACCCTGTTTGACAAAATCGGCCGTTTTATTCATTGCCGCATCTTGTCGAGTAAACTCGACTGTGGCGGCTAGAGGGTTAAATGAAACTAAAATGCTCACGGCTGCATGGGCAATAACGCGTCTACAGTGAGGAACGAGCAGAACGGAGTGAATGTTTTTTAGTTCATTCCTACTGGACGTCCGTATTTCACTTTCGAAAGTTTGACAAAATAAAAAATACGAGTGCAAAAGTTGTTTGGCCCGATGAGATCTATATGTGTGCTGAGTTTCATATTAATTCATGCAAGCTAGTTTGATCTATGGACCAAGTTTTCGGACCCCATTCAAGGGGGCGCTGTTGAGCCCCCCTGCCACGCCCGGGTACCAGCTTCAGCCCGGCCCTAATGGCCGCGGGTTCTGACCTGCGTGCAAAGTTTCATGAGTTTTTGAGCACGTTCAAGGCCCCAAAAGCCCCCGAACCCTTGAAGAACAATAATAAATATAGCTGCGAGCAGCGATTATGGGCCCAAGCCGGTGGCACCGCAACCCCGGTGCCTTTAGTTACCTAAAGGCACCGGGGTGGCGGTGCCGCCGGCTTTGGCCCGTAATCGCTGCTTGCAGCTGTATTTATATATATATATATATATATATATATATATATATATATATATATATATATATATATATATATACACACATGTACATTTTATATATATATATATATATATATATATTTTATATATATATATATATATATATATATATAAAGACAGAAACCTTATTACCTTATTCTGATTTTATGATACACTCAAAATATTCCACAACAAATCCTTTAAATTTAATGTAAAAATAAAAACGAAAGTAAGCAGTGTTGGGCTCACGTAACTCTCTCATTAGAATCAAAATATTTCAACATTTGCGATGTATTTGGATGCTAAACTTTTCTTTATTATAGGCTTTGTACTTCACTCGTGTTCCAATATCGACGGAAAAAATCATCCTCTTCATACGCGCAAAAATGTGCTTGGAAACATCACAGTGAAGGCGCTGCTAACCGTGAATGGTACAAATTGTACTAAACAATTCTTCAATTGAAAAAAAAAAGAATAAAATGGGTTTAGTTCTGATATTTGTATAATTTTATATAGAAATAAATGGTGTATAATTAGTCTACATTTTTAGAAGATATGAGGCTTTTAGTGTTTCCTTTTTTGACATTACTTTAATCCCTCGCCATAGCAAAACCGTTTGAGATATTTATTATCCATCCACAATTTAGCATTTTAATGTATTTTCCTCATGTTGAAAAAGTTTGGTGGGAATAAAATTAACCACTTAAGAGGAGTGGGTAAAAATTCAGAGGCTGATTTTGCAAAGAAATCCACATTCAAACCAAAATATCTGACTTCCTGTTGGTCAGAGCTAATAACTATATATTAGAAAGTTGTCCGGCTCGATGAGACCAATATACGTACTGATTTTTGTAACTGTTGGTAAAACTAACCCCCCCACTTTTGTCAAAAGCATTTTGAAAGTGACACATTTCCTGCTGCCAGTTGGTGGCGCTATAACTTTGACTCACAATAGTTACATCCATCTGATCGGCCTCTTACCACGAACACACTGCTGAAGTTTCATCAAGATCACTTAATGTATGCAGAAGTTGTAACACTTCGTGTTTCTCTTTTCTCGCCATAAATTTGTTTCCTCGCCACGACCAAACCGTTCGAGATATCAAAAATCTGTCCGCAATTTAGCATCCCCAATGTCTTGACTTCATGCACACTGAGTTTGATGGGGGTTGAATTGATTCTCTAGGAGGAGTGTTTCAAATTCCACAGCAAGCGTTCTCCAAACAACCCATAATAGCTGACTTCCTGTTGGGCTGGCTTATAACTTAAGAGTGTGAAAGTTGTTCGGCCCGATGAGATCTATATGTGTACCGAGTTTCATATTAATTCATGCAAGCTAGTTTGATCTATGGACCAAGTTTTCGGACCCCATTCAAGGGGGCGCTGTTGAGCCCCCCTGCCACGCCCGGGTACCAGCTTCAGCCCGGCCCTGATGGCCGCAGGTTCTGACCTGTGTGCAAAGTTTTAAGAGTTTTCGAGCACGTTAAGGGCCCCAAAAGCCCCTGAAACCTTGAAAAACAATTATAAAAGCAAATCTCTCCTAACAGACAAATCCCCCACACCCCACACACACAGAGAGACACAGATGCAGAGAGAGAGAGAGAGAATTCTCCAAAAAATCACATTCAAACCAAAATATCTCACTTCCTGTTTGTCAGAGCTTATGACTATAAATTAGAAAGTTGTCCGGCTTGATGAGAACAATAAACATAACGATTTTTGTGACTCTACTTAAAACTAAGCCCTCATTTTTGACTAAAGGTGGCGCTACTGAGCCCCTCACCATGCCCGTTTCTGAAACTTTGCACATGTCTACTGGCTAATAAATGTGATGTGTCTGTCGAGTTTCATCCAATTTCAAGCATGTGAAGAGTCTCAAAAGCATCCGAAAAGAATATTAAAGTTTGATGCGTTGCCACGGCAACAGTATCTAAGATATCAAAAATCCTTTCACAGGTCTACATCTGCCGTGTGTCTACATTATACACATAAAGTTTGAAGCAAATTGGGTAAAAATAAGAGGGTGATTTCAAAGCATTTTGAAAGTGACACTCTATCTGCTGCCAGTTGGTGGCGCTATAACTTTGACTCACAATAGTCACATCCATGTGATCGGCCTCTTACAACGAACACACTGCTGAAGTTTAATCAAGATCAGTTAATGTATGCAGAAGTTATAACACACTTCCTGTTTAAATTATTCGCCATAAATTTGTTTCCTCGCCACGGCCAAACCGTTCGAGATATCAAAAATCCCCTGGCAATTTTTCATCCTCAATGCCTTGACTTCATGCACACCGAGTTTGGAGGCGATTGGATGAATTCCCTAGGAGAAGTGTTTCAAATTCCTGAGCATGCGTTTCCAAACAACCTTTAATAGCTGACTTCCTTTTGGGCTGGCGTAAAACTTTAGAGCATGAAAGTTGTTCGGCCCGATGAGAGCTATATGTGTACCGAGTGTCATATTATTACATGAAAGCGTGTTTGATTAATGGACCAAGTTTTCGCACCCCGTTCCAGGGGGCGCTGTCGAGCCCCCCTGCCACGCCCGGGTACCAGCTTCAGCCCGGCTCTGATGGCCGCGGGTTGTGTGCAAAGTTTCAAGAGTTTTTGAGCATGTTAAGGGCCCCAAAAGTGCCCGAAAGGTTGACAGAAAAATAAGAATAATAATAAAATATAGCTGCGAGCAGCGATTGCGGGCCCAAGCCGGTGGCACCGCCACCCTGGTGCCTTTAGTTACACTAAAGCCACCGGGGTGGCGGTGTCACCGGCTTGGGCCCTCCATCGCTGCTCGCAGCTATATTTATATATTAGGGGTGTAACGATATTCAAACCGAACCGAAAAACCGCGATACAACAGCCACGGTTCGAACCGCGATACTCTCATGTCGAACCGAACGCACCCCGCCCCCTGCTGCCCAACTCTCACTTCACTTTGTCACAAACTATTTTTTCTTCCTTGACATTTGATTAAATAGTAATTAATGAGTACACTTTTAACAACTAATAAGAGCTGTAGTTTTAATAAATATTATTATAATATTATTTACTAAATAAAGTGCATGTCACGTGATTTGGGTGATCGATCACGCTCGGGAGTTTACATACGCAGTTACGCACTTCAGGATGGCAACTCCGCGGCATATTGTGATTGAAGACCCTGCGGTCACAACCACTGACTGATAGTGATACGGCAGCAACAGCAGCAGTGCTGATCACGACACTTGAGAATGATCACCGACACCTGTCATCAAATATGATGACATATCACAGCTTTTTTTAATCATTGTTTGATTTGCGAACATAATCCTCTGCCGTCTGATCGCTTCCGCTTCAAGCCGGACTCGTCTCGCGCTAACGGTAATTCCCTTTCACTGTCCACGTTTTGATTTCGGCAAATCAATTTTGGCGAATGCAAACAACGTGATTATTGTTCATGAGTCCAACATCCAGCCACGCAAGAAAACGTAATCTACCTCAGGGAAATATTATGCTCACAAAACATTTCTGATTATTATTTGTTTAAAACGGTTTTGTTTTTCCCCCCAGGATTCTTTGATGAATGTAAAGATCATAAGATATTTATTTGAAATAGAAAGCTTGTGTAACACTATAAATGTACTGTCACTTTTGATTAATGTAATGCATCCTTGCTGAATAAAAGTAGGCAATTACTTTCTTTAATTTCTTTCCCCAAAAAATAATCTTACTAACCTCAAACTTTTGAACTGTAGGCCTAGTGTATAATGTTAAAAAAGCTTTCTATTTCAGATAAATGCGGTTATTTTGAATGGTGGTTTGTTTGTAATGTGACATATATTTTTTTGTATGACATTAAAATAATTTTTAGAATTAAATTGTACATAAATAGGTTAAGCAATACATTTTGTGTTTGTCTGATAACCTTTTAAACATATACTTAAATACAGTTTGCAGACACTGAAATGATGTACATTGTGCGATACAGTAAATATTTTGAGTGTCCCTCATTTTCCTATAAAGAACCACAATTGTCCCGCATTTGACTTTTCTGAAGTTGGCAACCCTATTCAGGTGTGCAGTTTATTTCTGACTAGTCAGTGGAGACATTTAGGCTATTTCATTTTAGTTAACTCAGGTGTGCTAACTGCTCTAAAGAAAACATGAAGCCATAAGTTTAACATAAGTTAAATTATTGTTGTTGTTTTTATTAAGTTAAAAGTGTATCTAGTGTTATTATTGCTGGTGGTGCCCTACTATGAACCCTGCCCCCACAGCAAACAGAACCGAACCGAACCGAACCGTGGCTCCAAAACCGTGATATGAACCGAACCGTGGCATTGGTGTATCGTTACACCCCTATTATATATATATATATATATATATATATATATATATATATATATATATATATATATAAATGTAACAAAAAAAACTTTATATATATATGTAACAAAAAATAAATATATATATATATATATATATATATATATATATATATATATATATATTATATATATATATATATATATATATATTATATATATATATATGGCGAGGCGAGGAACGGGCAGAGAAGAGCGAACGTTTTTGGACATTCATCATATTGCATTGGTTTTCATTTCTTGTCCTCAAACCGAGCACTAATCTGTTTATTTTTAAGTCACACATTCTCCATTGATTAAAAAAGACAATCAAATTTATTTTTTAATGGTAGTATTATTTTATACAGAAATAAATTATTTATAATTCAGGTGAGAATAAAGTTAGTGTTAATTAACCCCTTAACTGTCACCGTCCCGTATACGGGACGCCTAACTTTACTTCCCTATATTACTATTAAATCCTAATCTAATTATGACAAACTGTATATCGTTGGAAAGGTCTAAGACTCCTAAATAGATATTTGACTGCTGTTTTTTGCTACAAATTATGTAGGAAGAGTAACCGATGAATTTTTGACAAGAGTGCACCTCAAAAAAATCTGCATCATAACAGGAGTTCTGACCTTTGTCACAAAAAGTCGATGGATCGACTTTTTATCATTGAAACTTCTGTTTTTATGCTACAAATTCATAATAAAACATATATTCTAGTATTTGTCCATAAAAATGTATAAAATAATATTATAAAAATAGAGAATAACCATTTATATTCATAGTTATCCATCTATATTCGTGTATATTGTCTTGATTGATGATATATATATATATAAGAATTAGTATAATTACAATGTTCATTTTGTAATAAAATATTATTTTGTGTGTGGATTTGCTATAATATACTAATTGCTATGTTGGTAGAGTCTTCTGACCAGCAACAGCCCACCTTCACAATGTTATGTCCAGTAACAGCAAGGCAAGACAGTCTCAGTAGCCAAACAGAGCTGTCATTGCTGTTACTAAGGCTCATTTGCTTTGAAAGCAACAGGTTATCCAATAGAAACTTAGTTTAGGTCTAATTGCAAACACGTGCCAATCACAATCAACCTCCTGTTTGTAAATGCTGCTGAACGTTTATAAACGTGCAGAGCAGAAAGCAGGAGCACACAAACTGAGGCTCATTCTCCACTGCCACACTCACAAAATGGATCCACAGAGGCCTAAAAAGTGTTTTACACTGCTAGAAGTAGTTGAAGAGCTTTGTAAGTCGAGTGATGATGAGCAAAATCATCCTTCCAACAATGATGATCCTAATCTTCATTCGAGTGATGATGAACCAGACGTGCTTTTGCCAGAGGAAATGTCAGATTCAACCCTAGAACGGTGAGTCATATTTTTTTCTCTATATTCTATTACACAATCTTTACTAATTTTTCTGGGTTATGTATAAATGTGATGTAAACATATAATTGTATAAGTATACATTTAGATATATATAATTGAATTATGCATGCATGTACTGTTAGTTTTAGGCGTTATTCGGTTTGCACAATAGTTGCATGTACCATATTAGTTGAATGCTTTATTCAATTTGTACTATATTGTTGCATGTACCATATTCGTTATTTTTTTTACTATATTGTGTTGCCAAACAATACTTTGTAAGTTTTATACTATATTCAGTTTGTATATTGTTGCAATAGGTATTCAGATGATGATGGTGAGGACTCATCTGCATCAGCTACTACATCCACTTTCAGTGGGTTTAGTGAAGAAGGCAGAAGGAGAAGCAGAGGAAGAGGGCAAAGCAGAGGAAGAGGGCAAAGCAGAGGAAGAGGGCAAAGCAGAGGAAGAGGGCAAAGCAGAGGAAGAGGGCAAAGCAGAGGAAGAGGGCAAAGCAGAGGAAGAGGGCAACACAGAGGAAGAGGGCAACACAGAGGAAGAGGGCAACACAGAGGAAGAGGGGCTGTTTCTTCGGGTACCACTGAGGCAAGATGGCACAGCTCAGATGAACCCGACATCCCACCACCTGAGGTTGTGTTCCGACCAGCTCGAACTCCTGGCCCTCAGCTTCTGACTACAGAGTCATATAGCGCTCTGGAACTGTTTCGGCAGTTCTTCTCTTCAACAGTGTGCCAAACGGTCATTCGCAACTCAAATGCTTATGCAGCTGAGCACCAAGACACAACCAGGAAGCCATGGCAGGATATGTCCCTGAAGGATCTATACTCATACCTGTCAGTGGTCATCTACATGGGTCTGGTAAAAGTACCACAAATTTCAAACTACTGGAGTGGGTCCAGGCTTTACAAATTTGGCTTTCCTGCCACTGTCATGTCTGGCAGGAAATTTCAGGCCATTTCAGGAGCACTGCATCTCAGCGATCCTAAGATGGATGCTGAAAATGCAAAAATGAAGGGGACTCCGGCCTATGATCGCCTGGGTAAATTGAAGCCAGTATACCAGGAGATAAGAGATGCCTGCAAGACCTATTTTCACCCTCATCAACATATCGCAGTAGATGAGAGGATGGTGGCATCCAAAGCGAGGATTGGGCTGAAACAGTACCAAAAAGAAAAGCCAACGAAGTGGGGGTACAAACTTTTCGTTTTAGCTGATTCAGCCCATGGATACACATGGGATTTTTTTATTTATGAAGGTAAATCCCCTGAAGGACAAAACGGACAAAGTAAGGGGCTGAGTTATGAATCCGTGATGGCACTAGTGGACGAGAGGATGCTGGGAACTGGCTACAAACTATTTGTAGACAATTTCTACACCAGCCCATCACTTTTCAGAGACCTCCTCCAGAAGGGCATCTGGGCCTGTGGGACCATTCGAAGCAACCGGGTGGGCTTCCCAAAAACTCTGGAAAACAAGTTGCCCAGAAATGCTCCCCGTGGGAGTATGCGGTGGATCCGTGACGACAGGCTCCTCTTTCTTGAATGGAAGGACACCAGGGAGGTGCTCATGTGCTCCTCCTTCCATTCAGCAGGAGGAGATCACACCGCACGGAGGAGGGTGAGGACGAGAGCTGGAGGATGGACAGAACTCACTGTACCGATTCCTACTGCAGTGCATGATTATAACAAGTGAGTTGAATTTATTCAGTGGTTTTTGTGTACAAAATTTTTACAAATTAGTTCATTTTATTTACTTTGTTACATTTGCATTTAGATTTGAAATATATTCTATTATTTCCACACAGGTACATGGGAGGAGTTGATCTCTCTGATGCCCTTGTCGGGTACTACAAAATACTCAGAAAGACTAGGAAGTGGTACCGCTCAATTTTTTACCACTTCATTGACATTGCAGTGGTAAATGCCTTCCTCCTGCACCAGCAGTTGGCTGCTGCTCATAATCAGAGAGCAAAAACTCAGCGGGAATTCCGTGAGGATTTGATTATGGAGCTTGCAGACTGGATGCCTCCAAGTGAGCCAGCTCCTCCTGCTCCTCCAGCACCTCCAGCACCACCTGCTCCTCCAGCACCTCAAATGACAGGAGAACCCTCAGGCCATGTCTGCCACAGGCCAATGTACATCACTAACAAAAGTGATGACTCCAGGAGAAGATGCCAAGTGTGCCATTGCAAAACGCTTGTGTTTTGTCAGGGATGTGGATCATACTTGTGTTTCCAAGCAACACGGGATTGCTTCAATTACTGGCATGATGTAAATAGATTGTAATTTTCAAAAGTTGTGGACATTTGAATAAAGTTGTAAATAGTTTGAAAATTGTTAAAAAATTGTAAATAGTTTGTTAATAGTTAAAACAAATGTAAATAGTTTGTAAATAGTTAATAGTTGGAAATATTTTGATATTTATTTTCCCAGTATTTTTATTTCATTATGCTTTTCTTTTATTATTTACTAAGTCTTATTCAAGTTTAAGTTGCAATTTGTATAATAAAGTAAAAATATTTGTGAAAAGTTTTTTAAAAATCTCTCTCTCTCTCTCTGTGTGTTTGTGCTGTGGTGTCAGATGTCAGTTCTAGCAACTAAATGACCTTTGGGAATCACCAATGAACAAGGGTGTCTCCTAGTGGCCATTTGTGGTGTGCCAACTAAAAGTCTCACAGAAACCTCATTTTTTAAAATTTCAAGCTGAAACTTTAAACACAACTCATTTAGACTTGCAGCTTTTACTTTTGAGCATTTTTTGGCTAAAATATATATTTATTAATATGTAAATATTTAATATAATAAAAACAATATTATAGCAAATTTTCATAACAATAAACTCAAACTTTAATAACTTTTAGAAAAAATAATATTTTTTAATTATTCCACTTCAACAATAATCTTTGATGTGTCTTCTTTCAAAAAAGTCCAACCTTATGTCTGTACTTCAAAGCATTCATGAATTACAGCTGTTTAAGTTTGTATAGTGCATTTTCATGTCTATGCCCAAATATGGGGGTGACAGTTAAGGGGTTAAAATTGTAAGGAAAACAAATATATTGATCTAAAATCTACTATCATTTGCTGCAAATAGGTTGACTATTTATATTTATTATTATATTTTATTACGGCTGTAATGAACCGGCTGCGATGTCAAGATTGCAATGCTGGAATGCACAGTGTGTGTGTGTGTGTGTGTGTGTGTGTGTGTGTGTGTGTGTGTGTGTGAGGCATGGGCACGATCGAACAGTGGAAACATAAAAACATAGGCTACTCCGTCGGTTTGTTTATACAGGACATCATTTAAACTGCACTGTGTTTACTTATATTTATGTACACTCGCAATAAAACACAACATTGTGCTTTTGTAAAAAAACATTCAAGCAATCCCACCCCCGAAATGGCACTATTTTTTAAATGAAACTAAAATGCTCACGGCTGCATGGGCAATAACGCGTCTACAGCGAGGAACGAGCAGAACAGAGTGAATGTTTTTTAGTTCATTCCTACTGGACGTCCGTATTTCACTTTCGCTTTTAAAGGGATATGCCACTTTAAAATGAAAATTCTGTCATCATATACTCACCCTCATGTTGTTTTTATCCTTTATGAATTTCTTTCTTCTGCTGAACAGAAAGGAAGATATTTAGGAGAATGTCAGTAACCAGACAGTTTCTGATCCCATTGACTTCCATAGTTGGAAAAAAATGTATACTATGGAAGTCAATGAGACCAGAAACTGTCTGGTTACTGACATTCTTCTAAATATCTTCCTTTCTGTTCAGCAGAAGAAAGAAATTAATAAAGGATTGAAACAACATGAGGGTGAGTATATGATGACAGAATTTTCAATTTAAAGTGGAGTATCCCTTTAAGTTAGCGATTTAAAAGCCCCCGCCGCGGTGTCACATATCGATTAACCAGTGGGAAAAAATTCTCAGTCACATCGCTATTATATTTATATATAAATACAATATACAATGGGCCTACCTGATTTTGAACACAAGAGGGCAGTATAGCCCTATGTATGACTTTTTTTTTTACTAAATAGCGCATTCTGGCTGATTTTAAACTTGTACATAATTCTTGAATTGAAAAAACTGAATAAACCCAAAACTAGTTCTGTTTCGGTTTAGTTCTGATATTTGTATAATTTTATATAAAAATAAATGGTGTATAATTAAATTTTAAGAAGATATGAGATGTTTTCTGATTCCTTTTTTGACATTATTTTAATCCCTCGCCATGTCAAAACCGTTTGAGATATTCAATATCCGTTCACAATTTAGCATCTTTTATGTATTTTCATCATGTTGAAAAAGTTTGGTGTGAATAAAATAAACCACTTAGCAGGAGTGGGTAAAAATGCAGAGGCTGAATTTGCAAATAAATCCCAATTCAAACCAAAATGTCTGACTTCCTGTTGGTCAGAGCTAATAACTGTAAATTAGAAAGTTGTCCGGCTCGATGAGACCAATATACGTACTGATTTTTGTAATTGTGGGTAAAACTAACCCCCCCACTTTTGTCAAAAACATTTTGAAAGTGACACACTTCCTGCTGCCAGTTGGTGGCGCTATAACTTTGACTCACAATAGTCACATCCATCTGATCGGCCTCTTACCACGAACACACTGCTGAAGTTTCATCAAGATCAGTTAATGTGTGCAGAAGTTATAACACTTCGTGTTTCTCTTTTCTCGCCATAAATTCGTGTCCTCGCCACGGCCAAACCGTTTGAGATATCAAAAATCCGTCCGCAATTTAGCATCCTCAATGTCTTGACTTCATGCACACCGAGATTGGTGGCGATTTAATTAATTCTCTAGGAGAAGTGTTTCAAATTCCACAGCAAGCGTTCTCCAAACAACCCATAATTGCCGACTTCCTGTTGGGCTGGCGTGAAACTTGACAGAGGGAAAGTTGTTCGGCCCGATGAAATCTATATGTGTACCGAGTTTCATATTAATTCATGCAAGCGTGTTTGATATATGGACCAAGTTTTCAGACCCTGTTCAAGAGGGCGCTGTTGAGCCCCCCTGCCACGCCCGTTTCTGAAACTTTTCACGTCTACTGGCTAATAAGTGTTATGTGTCTGTCGAGTTTCATCCAATTTCAAGCATGCTAAGAGTCTCAAAAGCATCCGAAAAGAATATTAAAATTTGATGCGTTGCCACGGCAACAGTATCTAAGATATCAATAATCCTTTCACAGGTCTACATCTGCCGTGTGTTTACATTATACACATAAAGTTTGAAGCAAATCGGGTAAAAGTAAGAGGGTGACTTCAAAGCATTTTGAAAGTGACACACTTCCTGCTGCCAGTTGGTGGCGCTATAACTTTGACTCACAATAGTCACATCCATGTGATCGGCCTCTTACAACGAACACACTGCGGAAGTTTCAGCAAGATCAGATCATGTATGCACAAGTTATAACACTTCGTGTTTCTCTTTTCTCGCCAAAAATTCATGTCCTTGCCACGGCCAAAGCGTTCGAGATATCAAAAATCCGTCCGCAATTTAGCATCCTCAATGTCTTGACTTCATGCTGAACGAGATTGGAGGTGATTAGATGAATTCTCTAGGAGGAATACATCAAATTCCACAGCATGCGTTTTTCAAACAACCCATAATAGCCGACTTCTTGTTGGGCGGAGCTAATAACTTAGAGTGCGGAAGTTGTTCGGCCCGATGAGATCTATATGTGTACCGAGTTTCAGATTAATTCATGCAAGCGTGTTTGATATATGGACCAAGTTTTCAGACCGTGTTCAAGGGGGCGCTGTTAAGCCCCCCTGCCACGCCCGGGTACCAGCTTCAGCCCGGCTCTGATGACCCTGGGTTCTGACCTGTGTGCAAAGTTTCAAGAGTTTTTGAGCATGTTAAGGGCCCCAAAAGCCCCTGAAACCTTGAAAAACAAAGATTAAATGGAATAGACAAATCCCCTCTATGCAGAAGTTATAATACACTTCCTGTGTCCATTATTCGCCATAAATTCGTTTCCTCGCCACGGCCAAACCGTTCGAGATATAAAAAAATCCCCCGGCAATTTTTCATCCTCAATGTCTTGACTTCATTCACACTGAGTTTGGTGGTGATCGGGTGAATTCTCTAGGAGAAGTGTTTCAAATACCAGACCATGCGTTTCCAAACAACCCTTAATAACCGACTTCCTGTTGGGCTGGCGTAAAACTTAGAGCATGAAAGTTGTTCGGCCCGATGAGATCTATATGTGTGCCGAGTTTCATATGATTACATACAAGTGTTTTTGATTTATGCACAAGTGTTCGGATCCCGTTCTAGGGGGCGCTATCGAGCCTGTCGAGTCGTGTCGAGTCCGTTGTTGTAACAATGTAACTGTGCACTGAGTGACCGCCTTTCAATGCGCAGAGACGCTGTTTAGTTCTACATCGTTAGAGAAAATGTCCTTGATTTTTGTGCATGCTGAACACATCGTAACACTTATTTATATTTATGTATTGCTATATAAATAAGTCCAAATATATAAATGGTGATAATACTGCATGTCGCGCTATTGAGCCACTCAAAATTACCGCATGGGAAATTCCTTCACGCAACAGCCCTACATTCTATAACCCAAATGTACAAAAAGAAATTTTATCAGTAGTGTTGTTTTTGGCGGCCTGTTTTATTTTTATTTTTAGTCTAGTCTTTGTGTCAAGCTGTCATTTTAGTTTTTATTAGTTTTAGTCACGTTCATACTGTTTTTAGTCCAAGTATCAGTCGACTAAAAGTCTGAGCATTTTAGCCTTAAGTCAGAATTATCCATGACTATTTTCGTCTAGTTTTAGTTGACGAAAACTGATGACATTTAGTTGAAAATTTTATTTTAGTCTAATTTTAGTAATGCAAATCTATTTACATTACTGCATTACTGTAATGCAATTCTATTTTGAAGTCTATTTAACAGAAAAGTAACACTCATCTCATTCGTAGAGAAGGAAAAACATCCAAGATTTATTGCATTAAAATTTAAATGCTAAAGAAAAGGCATGAGAGTCGGCTGTTTTTGTAAATTTTAAGTTTTAAAATAAAATGTTTGCGATTTTAATATAACTACACGGCTAAATATTTTACCACTTGCTTATAAATCTAGATAGAAGTAGTGCATTGAATAATACATTGTTTAAATTGTGCTTAAAAGTGAATTACGTCTATTAAAGTGTATATGTGTACAAAGAGAATCGCAATGCTGACAATTTTTTTTTTAAATAAAAGTATTTGATAACTTCTGGATTTGAAATAAAAATAGAGAGTTTGCGGTACAGCCGTGGATCAGTTACGCACTGCAAACGCAGCACATGTGAAAGCACTATAGCGCATGCTGCTCCTGCACCGCATACACACTGCACACGGAGTGTGTGTGAAAGCACTATAGCGCATGCTGCTCCTGCACCGCATACACACTGCACACGGAGTGTGTGTGAAAGCACTATAGCACTGCTCCTGCACCGCATACACACTGCACATGGAGTGTGTGTGAAAGCACCATAGCGCGTGCTGCTAACTCATCGCAGCTGCATCTTCTAAATAACGCCGCGAGTGGGGCTTGAGGAAGTGACATCGCCTGCGTCTGCGCAGTGAGACCTGATGCAGCCCCTGAAGTGAGACACGGGAAACAGAAATACTGCAAAATAATAATAATTATAATGCGACTAAATGAGACGAAATAAAGTCATAACATTTCGTCTCGTTTTGTTTTGGTCAACGAAAATTTTGTTAATCACATTTAGTCTCGTTTTTTTCGTCAACAATATTAGCATTATACATTTAATTATAGTTATCATCACATGACCAGCATTTACATTGCGTCTCGTTTTTCGTCACGTGGTTCGTTGACGACGATATTTAGTCATCATTTTCGTTGACGAAAGAAACAGTAGTAATCAGATATTGGATTTGACTCAAAACACAATGTGATACATAATTCCTTCCAATAAACCACCTTATCTTTCTATAGTAAAATAGTATGTTCAACAATATGAATTGGAAATGCTGGAGAGATGAATTGATTAAGTTGAACAAAGTTCATGAATCAAACGACTCAGCTGATCAGAGTTCGTGAATCAATGATCAATGAATGATTCAGTTTAAAGAGTTGTTCAAACTTCTCTCGATCAGTTAAAGTACAAAAAACAAAGTCTCTCCATTTCAGAAGTAAAAACAATCAATCAATTCCACAAATCAAAGTCCTTTGAGTCCAAAAAACAAAATAAAATTGTAATTATCCTACCAGTTGATGGTTTCAAATTACGGTTCACAGGGGAAACAGGTCCATGTGCACTCGTCTGCTAGCCAATTGAGCATATTTACAGTAATTGCATCCACTAGGCAGACGATTCACCTTCACAGGATTATTTATGGCACAAAACAGGATACACTTGCCGATCACGTTCACATAGGGAAAAAACAGAGAACAAGAAAATGCAGCCTTGGCAAACACAAGGCAAACGTACAATAATTAATTTCTGACTCAACATTTCAGTAACAAATGATATACATGCGCAGCTCAAATGACACATTAATCCAACGCAGTTATTTAACACATCGACAGTCTTAAAACACTCATTGTCTCAACTCATGATACAATGATCATTGTTACACGTGATAGCTTTAGCCCACGGCTAACTAGTTCAGCTCGTGCTGTGAGTGCGGCCTACACTCAGCTCATATCAGATCATTTCTGAAATGGACATATCTGTCATAAGATAACATGTGATAAAAAAAAGTCACTCACCAAAACAAGATTGCATCACATATTCAACTAGAAAAAAAAGTTTGCTGAGACAAACTTTAAGAAAGCCGGACCAACGAGTTTGAAGAAGTTTAAAGTTGTTTGATGTTTAAAGTAGGTTAAAAATTGATAGATAGATTAGTTTGAAAGAAAGAAAGAATAGTCAGAAAGATAGATAGATAGATAGATAGATAGATAGATAGATAGATAGATAGATAGATAGATAGAAAATGTTTGAAGATAGATAGATAGATAGAAAATGTTTGAAGATAGATAGATAGATAGATAGATAGATAGATAGATAGATAGATAGATAGAGAATGTTTGAAGATAGATAGATAGATAGATAGATAGATAGATAGATAGATAGATAGATAGATAGATAGATAGATAGAAAATGTTTGAAGATAGATAGATAGATAGAAAATGTTTGAAGATAGATAGATAGATAGATAGAAAAGTTTTGAAGATAGAAAGAAAGATAGAAAGAAAGAGACAGAGAAATAAAGATTGATTAGTTAGAAAGTAAGATTCGTTAGAAAGGAAGAAAGAAAAATTAGTTAGAAAGAAAGAAAGATTAGTTAGAAAGAAAGTAAAATTCGTTAGAAAGGAAGAAAGGAAATTTAGTTAGAATGAAATATTAGTTAGAAAGAAAGAAAGAAAGAAAGAAAGAAAGAAAGAAAGAAAGAAAGAAAGAAAAAGAAAGAAAGGAAGAAGGATTAGTTAGAAAGAAAGAAAGAAAGAAAGAAAGAAAGAAAGAAAGAAAGAAAGATAGATAGGATTAGTTAGAATGAAAGAAAGAAAGAAAGAAAGAAAGTAAAAGAAAATTAGAAAGAAAGAGAAAGAAAGATTGATTAGTTAGAAAGAAAGACAGAAAGATTAGTTTGAAAGATAGATAGATTAGTTAGAAAGAAAGATAGATAGATTAGTTAGTTAGAAAGATAAATAGATTAGTTAGAAAGAAAGATAGATAAGTTAGTTAGAAAGATAGATATATTAGTAAGAAAGAAAGATAGATAAGTTAGTAAGAAAGATAGATAAGATAGTTAGAAAGATAGATAGATTAGTTAGAAAGAAAGAAAGATAGATAAGTAAGTTAGTTAGTTAGTTAATTAGTTAGTTAGTTAGTTAGTTAGAAAGATAGATTAGTAAGAAAGATAAGTTAGTTAGAAAGATAGATAGATAAGTTAGTTAGAAAGATAGGTAGATTAGTTAAAAAGAAAGAAAGAAAGATATATAAGTTAGAAAGATAGATAGATTAGTTAGAAAGAAAGATAGATAAGTTAGTTAGAAAGATAGATTAGTAAGAAAGAAAGATAAATAAGTTAGTTAGAAAGATAGGCAGATTAGTTAAAAAGAAAGAAAGATAAGTTAGTTAGAAGATAGATAGATTAGTTAAAAAGAAAAATAGATAAGTTAGTTAGAAAGATAGATTAGTAAGTAAGAAAGAAAGAAAGATAAGTTAGTTTTTTAGTTAGAAAGATAGATAGATTAGTAAGAAAGAAAGAAAGATAAGTTAGTTAGAAAGATACATAGATTAGTTAGAAAGAAAGAAAGAAAGAAAGAAATATAGATAAGTTAGTTAGAAAGATAGATAGATTAGTTTAAGAGAAAGAAAGAAAGAAAGATAGATAAGTTATAAAGATAGATTAGTTATAAAGAAAGAAAGATAGATAATTTAGTTAGAAAGATAGATAGATTAGTTAAAAAGAAAGAAAGAAAGATAGATAAGTTAGTTAGAAAGATAGATAGATAAGTTAGTTAGAAAGATAGATAGATTAGTAAGAAATAAAGAAAGATAGATAAGTTAGAAAGATAGATAGATTAGTAAGAAAGAAAGAAAGATAGATAAGTTAGTTAGAAAGATAGATAGATTAGTTAGAAAGAAGGAAAGATAGATAAGTTAGTTAGAAAGCGATGGATTAGTAAGAAAGAAAGAAAGATAGATAAGTTAATTAGAAAGATAGACAGATTAGTTAGTTAGAACGATAGATAGATTAGTTAGAAAGAAAGAAAGAAAGAAAGAAAGAAAGAAAGAAAGAAAGAAAGAAAGAAAGAAAGATAAGTTAGTTAGAAAGATAGATAGATCAGTAAGAAAGACAGAAAGAAAGAAAGAAAGAAAGAAAGATAAGTTAGTTAGAAAGATAGATAGATTAGTTAAAAAGAAAGAAAGATAGATAAGTTAGTTAGAAAGATAGATAAATTAGTTAGAAAGAAAAAAAGATTAAGTTATTTAGAAAGATTGATTAGTAAAAAATAAAGAAAGATCGATAATTTTGTTAGAATGATAGATTAGTAAGAAAGAAAGAAAGATAGATAGATAGATAGATAGATAGATAGATAGATAGATAGATAGATAGATAGATAGATAGATAGATAGATAGATAGATAGATAAGTTAGTTAGAAAGATAGATAGATTAGTTAAAAAGAAAGAAAGATAGATAGATAAGATTGTTAGAAAGATAGATAGATAGATAGATTAGTTAGAAAGAAAGAAAGATAGATAAGTTTGTTAATTAGAAAGATAGATAGATTAAAAAGAAAAAAGAAAGATAAGTTAGTTAGAAAGATTAGTAAGAAAGAAATAGATAGATAGATAGATAAATTAGTTAGAAAGATAGATTAGTAAGAAAGAAAGAAAGATAAGTTAGTTAGAAAGATAGATAGATTAGTTAAAAAGAAAGAAAGAAAGATAGATAAGTTCGAAATATAGATAGATTGGTTAAAAAGAAAGAAAGAAAGATAGATAAGTTAGTTAGAAAGATAGATTAGTTAAAAAGAAAGAAAGATAAGTTGGTTAGAAAGATAGATAGATTAGTATAAAAGAAAGAAAGAAAGATAGATAAGTTAGTTAGAAAGAAAGATTAGTTAGAATGAAAGAAAGATATATTAGTTAGAAAGACAGAAAGATGAATTGGTTAGTTAGAAAGAAAAAAGATGGATTGGTTAGAAAGAAAGAAAGAAAGAAAGAAAGAAAGAAAGAAAGAAAGAAAGAAAGAAAGAAAGAAAGAAAGAAAGAAAGAAAGAAAGAAAGAAAGACAGATTAGTTAGAATGAAGGAAAGAAAGGAAAAAAGAAGGATTAGTTAGAAAGAAAGAAAAATGAGTTAGAAAGAAAGAAAGATTAGTTAGAAAGAAAGAAAGAAAGAAATAAAGAAGGATTAGTTAGAAAGAAAGAAAGATTAGTTAGAAAGAAAGAAAGAAAGAAAGAAAGAAAGAAAGAAAGAAAGGAAAAAAGAAGGATTATAATAATAATAAGTTTAAATATAATTTCAGTAAGTTGGCTTTCTCAAGCCAACTTAATAATAACTAGAACAAAAAGTTTGTTGAGACAAACTTTAAGTTGGCTTGAGAAAGCCGGACCAGAGAGTTTGAAGAAGTTTAAAGTAGTTTGAAGTTTAAAGTCAAGTCAAGTCAAGTCATCTTCATTTATATAGCGCTTTTAACAATGTAGATTGTCTCAAAGCAGCTTTACAGAGATAAATGTATAATTTAACGTAAGATTGTTTTGGCTTTATAGCGGTTCTTTAATAAAGTTATTTTCCAGCTAAAGTTAGTTTTGATTGATTCGCTTCCGTCGCAACGATCATTTGTTTTTAAATTAGGGCCGCCAAGACGACACCATTCTCTCTACACAGACTTTAGCGAACCTGTGAGAAACGCTGATGGCGTTCAGATGCGCATTAAGAACGGGTTCTATAATTATGTGCGTTTGAATATATGTGTGCAGGTTTGGAATTCCCTACAAACCAAGCCTAAACAAATTACTGGTGTTTCCTTATAGTTTTGATTCAGAATTTTATTTTATCAATTCGGGGTAGATACGCAAATTGAGTTTTCCCGACGACGCGTTATCTGTAGAGTGGGAAAGGGATCCTCCATAGGGAGAGACTAGTTGGCCCTTCAGCACTGCATTGACATCGGGTCCAGGCGAAGGTCCTTCATCAGATCTGGAAACGGCCTGGATCCGGCAGGCTGCGGGAAAACCTTGGGATAAACAAAGACACTAAAATTAGCGTAGATGCCATTCTTCTCATGATGTAACAAGTACATCAGGATTTATGGGAAGTGTTCCCGGTTCCAGCTGACCTAATCTATGCAGCCTAATATTGAATTATAGAAGTCTATAATGTATTATGTGAACGCTATGTCAAAGAGATGTGTCTTTAATCTAGATTTGAACTGACAGAGTGTGTCTGCTTCCCGGACAATGGTAGGAAGGCTGTTCCAAAGTTTTGGTGCTAAATAGGAAAAGGATCTACCGCCAGCAGTCGATTTAGATATTCTAGGTATTATCAACTGGCCGGAATTTTGAGATCGCAATAGACGTGAAGGAGTATAATGCGTTAAGAGCTCGCTCAAGTACCGCGGAGCTAAACCATTTAGTGCTTTGTAAGTAATCAGCAATATTTTAAAATTGATGCGATGTTTAATAGGGAGCCAGTGCAGTTTTGACAGAACCGGGCTAATATGGTCATACTTCCTGGTTCTGGTAAGAACTCGAGCTGCTGCGTTTTGGACCAGCTGCAGTTTGTTTATTAAGCGTGCAGGGCAACCACCCAGTAGAGCATTACAATAATCTAGCCTTGATGTCATGAACGCATGGACTAATTGTTCCGCATTTGTCAATGAGAGCATATGACGTAATTTAGATATATTTTTAAGATGGAAAAATGCGGTTTTACAGATACTAGACACGTGACTTTCAAATGAAAGATTGGTATCAAAGAGCACACCCAGGTTCCTAACCGACGACGAAGACTTAACAGAGCAGCCATCAAGTGTTAGACAGTATTCTAGGTTATTACGTGAGGAAGTTTTTTGTCCAATAATTAGAATCTCTGTTTTTTCAGAATTTAGAAGTAGGAAATTACGAGTCATCCAGTTTTTTATATCAGCTATGCATTCTGTTAATTTAGTGAATTGGTAAGTTTCGTTAGGTTTTGAAGAAATATAGAGCTGAGTATCGTCGGCATAACAGTGGAAGCTAATTCCATGTTTCCTAATGATATCTCCTAATGGCAGCATGTACAGAGTGAACAGCAGCGGTCCTAGTACTGAGCCCTGTGGTACGCCATACTGAACTTGTGATCGATGAGACATCTCTTCATTTACTGCTACAAACTGATAACGGTCAGATAAGTATGATTTAAACCATGCTAGTGCAATTCCACTAATGCCAACATAGTTTTCTAGTCTATTTAAAAGAATGTCGTGGTCAATGGTATCAAACGCAGCACTAAGATCGAGTAACACTAATAGAGAGACACAACCACGATCGGATGATAAGAGCAAATCATTTGTTACTCTAACGAGAGCAGTCTCAGTACTATGGTATGGTCTAAATCCGGACTGAAAATCCTCGCAGATATCATTTCTTTCTAGAAAGGAACATAGTTGTGAAGATACTGCCTTTTCTAGTATCTTTGACAGAAAGGGTAGATTCGAGATCGGCCTGTAATTGACTAATTCTGAAGGATCAAGTTGCATTTTTTTAACAAGCGGTTTAATCATAGCCAGCTTAAAGTTTTTTGGTACGTATCCTAGAGACAAAGAGGAATTAATGATATTAAGAAGAGGATCTATGACCTCTGGAAGCATCTCTTTCAGTAGCTTAGTCGGTATAGGGTCTAACATACATGTTGTAGATTTAGATGATTTAACGAGTTTAGTAAATTCTTCCTCTCCTATAGCAATGAATGAATCAAATTTTTCCTCAGGGAGACTACAATGCACTGCCTGATGCGATACTGTAGTAGACGGTTGCATAGTTATAATTTTATCCCTGATATTATCAATCTTATAAGTGAAGAAGTTCATAAAGTCATTACTGCTGTGCTGCTTGGAACCTTCTGTGTTTGAAGCTTTCTTTTTCGTTAGTTTAGCCACTGTTTCAAATAAATACCTAGGATTATGTTTATTTTCTTCTAATAGGTTTGAAAAATAAGCAGATCTAGCAGCTTTTAAAGCCTCTCTGTAAGCAATCGAGCTCTCTTTCCATGAAATGCGAAATACCTCTAATTTTGTTTTCTTCCAGTTGCGCTCCATTTTTCTGGCTGCTCTCTTAAGGGCTGCTCTCTTAAGGGCCTGAGTGTGCTCGTTGTACCACGGCGTTGGATTATTTTCTTTAATCTTCTTTAAGCGCAAAGGAGCAACTGTTAAAGTAGTTTAAAGTTTGATAGATAGATTAGTTATAAAGTAAGAATAGTTAGAATAGAAAGAAAGAAAGAAAGAAAGAAAGAAAGAAAGAAAGAAAGAAAGAAAGGATTGGTTAGAAAAAAAATAAAGATAGATAAGTTAGTTAGAGAGATAGATAGATTAGTTAGAAAGAAAGATTAAGTTAGTTAGAAAGATAGATTAGTAAGGAAGAAAGAAAGATAGATAAGTTAGAAAGATACCTAGATTAGTTAAAAAGAAAGAAAGAAAGATAAGATAAGATAGTTAGAAAGATAGATAGATTAGTTAGAAAGAAAGAATGATAGATAAGTTAGTTAGTTAGAAAGGTAGATAGATTAGTAAGAAAGAAAGATAAGTTAGTTAGAAAGATAGATAGATTAGTTATCAAGAAAGATAGATAAGTTAGTTAGAAAGATAGATTAGTAAGAAATAAAGAAAGATAGATAAGTTAGTTAGAAAGATAGATTAGTTAAAAAGAAAGAAAGTTAGATAAGTTAGTTAGAAAGATAGATAGATTAGTTAGAAAGAAAGATAGATAAGTTACTTAGAAAGATAGATAGATTAGTAAGAAAGAAAGAAAGATAGATAAGTTAGTTAGAAAGATAGATAGATTAGTTAAAAAGAGAAAGATAGATAAGTTAGTTAGAAAGATAGATAGATTAGTTAGAAAGAAAGAAAGATAGATAAGTCAGTTAGAAAGAAAGATAGATAAGTTAGTTATAAAGATAGATTAGTTAGAAAGAAAGATAGATAAGTTAGTTAGAAAGATAGATAGATTAGTAAGAAAGAAAGATAGATAAGTTAGTTAGTTAGTTAGTTAGTTAGAAAGATAGATAGATTAGTTAAAAAGAGAAGGATATATAAGTTAGTTAGAAAGATAGATAGATTAGTTAGAAAGAAAGAAAGAAAGAAAGAAAGAAAGATAGATAAGTTAGTTAGAAAGATAGATAGATTAGTAAGAAAGAAAGATAGATAAGTTAGTTAGTTAGTTAGTTAGTTAGAAAGATAGATAGATTAGTTAAAAAGAGAAGGATATATAAGTTAGTTAGAAAGATAGATAGATTAGTTAGAAAGAAAGAAAGAAAGAAAGAAAGATGGATTAGTTAGAAAGAAATAAAAATGAGTTAGAAAGAAAGAAAGAAAGAAAGAAAGAAAGAAAGATTAGTAAGAAAGAAAGAAAGATTAGTAAGAAAGAAAGAAAGAAAGAAGGATTAGTTAAAAAGAAAGAAATAAAAATTATTTAGAAAGAAAGAAAGATTAGTTAGAAAGATTAGTTAGAAAGAAAGAAAGAAAGAAAGAAAGAAAGAATTGGTTAGAAAAAAATAAAGATAGATAAGTTAGTTAGAGAGATAGATAGATTAGTTAGAAAGAAAGATTAAGTTAGTTAGTTAGAAAGATAGATAGATTAGTAAGGAAGAAAGAAAGATAGATAGATAGATAAGTTAGTTAGAAAGATACCTAGATTAGTTAAAAAGAAAGAAAGAAAGAAAGAAAGATAGTTAGAAAGATAGATAGATTAGTTAGAAAGAAAGAATGATAGATAAGTTAGTTAGTTAGAAAGATAGATAGATTAGTAAGAAAGAAAGAAAGATAAGTTAGTTAGAAAGATAGATTAGTTATCAAGAAAGAAAGATAGATAAGTTAGTTATAAAGATAGATAGATTAGTAAGAAAGAAAGATAGATAAGTTAGTTATAAAGATAGATATATTAGTAAGAAAGAAAAAGAAAGAAAGAAAGAAAGATAAGTTAGTTAGAAAGATAGATGGGATTAGTTAGAAAGAAAGAAAGAAAGAAAGAAAGAAAGAAAGAAAGAAAGATTAGTTAGTTAGTTAGTTAGTTAGTTAGTTAGTTAGTTAGATAGATAGATTAGTTAAAAAGAGAAAGATAGATAAGTTAGTTAGAAAGAAAGATTAGTTAGAATGAAAGAAAGATATATTAGTTAGAAAGACAGAAAGATGAATTGGTTAGTTAGAAAGAAAAAAGATGGATTGGTTAGAAAGAAAGAAAGAAAGAAAGAAAGAAAGAAAGAAAGAAAGAAAGAAAGAAAGAAAGAAAGAAAGAAAGAAAGATAGTTAGAAAGATAGATAGATTAGTTAGAAAGAAAGAATGATAGATAAGTTAGTTAGTTAGAAAGATAGATAGATTAGTAAGAAAGAAAGAAAGATAAGTTAGTTAGAAAGATAGATTAGTTATCAAGAAAGAAAGATAGATAAGTTAGTTATAAAGATAGATAGATTAGTAAGAAAGAAAGATAGATAAGTTAGTTATAAAGATAGATATATTAGTAAGAAAGAAAAAGAAAGAAAGAAAGAAAGATAAGTTAGTTAGAAAGATAGATGGGATTAGAAAGAAAGAAAGAAAGAAAGAAAGAAAGAAAGAAAGATTAGTTAGTTAGTTAGTTAGTTAGTTAGTTAGTTAGAAAGATAGATTAGTTAAAAAGAGAAAGATAGATAAGTTAGTTAGAAAGAAAGATTAGTTAGAATGAAAGAAAGATATATTAGTTAGAAAGACAGAAAGATGAATTGGTTAGTTAGAAAGAAAAAAGATGGATTGGTTAGAAAGAAAGAAAGAAAGAAAGAAAGAAAGAAAGAAAGAAAGAAAGAAAGATTAGTTAGAATGAAGGAAAGAAAGGAAAAAAGAAGGATTAGTTAGAAAGAAAGAAAAATGAGTTAGAAAGAAAGAAAGATTAGTTAGAAAGAAAGAAAGAAAGAAAGAAAGAAAGAAAGAAAGAAAGAAGGATTAGTTAGAAAGAAAGAAAGATTAGTTAGAAAGAAAGAAAGAAAGAAAGAAAGAAAGAAAGAAAGAAAGAAAGAAAGAAAGGAAAAAAGAAGGATTATAATAATAATAAGTTTAAATATAATTTCAGTAAGTTGGCTTTCTCAAGCCAACTTAATAATAACTAGAACAAAAAGTTTGTTGAGACAAACTTTTTGGCTTGAGAAAGCCGGACCAGAGAGTTTGAAGAAGTTTAAAGTAGTTTGAAGTTTAAAGTAGTTTAAAGTTTGATAGATAGATTAGTTATAAAGTAAGAATAGTTAGAATAGAAAGAAAGAAAGAAAGAAAGAAAGAAAGAAAGAAAGAAAGAAAGAAAGAAAGAAAGAAAGAAAGAAAGGATTGGTTAGAAAAAAATAAAGATAGATAAGTTAGTTAGAGAGATAGATAGATTAGTTAGAAAGAAAGATTAAGTTAGTTAGAAAGATAGATTAGTAAGGAAGAAAGAAAGATAGATAAGTTAGAAAGATACCTAGATTAGTTAAAAAGAAAGAAAGAAAGATAAGATAAGATAGTTAGAAAGATAGATAGATTAGTTAGAAAGAAAGAATGATAGATAAGTTAGTTAGTAAGAAAGGTAGATAGATTATTAAGAAAGAAAGATAAGTTAGTTAGAAAGATAGATAGATTAGTTATCAAGAAAGATAGATAAGTTAGTTAGAAAGATAGATTAGTAAGAAATAAAGAAAGATAGATAAGTTAGTTAGAAAGATAGATTAGTTAAAAAGAAAGAAAGTTAGATAAGTTAGTTAGAAAGATAGATAGATTAGTTAGAAAGAAAGAAAGATAGATAAGTTACTTAGAAAGATAGATAGATTAGTAAGAAAGAAAGAAAGATAGATAAGTTAGTTAGAAAGATAGATAGATTAGTTAAAAAGAGAAAGATAGATAAGTTAGTTAGAAAGATAGATAGATTAGTTAGAAAGAAAGAAAGATAGATAAGTCAGTTAGAAAGAAAGATAGATAAGTTAGTTATAAAGATAGATTAGTTAGAAAGAAAGATAGATAAGTTAGTTAGAAAGATAGATAGATTAGTAAGAAAGAAAGATAGATAAGTTAGTTAGTTAGTTAGTTAGTTAGTTAGAAAGATAGATAGATTAGTTAAAAAGAGAAGGATATATAAGTTAGTTAGAAAGATAGATAGATTAGTTAGAAAGAAAGAAAGAAAGAAAGAAAGAAAGAAAGATGGATTAGTTAGAAATAAATAAAAATGAGTTAGAAAGAAAGAAAGAAAGAAAGAAAGAAAGAAAGAAAGAAAGAAAGAAAGAAAGATTAGTAAGAAAGAAAGAAAGAAAGAAGGATTAGTTAAAAAGAAAGAAATAAAAATTATTTAGAAAGAAAGAAAGAAAGAAAGAAAGAAAGAAAGAAAGAAAGAAAGAAAGAAAGAAAGAAAGAAAGAAAGAAAGAAAGAAAGAAAGAAAGAATTGGTTAGAAAAAATAAAGATAGATAAGTTAGTTAGAGAGATAGATAGATTAGTTAGAAAGAAAGATTAAGTTAGTTAGAAAGATAGATAGATTAGTAAGGAAGAAAGAAAGATAGATAGATAAGTTAGTTAGAAAGATACCTAGATTAGTTAGAAAGAAAGAAAGAAAGAAAGAAAGAAAGAAAGAAAGAAAGAAAGAAAGAAAGAAAGAAAGAAAGAAAGAAAGAAAGAAAGAAAGAAAGATAAGATAGTTAGAAAGATAGATAGATTAGTTAGAAAGAAAGAATGATAGATAAGTTAGTTAGTTAGAAAGATAGATAGATTAGTAAGAAAGAAAGAAAGATAAGTTAGTTAGAAAGATAGATTAGTTATCAAGAAAGAAAGATAGATAAGTTAGTTATAAAGATAGATAGATTAGTAAGAAAGAAAGATAGATAAGTTAGTTATAAAGATAGATATATTAGTAAGAAAGAAAAAGAAAGAAAGAAAGATAAGTTAGTTAGAAAGATAGATGGGATTAGTTAGAAAGAAAGAAAGAAAGAAAGAAAGAAAGAAAGAAAGAAAGAAAGAAAGAAAGAAAGAAAGATTAGTTAGTTAGTTAGTTAGTTAGTTAGTTAGAAAGATAGATAGATTAGTTAAAAAGAGAAAGATAGATAAGTTAGTTAGAAAGATAGATACATTAGTTAGAAAGAAAGATAGATAAGTCAGTTATAAAGAAAGATAGATAAGTTAGTTAGAAAGATAGATAGATTAGTTAAAAAGAAAGAAAGTTAGATAAGTTAGTTAGAAAGATAGATAGATAGATTAGTTAGAAAGAAAGATAGATAGATTAGTAAAAAAGAAAGATAGATAAGTTAGTTAGTTAGAAAGATAGATAGATTAGTTAAAAAGAGAAGGATAGATAAGTTAGTTAGAAAGATAGATTAGTTAGAAAGAGAAGGATAGATAAGTTAGTTAGAAAGATAGATAGATTAGTTAGAAAGAAAGAAAGATAGATAAGTTAGATTAGTTAGAAAGAAAGATAGATAGATTAGTAAAAAAGAAAGATAGATAAGTTAGTTAGTTAGAAAGATAGATAGATTAGGATCAATATTTAGAACATTGGAAAAGTCAAACAAAAACACAAAGTAGACTAAATTGTTATTTAACTCTTAACAGAGAATATAAATTGGCTGAGTATCTGCACACTGTCAGAGATGTAAAGCAGAGACGGATCCTGACTAAATACAGGCTCAGTGACCACCAGCTGGCCGTAGAGACAGGAAGACTCAGGCAGACATGGCTGCCCAGAGAGGAGCGTATATGTGCTCACTGCTCAACAGGAGAAATAGAAACAGAGATACACTTCCTCCTCAACTGTGAAAAATTCTCTTCACTAAGAGCCTTACACTTTGGAGGAATAGCCAACAAAGTAGTACATTTCCCAATGTTAACTTCAGAAGAGAAGCTGGTAGTCCTCCTAGGAGAAGGGGCAGCAGCCCCACTGGCAGCTAAATATGTTTCTGCCTGCCACAGCCTGAGGGACTCCCCACTATAAGATCACAACATTACACTGGTTTAGGATTGTACAGTCATTATATTGTAAAAGAAATGTAATATTTTGTATGTTTATGACACTGTATACAATATATGTGACACCTACTATATGTATTTCTATTTGTATTTGTATTTTTAATATGTGATATGTATTGTAATGTATTTTCTGTAAACTGCTTTGGCAACAACATGTTTCTTTGTTCATGCCAATAAAGCAAGTTGAATTGAATTGAATTGAATTGAATTGATAGATTAGTTAAAAAGAGAAGGATAGATAAGTTAGTTAGAAAGATAGATTAGTTAGAAAGAGAAGGGGCCCTATTTTAACGATCTGAAACGCAAGTGTCAAAGCGCAAAGCGCAAGTAACTTTGTGGATTGGTTAGAAAGAAAGAAATAAAAATTATTTAGAAAGAAAGAAAGATTAGTTAGAAAGAAAGAAAGAAAGAAAGAAAGAAAGAAAGAAAGAAAGAAAGAAAGAAAGAAAGAAAGAAAGAAAGAAAGAATTGGTTAGAAAAAAATAAAGATAGATAAGTTAGTTAGAGAGATAGATAGATTAGTTAGAAAGAAAGATTAAGTTAGTTAGTTAGAAAGATAGATAGATTAGTAAGGAAGAAAGAAAGTTAGATAGATAAGTTAGTTAGAAAGATACCTAGATTAGTTAAAAAGAAAGAAAGAAAGAAAGATAGTTAGAAAGATAGATAGATTAGTTAGAAAGAAAGAATGATAGATAAGTTAGTTAGTTAGAAAGATAGATAGATTAGTAAGAAAGAAAGAAAGATAAGTTAGTTAGAAAGATAGATTAGTTATCAAGAAAGAAAGATAGATAAGTTAGTTATAAAGATAGATAGATTAGTAAGAAAGAAAGATAGATAAGTTAGTTATAAAGATAGATATATTAGTAAGAAAGAAAAAGAAAGAAAGAAAGAAAGAAAGAAAGAAAGAAAGAAAGAAAGAAAGATAAGTTAGTTAGAAAGAAAGAAAGAAAGAAAGAAAGAAAGATAAGTTAGTTAGTTAGTTAGTTAGTTAGTTAGTTAGTTAGTTAGTTAGTTAGTTAGTTAGTTAGTTAGAAAGATAGATAGATTAGTAAAAAAGAAAGATAGATAAGTTAGTTAGTTAGAAAGATAGATAGATTAGTTAAAAAGAGAAGGATAGATAAGTTAGTTAGAAAGATAGATTAGTTAGAAAGAGAAGGATAGATAAGTTAGTTAGAAAGATAGATAGATTAGTTAGAAAGAAAGATAGATAAGTTAGATTAGTTAGAAAGAAAGATAGATAGATTAGTAAAAAAGAAAGATAGATAAGTTAGTTAGTTAGAAAGATAGATAGATTAGTTAAAAAGAGAAGGATAGATAAGTTAGTTAAAAAGATAGATTAGTTAGAAAGAGAAGGGGCCCTATTTTAACGATCTGAAACGCAAGTGTCAAAGCGCAAAGCGCAAGTAACTTTGTGGGCGGGTCTTGGCGCTGTTGCTATTTTCCCGGCGGGATAAATGACTCTTGCGCCCGACGCAAATCTAAAAGAGGTTGGTCTGAAGTAGCTTCATTATTCATAGGAGTGGTTTGGGCGTAACGTGAAATAAACCAATCAGAGCGACATCTCACATTCCCTTTAAGAGCAGGCGCACTTGTTCTAAAGCTGATTCCTATTATAACGGCGGATTTTCCAGGCGCACGCGAGGAGCGCTTCACAGCTGAGGAGACCGACGTTCCCGTCAGGGACGTTGGGGATGGAGAAACACACCCCGATTAACTTCGGTTAAACAGGCGTATGATAATTTGGGTAAATAGTGTAAGCTAGATGTATGCTTTTATAATAAACTGTCTATCTATCTATCTATCTATCTATCTATCTATCTATCTATCTTTCGTAATAATGTATGATTTGCAAAAATGATAACTGCTTCGTCTGTGTGTAGATGAGAGAATCAAAGTGTACATGCGCGTTGTGCACACGCTACATTGATTAAGGCCAAGCATGCGCCCTTAAAATAGCATATGAATAACATGCGCAACGCGCCACTGACTTTAAACTGTTTTTTTTTCGGTTAGTGGCGCAATTGTTTTCTAAACCTGTAAAATAGCATGAGGGAACGTTTGCGCCAGAACACGCCTCCTCTTTGCGCTGAACCGCCCCGGGGAGCGCAAGTGTATTTCTTAGTTAACCGACGTGCTTCTGTGGAGGGAAAAGTCCGCTTTGCGCGGGTGCAAAATAGGAATGATACATGCGTCCGTGTACAAAGTCAATTGCGCTGGGTGCAAGATAGGGCCCAAGGATAGATAAGTTAGTTAGAAAGATAGATAGATTAGTTAGAAAAAAGAAAGATAGATAAGTTAGTTAGAAAGATAGATTAGTAAGAAAGAAATATAGATAAGTTAGTTAGAAAGATAGATAGATTAGTTAGAAAGAAAGAAAGAAAGATAGATAAGTTAGTTAGAAAGATAGATATATTAGTAAGAAAGATAGAAAGAAAGAAAGAAAGAAAGAAAGAAAAGTTAGTTAGTTAGAAAGATAGATAGATTAGTAAGAAAGAAAGAAAGATTAGTTAGTTAGTTAGTTAGTTAGTTAGTTAGTTAGTTAGAAAGATAGATAGATAGATTAGTTAGAAAGAAAGATAGATAAGTTAGTTAGAAAGATAGATAGATAGATAGATTAGTAAGAAAGAAAGAAAGAAAGATAAGTTAGTTAGTTAGAAAGATAGATAGATTAGTTAAAAAAGAAAGATAGATAAGTTAGTTATAAAGATAGATAATAATAATAATAATAATAATAATAATAATTCGTTACATTTATATAACGCTTTTTCTGAGACCTCAAAGCGCTTTACATGGAAGAGGGAATCTCCTCAACCACCACCAATGTGCAGCATCCACTTGGATGATGCGACGGCAGCCATATTGCGCCAGAACGCCCACCACACACCAGCTTACTGGTGGAGAGGAGACAGTGATGAAGCCAATCAGTGTATGGGGATGATTAGGAGGCCATGATGGACAGGGGCCAAGGGGCAAATTTGGCCAGGATGCCGGGGTTACACCCCTACTCTTTTTTGAAGGACATCCTGGGATTTTTAATGACCACAGAGAGTCAGGACCTCGGTTTAACGTTTCATCCGAAGGACGGGTAGATAGATTAGTTAGAAAGAAAGCTCTATCGCTTTTACATTTTATCTCCTATATTTTTATATTTTATTTCCTTTTATCACCTAATTTTAACTTCACAAACAGCAGAGTGCTCAGACAACAAAGTTTGGATTACTACAAAAACGCAGAATTCTTTTACCCGACCAGCTTACATTCCGGGAAAGGAAAACACAGCTGCCTACATTCATAAGGATAAGAGAGAAAATGCCTCTTCAGGTTCAAGAATCTACTTGCTGCACTAACTGCCACAGACTTTTACAAAGGATTGCAGTTCTTGAAACAAAATTACTTACGGGACCACCAAACCAGACGGAGCACACAACAGAGCTTCGTCATGGACACCCTCAGCATACAGCCGGTGAGTCCCATGAAACTAGTGCTCCTCGACAGGTAGAGAAACAAGCCGATCGACTTACTAATCGATGGCACAAACAGGGAGCGAGACCCAAAGGCACTCGAGACATCAGATTGTCACGAGCATCACATATTGCCGCAGTAGCATGCTCTACCCCAGATACAGCTCTGACAAGGATTGCAAACACTGGTCTCCTACCACTGCCTATACATCTTGAGAACAGATTTGAAGTACTAATGAATGTAAATGAGGAATCCCCAAATGTGATGAATGTGATCGAACACAGACTGAATGGGCCAGTAGCTAACACTGATGCTAACTGGCGCTCAAGGTCGAGCAGACAGCGGCACTCAGCTCAGAGCTCAGCCGGGCCCAGGACTCTGATAGTGGGAGACTCCATAATCAGAAACATTAGCGGCAGGGATACAACTACGTGCTGCCTTCCACAAGCAACAACTTCTGATATGAACAGGGAACTTCAGAACATTCTGATGAAACATAAGACTGCAAATCGACTCATCATACATGTGGGGAAGAATGATATTCATAAAGAGCAGTCAGAACTCCTTAAGAAGGATTTCAATGAACTTTTTGAAACACTTAAAAGACTGAAAGTTCAAACATTCATCAGTGGACCACTCCCAGTAAGAGGAACAAACAGGTTTTCACGGTTGCTTGGGCTTAATACATGGCTGCAAAAAACCTGCAATATAAAAGGAGTAAACTTCATTGACAATTTCAATCTTTTCTGGAGTCAGAGACAACTTTTTCATCAGGATGGCCGTCACCCAAACAAACTTGGTTCAAGAGTGTTAAAGGACAATTTCTACTTCTCCCTCAATCATCCTTCTGCAATGTGTGCCAATCCACTCAATCTGAATGGCACACACACACCTGGACACAGTATGAATGATCACAGGACTTCACTTCAGCAGCAAAATGGACATGCGGTTGACATATCACACAAGGACAATGATAACACCACTCCGCCACAACAACCTCTGCTCACAGACTCAATCTCAGCTGAACCGTGCCCACAGAGCTCACCACAGACAGACACATTAGAAATGCTTCAAGATTCAGCACCCAAGGACGACTTCCTGCAAAACAGCCAGGGAAGCCAGGACAGCATATCACAGCCTCCTATAACACCAGAGCAACAGCCCCTTTCACCAGACACCTTTTCTCTCTCCCCAGCATCGCCACTACTGTGCTTCTCACAGAGAATGGAAGAACTGGTGCATGCTGGAACCAAACAATCCCACTCTTTTGCTGCAAGCCCCCAGATACCAACCAAAAAACGACAGGCACCGCTGCCACCAAAGCCTGTGGGCCCAGCTCGCCCTCGCCCTCCTGTGAGAGCTCTTCGGCCTCTGCCACAACGCCAGGGCCCACACCCTCCTCCATCTGCTCGAGGTGAACCAAAAACAACTGATACCAGCTCTCAGTGATATGTGTCGGGTCCCCGCTCTGATAACAGTAACTTTCTCAAATGTTTACAGAACAAGCGGGAACCCAGTGTGCCTGTATCTTTCTCTATTGATGTTCTATCACAAGAAAGAAAGTTTAAGGCCTTCAATAGCCGTACAGCAAACCCAACTAATCTGGTGCCTATTACACGTCAAAGTAAGATTGATGTGGGGACAAAAAGTAAGACTGTTAAGTTAGCACTTTTAAACATTCGTTCACTTAATCAAATAAATCACTTCTAGTCAACGACTTAATAACCACAAACAACCTAGATTTTATGCTTCTAAATGAAACCTGGCTAGAAGACAGCTGCAGTGCAACAGTCCTCAATGAAGCAGCCCCTCCTAACTTTACTTTTATGAGTGTCTGCAGAGCTGTTAAGAGAGGTGGGGGTCTAGCTGCTCTTTTTAAAGATATCTATCAATGTAAGCAAATATCATTTGGGAATTACCCGTCTTTCGAATATCTGGGTATTGTGTTAAAAGGTGCTCCACGCATTTTACTTATCATTATTTACAGGCCTCCAAAATACTCTCCAGCCTTCGCTGAGGACTTTACAGAACTGTTATCAACAATTACATCAGAGTTTGACTGTTTTGCCATTGCTGGAGATTTTAACATCCACATAGATAATGCAGAAAACAATATGGCAAAAGAAATCAAAACTGTTTTAAAAAAATTTGATCTGACTCAGCATATACATGGACCCACACACAATCGTGGACACACTCTAGATTTACTTATCAGTTAGGGTCTAAACATTTCATTGATTGTTATTAAGGATGTAGCACTGTCTGACCATTTCTGTATTTTCTTTGATATATTGATCTCTCCTGCCACTGAAGCGAGATCTGTGTCTGTCAAGAAGAGATGCTTAAATGAGAACACTGGTGTCCTATTTATGAAGGCTATATCTTTAACACCAAGCATATCTGCAGACTCTGTTGATTTTCTCCTTGATTCTTTTAACTCAAAAGTTAAAGGTGTAATTGATGATATTGCTCCTGTGAAAGTCAGGAAGAAGAGTGGCAGACAAAAAGCACCTTGGAGAAACTCAACAGCAGTGCAAAATATGAAAAGACAATGCAGAAAAGCAGAGCGCATGTGACAGAAGACAAACCTTGTAGTCCATTATAACATCTACAAAGACAGCCATCATGCTTTCAATATGGAACTAGGCAAAGCTAGACAGACTTTCTTCTCAAATATTATAAACAGCAATTTAAACAACACACGCACTCTTTTTGCAACTGTAGAGAGACTGACAAACCCCCCAAGCCAGATTCCCAGTGAAATGCTCTCAGACAACAAGTGCAGCGAGTTTGCTTCTTTCTTCTCTGAGAAAATCAATAATATCAGAAAGGTGATCAGCACATCCTTGAGTTACGCTGGGGTCAGACAGATCAATCCACCTGAGAAAGTAGTTAAGATGTCTGATTTCAAAGAAATTGATGGCAAGATTTTGGAAGAAACCGTACAGCACCTTAAACCATCAACCTGCGCTCTTGACACACTTCCCACATCATTTTTCAAAAGTGTGTTAAACAGTTTAGAAGCAGATCTTCTAGAAGTGGTAAATGCCTTACTTCTCTCTGGGAGTTTTCCAAACTCCCTGAAAACTGCAGTTGTCAAGCCCCTCCTGAAAAAGAGCAATCTGGATAAGACCATATTAAGCAACTATAGACCGATCTCAAATCTTCCTTTCATAGGCAAGATCATTGAAAAAGTTGTCTTCAATCAGCTGAACAAATTCTTGAGCTTGAATGGATCCTTTGACCATTTTCAATCTGGTTTCCGACCGCACCACAGCACAGAGACAGCGCTCATAAAGATAATAAACGATATTCGCTTAAATACTGATTCAGGCAAATTATCGGTGCTGGTACTTCTCGACCTCAGTGCAGCATTTGACACTGTCGATCATAACATACTTCTTGACAGGCTGGAAAACTGGGTGGGGCTTTCTGGGATAGTCCTAAAATGGTTCTGTCACGAATCACACACAAAAGAGAGAGATCCAAGTGCAGTTAATTTATTGGGGTAATCCGTACTCACAATCAGTTCAGGCAAACAATCCAAGATGATCCAAGATGGCGGCGCGAGTACATCGCGAGGCTCGCGGTCTCTCCAGATTCTGTAATTTAGCAGTATTTTTCTTGCTCATTTCGGGTCTGTTCGTCCAGAACAGTTGTGCCTTAACATCGTACACCCAAGGTGAGCTTTTGGATATTGGTTTGCGAATTTCCGACAGTTTTATGGACAACCTTCGACTCCTTCCTGAGATCGCCAGATCACCCGAGGCTATGCACTCTGCCCGGCCGGGCGGAAGTGCTCGCAGGCGCCGGCGAGATCGTAAACAAAGGCGGGGGAAGCGCGGAGGACTAAGAGCTAAGCTAAAGCTAACACCACACCGGCTCTCTTTACCCAGCATTTTCCTTGCCAATGTACGGTCGCTGTTGAACAAAATGGAGGAGATTCGACTCAACATCACATACAGCAAGAGACTTTTGAACTGTAATGTTCTAATTTTCACGGAAACATGGTTAAACAGCGGAATACCGGACAACGCTATTGAGCTAGCGGGACGCCATACATTCCGGGCGGATAGAACATTAGATGGCTCCGGTAAGACCAGAGGTGGTGGATTGTGCATTTACATTAACAAAGCTTGGTGCACAAACTCTGCTATTGTTGGGAGACATTGTTCAGCTAACCTTGAGTTTCTCATGGTTAAATGTAGACCGTTTTATCTACCGCGGGAGTTCACTTCCACTATTATAACTGCAGCCTATATTCCCCCGGATGCTGATGCCAAGTTTGCTATGAAAGAACTTCACGCAGCCATCAGTAAACAACAGACCGTTCACCCGGAAGCTGCGTTTATTGTTGCGGGTGATTTTAATCATTCAAACTTAAAGTCAGTGCTACCGAAATTTCACCAGCATGTTTCCTGTCACACCAGAGGAAACAAAACCTTAGACCATGTTTACACAAACATGGCTGAAGCTTACGTCGCGACACCCCTCCCCCACTTGGGACAGTCAGATCACCTTTCTTTGTTCCTCACCCCCAAATATGCACCTCTGATCAATCGCGTGAAGCCATCAGTGAAGACCATCAAGGTGTGGCCTGCGGGGGCAGATTTCTCACTCCAGGAAAGGTTTCTACACACAGACTGGAGTATGTTTGCTTCTCAAGCCACCAGTGGCTCTCACACGGACATTGACTGCTACACCTCCTCTGTACTGGATTATATTAATACCACCATTGACAGTGTTACAACCCAGAAGCAGATCACCACATACCCAAATCAGAAGCCATGGATGAACAGGGAAGTGCGACTCCTATTGAAGACACGCAATACTGCCTTCAATACTGCTGGCATTCTCAAACATGAAGATGGCGACGGTGTGCATACACGGTTGGTGGGGCTCCGTGTTTGCTGCACTTGTTGCATTTTTCATTGGATTAACTCATTTCTCAACGCATCTCAAATATCGGTTGATCAAGCTTTTAATACCGAGGCAATTACCGCTGATATTTAGCAAAAAGCAAAGCATATGTGTGCGTCTTGAACAAAAACGGCTAGAACGCCAGAGACAGCGCACAAACAAACAATGCCACCTGAGTCGCTTGCTGTTCATCTGCACTACAGCGGTATTTTTTATACTTTTTTTTACACTTTTTGCCTCTATGGTTGGATCCTTAAAATCCAGATCTCAACCAGAGTTTATAAGAAATGTTCAAACACTTAGCTATGTCCCTCAAAAAATACATCTGCATAACTTTGGATATGGACAACTCATCATCTACCGCTCCTTTTTAACCTTTGATTCAAGGCGCACTTTACGCACAACACCATACTCTAACCGCATTAAAGCAAACAAATCTTACGCGGTATTATACCTTTTTCTCCTGGTGCTACTCGCGGGAGATGTGCAACTCAATCCAGGCCCAGGTCTTGTGGATGCATCTCTGGATACACCTGTTGGCGGTGCGGCGGGCTTTTTTTCGCCCAAGCGAGTGGAGTTTCCTTCCCTGAATGACACCGGTCCGATCGGCTCCTTACCACTCGGAGTGCCCGCAGGCTTACAGTCTCTATCCACCAGCGAGGACGGAGCCTGGAATGGGGACCTGAATGTGCAGCTCTGTGACGCCGGGGGAGCGACGGAGCGGACAGAGGGGTTGACGGAGGCCGGCGCGGCGATGGACAATGGACTAGGCATGGTCAGTGCCCTGGGCCGCTCAGCTAACAGTACTGGCTGTCGAAGAAGAAAAACTACTCTCCCTGACAAAGTAAGACCACTCCAAACACAAGCACTGACCAAACAGAGACAGACTTTATTTTTTCAAACTGTTAATCATGCCAAAGTGGTTTGGGATTCCACGGTAAAACCTAAAGGTATTATGGGAGGTCATTTAAACATTCGAAGCTTATTTCCCAAGCGAGATGAGATAAGGATATTGTTGTCTGAGTCCAATATCGATTTTCTCTGTATTAGTGAAACTTGGCTACATGATAAAATTCCAACCAGCATAATTGATGTTCCGGGGTATACATGCTTTAGAAGGGATCGAAATGTGGGTAGGGGTGGGGGTGTATTGATATACATTAAGGACACATTCAATGCAAAGGAAGCTTATCCAACTGCTGATATGTCTACTGAATGTCTATGTATTAATGTAATACTGTCGCAAAATATGCAATTTTATATTTTAGTGGTATATAATCCTCCCTCGGCGTGTACTGAAACGCTCTGCGATAACTTGGACGTGCTGTTTAAGAATTTTAAGCACAAGAATGAGGTGCTTGTCTTCGGAGATTTTAATATAAATTGGCTTAACAAACACTGTAGGAAAAAACTGAAAAACCTTGCATCCAAACATGATTTTATTCAAATGATTGAAGCCCCTACACGTATCACCAGGAATACTCAAACATTAATAGATTTAATTTTCGTGAACAAACCTGACAGAATCATAAAAACATATAATTTAGTCACTGGTCTATCCGACCATAATATGACTCTAATTGCAAGAAAACTGACAAAGAAAAGAATGACTAGGTTTTTAAATCCAAACCAGAATTCATTTAAACTTGAAATCCCTCGTAAAAAGCTGACTGAATTTGAGAATGAGTTAAAGGATGTTAACTGGGATGAGCTTCAACAATATGATCAAGTAAACGACTGCTGTAATAAACTTATGTCCATTATTGAGAGTATTGTTGATAAATATATTAAAAAGCGAAAAAAATTCCAAAGAAAATTTCAGCTACCATGGATGAACGATAATATTCGAAAACTGATGAAAAGGAGAGACTTTGCCTTGAAAATTTTTATTAAGACCCGAAGGGACATCGATTTGAAATTATTTAAAAGCTTGCGAAACCAAGTTGTTAAAGACCTTAGAATGTCCAAATCAAATCATTATATTCAAGTTCTATCAGAGGCTAAAGGGAATGGCAAATTAATTTGGAAGCAATTGAACAGCCTATTAAATCCAAAGGGGTATGTCACCCAAAACAAATATGAACTCATAATGGGTGAACACATTATCACTGATAGTGCACAAGTTGCTAATGAATTCAACAACTTCTTTTTACAATCTGTTAACAACCTTGCATCAAGCTTTCCATGCTGGAATGATATAGACCTAACAACAGTAGACCTGCTTGAAGATCAAGAGAACTCATTCCAGCTCAGGGAGGTCGGTCAGACAACTGTTCTGAAAGCTATACAGGACTTAAACACCACCTACTCAAAGGATATTTTTAATTTAGATACAGCTTTTGTTAAAAAATATAGTAGCATTCTGGTCCAGCCTCTCACCAATCTTGTTAATATTTCCATTAAATCCGGGCAATTCCCAGATGGATGGAAAAATGCTTTAGTAATACCGATTTTTAAATCAGGAGATGATAAAATGCCTTGTAATTATAGACCTATCAGTCTTCTTCCAGCGTTGTCCAAAGTTTTAGAGAAGATTGTCTCAGAACAACTAATGCATTATCTTGAGACAAACCAGTATCTGAGTCCTTTGCAATTTGGATTCAGGCAAAACTATTCCACAGAATTAGCTACCTGTTTATTAATTGAAAATATCAAACAATCACTCGACAAGGGAAATGTAGTTGGTGCAGTATTTTTAGACTTAAAAAAGGCGTTTGACACAGTAAATCACAACACCTTAATTTCAAAATTAGCTAAGTTTAATTTATCCAAACAGTCATTGTCCTGGTTTGCATCATATTTAAAAGGCCGTGAACAGTGTGTTGTGATTAATAATGTGAGATCCACTTTCCTCAAAATCAATACAGGGATTCCTCAGGGCACGGTTTTGGGACCTATACTCTTCTGTCTCTATATTAATGACTTGCCAGATGTAATATGTCCAGATATAGGTCTACAGATGTATGCAGATGACACAGTGGTGTATGCATCTGGTAATACCTGTATTTCTGTGGCTGACAAACTAAATGCTAACTTAGAAAAAATATCATCTTGGCTGGCCTCATCTTGTTTAACTTTAAACACCAAAAAAACAAACTCTGTCTGTTTTTCTATTAAAAAATTACCTCTAACACATCTCTTGAACGTAAAAATGAATGGGGAACTTATCGAACAAGTACCTGAAGTGACGTATCTTGGAATAATTATAGATTATCAGTTGAATTTTAAAAGTCATATCAAGAAAATCTGTAAAACCATTAAGGCCAACTTGTGCTGTTTTATGATGATAAGAAACTGCCTGACTCTTGACTGTGCTTTTATCTTTCTAAATTCTATGATTCTCTCACATATATCTTATGGTTTAACCATATGGTCCCAAGCTCATCAGTCATCTGTCAATACCATAGAGTGTCTTTATAACCGAGCCCTGAAAGTCCTCGACAAGAAAAGAATAAGGTACCATCACTGCCTAATTCAAAGTAAATACAAGATTTTAAGTTTTGCAAATTTTATTTCTTTGCATATGGTTAAATTGGTTTTCAAATGTCTAAATGACGATGCTCCACTACTGCTTTGTAAAATAATAACAAGACAGCAAAGTACCAGATCCATCACCCGATCAGCGTCAAAAGGCAATTGTAGTATCCATTTTCGCAGAACATCATTTGCCCAGGCTGCCTTTTCAATAAAAGGGCCAAAATTATGGAACTCTCTGCCAGACTATTTGAAATGCATACCGACATTAGCCACCTTTAAAAAAAACACCAAATCGTGGTTAATTCAGGAACAATCTTGTTCTCATATTTAGTCTTTACACTTTGTCCTCTTTGTATGTATGTGTATATGTATGTGTATGTGTGTATATATATATATATATATATATATATATATATATATATATATATATATATATATATATATATATATATGTATATATATATATGTGTGTATATGTGTATATGTATGTATGTGTGTATGTATGTATATATATATATCTATATATTATTTTATTTTATTTTATTTTATTTTTTATTTTTTTCTCTCTTCTTATTTTAATAATGTAAAACTGTATTTTTTATCAAAAAGCCCTACTAGGGACAAGTGTCGTGAATTAGCTTTAGCTAAAAACACTATGATACATACATTGGATGACTGTTAAGCTTATCTATGTTATCTGTATCTGTCCCTATCTAAATAAACTTAAATAATAATAATCAGGAGATGCACAAGCCTATAGCACATCCAGAGCAAATCTGAAAAGGGGCATCAAAGAGGCCAAGCACTGCTACAAGCTTAAGATAGAGGGACACTTTTCCAACGCTGACCCTCGGCGCATGTGGCAGGGCATTCAGGCCATCAGTGACTACAAACCCTCTCACTCCACCCCCGCAGCCACTGATGTCAACTTCCTGAACGAGCTAAATGACTTTTATGCTCGCTTTGAAAGAGACAACAGAGAAACTGCCACCAAGCTCAAATCCTCAGCTGACCACCCACCGATCACACTCTCCTCCGCAGATGTCTGCAATGCACTGAGCAGGATCAGCGCGCACAAGGCTGCTGGACCAGACAACATCCCTGGACGCGTACTCAGGGCATGTGCGGAGCAGCTCGCTGGGGTTTTTACAGACATTTTCAACCTGTCTCTTGCCCAAGCAGCTGTACCAACATGCTTTAAATGCACTTCCATTGTGCCAGTGCCAAAACACTCCAGCCCGAAGTGCCTTAATGACTACCGCCCTGTAGCACTCACACCCATCGTAATGAAGTGCTTTGAGCGGCTGGTCCTGGCACACCTAAAAGACTCTCTACCATCCACATTGGACTCACACCAGTTTGCCTACCGTAGCAATAGGAGCACAGAGGATGCAGTCTCCATGGCACTGCACTCTGTGCTCACACATCTGGACAATAAGAACACTTATGCACGCATGCTGTTTGTTGACTTCAGCTCAGCATTCAACACTGTCATCCCAACTAAGTTAATAGCCAAACTTGGAGACCTGGGCTTCAACACCTCCATGTGCAACTGGATTTTGGACTTCTTGACCAACAGACCCCAGAATGTTCGATCAGGCTCCAACTGCTCCACATCCATCACACTCAACACTGGTGTACCACAGGGCTGTGTGCTAAGCCCGTTCCTCTACTCCCTCTTCACCTCCGACTGCAAGCCTGTGTACGGATCTAATTCCATCGTCAAGTTTGCGGACGACACTACGGTGATTGGTCTCATCAGCAACAACGATGAGACTGCCTATAGGGAGGAGATCAAGCACCTGGCCACATGGTGCACCGAAAATAACCAGCTCCTCAACACCACCAAAACGAAGGAGCTCATCGTGGACTTCAGGAAAGTGTCAAGAGGCACACACGACACCATCCACATCAATGGAATGGCTGTTGAGCGTGTCTCCAGTTTCAAGTTCCTGGGGATCCACATCTCGGCGGACATGACCTGGACAACCAACACCTCCAGCCTGGTCAAGAAGGCTCACCAGCGCCTTTTCTTCCTGAGGACACTGAGGAAGAATCAGCTTTCCTCCACTATCCTGGTGAACTTCTATCGCTGTGCAATAGAAAGCATCCTGACCAACTGTGCTACAGTGTGGTATGGGAGCTGTTCTGTTGCAGAGCGCAAGGCACTGCAGCGGGTGGTGAAAACCGCCCAGCGCATCACTGGGACTCCACTACCTGCCATCGAGCACATCCAGAGGAAACGCTGTCTGCATCGAGCTCGCAGCATCCTTAAGGACTCCTCTCACCCAGCCCACAGACTGTTTTCTCTCCTGCCCTCCGGCAGGCGTTTCAGGTGCCTCCGGACCAGGACCAGCAGACTAAAGAACAGTTTTTTCCCCAGAGCTGTCTCTTTATTAAACTCTAACCCTCATTGATCCCACTCCCCTTATATACTGATTGACTCTCCTCTCCCTCCTCACACCTGCCTCCATTTTGTATTTGCAATACTATAATGTTCATTTGCACTACTGACTGTTATTACAGTAACAACTGTTTACATATGCATCTTGCACTACTACCTTGACTGGAATATGCTCAATTTGCACTGCCGACTGTTTATTTACAGTACCGACTGTTTATATATACATTGCAATATCGTACCTTAACTGTAATATGCAATTACTTTCCACTGCACTTTCACTCGGATAGCTTCTGTCCAACTTTATTTGCACTACTTTAAATCCATTGTTATACTGCTCATTAGCCTAACTTATACATATATCTATTTGTTAAATTCTGTTTATAGTAATAGCCATCTGTATATTATGCTCACATTCTGTTTATAGTAACAGCCATCTGTATATATATTCATAGTACATATCTATCTGTAAAATTCTGTTTATAGTAACAGCCATCTGTATATTATATTCAGTACATATCTATCTGTAAGCATTCTGTTTATAGTAATAGCCATCTGTATATTATTATATTCAGTACATATCTAGCTGTAAACTCTGTTCACAGTAATAGTTATCTGTATATTATATTCATAGGACAATCTATCTGTAAATTTTTGTTTATAATAGTATTCAACTCTATATTTATTCAGTACATATCCATGTTCTGCACTTATGGAACCACTGTATATCCTGCACTTGCTGCTATTGCACTTCTGGTTAGACCTAAACTGCATTTCGTTGCCTTGTACCTGTACTTGTGTAATGACAATAAAGTTGAATCTAATCTAATCTAATCTAAAATGGTCAAACTCCAATAAGTCAATCCAAGAACATAAAACACGAACAAGAACAGGCAGCGAACAGAAGTGTGAGGACATTAAACAAGGACTCCGTGACAAACACTGAAACTGACAGGGTATATATACACAAGTGCTAAATGAGGTGACGAGAAACAGCTGAACACAATGAACACTCAGTGACAGACAGGATCATGGGAAATGTAGTAACAGAGTGTAGGACACCGTGCGGGAAGAGGACCTCTAGTGGACACCCAGGGAACACAAACCAGACACTGTGACATAACCCCCCCCTCTACGGAGCGGCTACCAGACGCTCCAAGACAAACAAAACAAGAGTCCAGGCGGGAGGTGAAATGGTTGAGGATCAGGGGGCGGGATGGGGGCCAGGTCCATGGAGGGGAACAGGAATAGGGGGGAACAGCTTAGCCGGCAGCCAGGGTGAAGCAGACAGTTCATCTGGCGGCCAGGGTGGAGACTCTCCCTCGGGCGGCCAGGGCGGAGACTGTCCCTCGGGCGGCCAGGGCGGAGACTCTCCCTCGGGCGGCCAGGGCGGAGACTCTCCCTCGGGCGGCCAGGGCGGAGACTCTCCCTCGGGCGGCCAGAGCGGAGACTCTCCCTCGGGCGGCCACGGCGCAGGAACTGGAACAGACACCAATGGCTCAGGAACTGGAACTGGCACCAACGGCTCAGGCACTGGAACTGGCACCACCAGAACTGGCACTGGAACTGGTTCCACCGGAACTGGCACTGGAACTGGCACCACCGACTCAGGCACTGGAACTGGCACCACCGACTCAGGCACTGGAACTGGAACTGGCGCCACCAGAACTGGCACTGGAACTGGCGCCACCGACTCAGGCACTGGAACTGGCACCACCGGCTCAGGAACAGGAACCACCGGCTCAGGAACAGACACCACCGGCTCAGGCTCAGAAACAGACACCACCGGCTCAGGCTCAGGAACAGACATCACCGGCTCAGGCTCAGGAACAGACATCACCGGCTCAGGAACAGACACCACCGGCTCAGGCTCAGGAACAGACATCACCGGCTCAGGAACAGACACCACCGGCTCAGGCTCAGAAACAGACACCACCGGCTCAGGCTCAGGAACAGACACCACCGGCTCAGGCTCAGGAACAGACACCACCGGCTCAGGCTCAGGAACAGACATCACCGGCTCAGGAACAGACACCACCGCTCAGGCTCAGGAACAGACACCACCGGCTCAGGCTCAGGAACAGACACCACCGGCTCAGGCTCAGGAACAGACACCACCGGCTCAGGCTCAGGAACAGACACCACCGGCTCAGGCTCAGGAACAGACATCACCGGCTCAGGAACAGACACCACCGGCTCAGGCTCAGGAACAGACACCACCGGCTCAGGCTCAGGAACAGACACCACCGGCTCGGCGGCGGCCATCTTGTCCAAAGACACAGGCTCGGCAGACGTGACGTGAACAGTCTCTGTGGCGGCCATCTTGTCCGAAGACACAGGCTCGGCAGACGTGACGTGAACAGTCTCTGTAGCGGCCATCTTGTCCGAAGATACGGGCTCAGCAGATGAACAGGCTCGGCGTCGGCCATCTTGTCCGAAGACACAGGCACGGCAGATGTGACGGATCGCTGGGGTGGTGCAGGCAGCGCGAGCAGCTCGGGCGGGGCCAGTAGAGCATGACGCCTGGGCGGCGCGGGCAGAGCAAGACGCCTGGGTGGTGCATCAGGGACGGCAGTCATCTCCGGGATGGTCTCCGTGTTAGGAGCCACCGGACTCGGGATCACCGGACTCGGGACCACCGGAACAGGGACCACCGGAACAGGGACCACCGGAACAGTTACGGAGGGAGCCTTTCTCCTCCTCCTGTGTCTTGGAGCCACCGGACTCGGGACCACCGGCACTGGGACCACCGGCACTGGGACCACCGAACTCGGGACCATCGGAATCGGGACCACCGGACTCGGGACCACCGGACTCGGGACCACCAGAACTGGGACCACCGGAACTGGGACCACCGGGACAGTCACGGAGGGAGTCTTCCTTCTCCGTTTCGGGACCACCGGAACTGGGACCACTGGAGGCGGGACTGGAGTATCCCACTGACTCCGATGCTCAAGGTATCTGGTAAAACCCCAAAAGTCCAAGACTTCCAGACCCTTCATTTCCCACCCCGGCAATGGGCCATCAAGACAGGTATTAAAAATTTCTTTTAATGCTGCCTCATTGTATCCCATTCCTCTCGAGAGCGTCCAAAATGACTGAGCTATGCAACCCACCGGCAGGCCCTGCTGACGAAAGCTCATCAAATTTTGGACACGCCCCATCCTCTCTCTCTCAGTGGTAGGAGGGAGGATACGGAACCCCATCATGCTGGATCTCTTAGGTGACGGAGTCCTTCTGTCACGAATCACACACAAAAGAGAGAGATCCAAGTGCAGTTAATTTATTGGGGTAATCCGTACTCACAATCAGTTCAGGCAAATGTTCAAACTCCAATAAGTCAATCCAAGAACATAAAACACGAACAAGAACAGGCAGCGAACAGAAGTGTGAGGACATTAAACAAGGACTCCGTGACAAACACTGAAACTGACAGGGTATATATACACAAGTGCTAAATGAGGTGACGAGAAACATCTGAACACAATGAACACTCAGTGACAGACAGGATCATGGGAAATGTAGTAACAGAGTGTAGGACACCGTGCGGGAAGAGGACCTCTAGTGGACACCCAGGGAACACAAACCAGACACTGTGACAGGTTCAGGTCATACTTAGATGGGAGAGGTTATTATGTGAGTATAGGAGATCATAAGTCTGAGTGGACATCCATGACATGTGGAGTCCCTCAAGGCTCAATTCTTGTGCCACTCCTGTTCAACCTGTATATGCTCCCAATGAGCCAAATAATGAGAAAGAACCAAATCTCTTACCACAGCTATGCAGACGACACACAGCTCTACTTAGCCCTATCGCCTAACGATTACAGCCCCATTGACTCCCTGTGCCAATGCATTGATGAAGTCAACAGTTGGATGTGTCAAAACTTTCTTCAGTTAAACAAAGACAAAACTGAAGTCATTGCGTTTGGAAACAAAGATGAAGTTCTCAAGGTGAACGCATACCTTCACTCTAGGGGTCAAACAACTAAACATCAAGTCAGGAATCTTGGTGTGACACTAGAATCAGACCTTAGTTTCAGTAGTCATGTCAAAGCAATAACTAAATCAGCATACTATCATCTGAAAAATATTGCAAGAATAAGATGCTTTGTTTCCAGACAAGACTTAGAGAAACTTGTGCATGCTTTCATCACCAGCAGGGTGGATTATTGTAATGGACTCCTCACTGGCCTTCCCAAAAAGACCATAAGACAGTTGCAGCTCATACAGAACGCTGCCGCCAGGATTCTGAGCAGAACCAGAAAATATGAACACATCACACCAGTCCTCAGGTCTTTACACTGGCTCCCAGTTAAATTTAGGATTGATTTTAAAGTATTATTACTGGTATATAAATCATTCAATGGCCTAGGACCTCAATATATAGCAGATATGCTCACTGAATATAAACCCAACAGATCACTCAGATCATCAGGATCATATCAGCTAGAAATACCAAGGGTTCACTCTAAGCATGGCGAGTCCGCTTTTAGCTATTATGCCAGCCGCAGTTGGAACCAGCTTCCAGAGGAGATCAGATGTGCTCCTACAGTAGTCACTTTCAAATCCAAACTCAAAACACATCTGTTTAGCTATGCATTTACTGAATGAGCACTGTGCCGCTGTTCGTCCGACTGTTTGTACTGTACTGTATTTTATTTTATTTTTCTAAACTGTTTTAATTATTCTTATTTCTTTTATTATTTTAATTTCTTCTATGTAAAGCACTTTGAATTGCCATTGTGTATGAAATGTGCTATATAAATAAACTTGCCTTGCCTTGCCTAGAGTTAAAGCTCTAGGAGGAGTTAGTGTCAGAAAATTTTGGGTCAGAAGAATAATAATAAGTTTAAAATGTAATTCTGCCGACCTTGAGCAGAAACTCACGACTGTATGCGCGCTTAGAGACAGATAGTCGAGACGAAGATGTGCAAAAACATGTCGACTTACAAAACAAAAAACACGAAAACACCGTTCTGTCGGGAGAGAGAGAAGCCGCTGCGACTGTGCGCGCCGCCATCTTGTGCAAACAGCACTTCCAAAATGCTACACATGCTAGCAGTGAATAGCTACATGCTAATAGCGATTAGTTAAGTGCTAAATCATGCCAAGATCATGCTAAGAACTCTATAAAAACTCCATAGTAACCATCTGTGACAACTACCAACCACCTAGTAACACCATATCAACCGCCCTGAATACCTTAGCAACCGCCTAGCAAACACCATAGCAACCATCCAGAATACCTTAGCAACCGCCTAGCAACACCATAGCAACTACCCAGAACACCCTAGCAACCGCCTAGCAACCACCCAGAATACCTTAGCAACCGCCTAGCAACACCATAGCAACTACCCAGAACACCCTAGCAACCGCCTAGCAACCACCCAGAATACCCTAGCAACCGCCTAGCAACACCATAGCAACCACCCAGAACACCTTAGCAACCGCCTAGCAACCACCCAGAATACCCTAGCAACCGCCTAGCAACAGCCTAGCAACCACCCAGAACAACCTAGCAACCGCTTAGCAACACCATAGCAACCACCAAAACACCCTAGCAACCGCATAGCAACCACCCAGAACACCCTAGCAACACCCTAGCAACCACCCAGAATACCCTAGCAACCACTTAGCAACACCATAGCAACCACCAAAACACCCTAGCAACCGCATAGCAACCACCCAGAACACCCTAGCAACCGCCTAGCAACACCATAGCAACCACTAAAACACCCTAGCAACCACCTAGCAACGACCCAGAATACCCTAGCAACCGCCTAGCAACACCATAGCAACCACCCAGAACACCCTAGCAACCGCCTATCACCCAAAACACCCTAGCAACCGCCTAGCAACCACCCAGAACACCCTAGCAACCAACCCGAATACCCTCGCAACCACCTAGCAACACCATAGTAACCACCCAGAACACCCTAGCAACCGCCTAGCAACCACCCGAAACACCCTAGCAACCGCCTAGCAACCACCCAGAACACCCTAGCAACCAACCCGAATACCCTAGCAACCACCTAGCAACACCATAGTAACCACCCAGAACACCCTAGCAACCGCCTAGCAACCAACCCAAATACCCTAGCAACCACCTAGCAACAGCATAGCAACCACCCAGAACACCATAGCAACCGCCTAGCAACCACCCCGAATACCCTAGCAACCACCTAGCAACAGCATAGCAACCACCCAGAACACCCTAGCAACCACCCATAACACCTTAGCAACTGCCTAGCAACCACCCAGAACACCTTAGCAACCCACTAGAAAACCTCCAACAACTTTTTAACTTTAAACTACTTTAAACTTTACACTACTTTAAACTTTAAACTAACTTAAACTTTAGACTAATTTAAACTTTAGACTAATTTAAACTTCAAACTAATTTAAACTTCAAACTACGTTAAACTCCAAACTACTTTAAACTTCTTCAAACTTTCTGGTCCAGCTTTCTCAAGCCAACTTAAAGTATGTCTCGGCGAACTTTTTAATCTAGTTATTATTATTCTTCTTACTAAAAATGTATCCTCTATCTCCTCCTAGGACTTTAACTCTACATACTCCAAACTCGGCTCAGAAACTGATCTGACTCGAGTTGCTTTATCTTTTCAGACTGAACGGACTTACGGTTTTCCTAAAAATGACGATCAAAACTCGGAAAAAGTCCCCTTGACTTACATTGGGGAGTTCTAAAAAATTCAATCCAGATTCAAACTCACCAACCGACAAAAATTTTAATCTAAACACCTTGAAGACTAAACTAAACTGCCGTTCTATATACTATATGAGCCATTGAGACTCATTTAAACTAATGAACTCTTAAACTCATAAATTAATAAACTCTGAACTCTTAAACTCATTTAAACTTATAAACTCAAAAACTCATACACTTATAAACTCATCAATTTATACACTTATAAACTTTAAACTTATAAACTCTTAAGTGTGCGTGTGTGTGTCTGAGTGAGTGTGTGAGCGAGTTCAGGGTTCTCAAGTCTCACGCATTGGCCGTGAGACACACGCAATTCAGCCAGTTCACACGCTCACACGCCACACCGTGCATTTCTCACGCTGAAAAGGCAATGCCAACCAAGTTGTCCTGCAAGCTTTATATATAACATTGTAAACGAGGCGCAGGCACAAGTTTCCTGCCGCCAGCGCGTTATCTCGGCCAGATTGCATTCGTTACAAGGCAACATAGATGCGCGAACACACGGAAGTTGACGGAACACTCTCGGCCACCGTACGTTCGTTACTAGGTAACCAACAACATCGCGCGAACACACACGTCGTGATGGAGAAGGCAAGTTGGAAGAAAGCTCGTCTAACAATTTTATGCTAGAACATTTAATATATAACCCATCGTCAAAAACTCTACAACTACTTTACAACCAGGCCAGAAGCTTTGGCTCAGTTTGGCTAGCTTACGTTATCTGAAACTAAGGGAAAGGTTAGTGGGTATGGGAAGGAATAAAGATGTATTTCTTCATTTTATTTTAAATTATATATTATACTGTATTAATAGCTGTCTTTCTCGTTACTAGTGATGTAGTACTCGAGTCCGGTCTCGGACTCGAGTCCGGTCTCGAGACCGATTTCTGCTTTCTCGGACTCGACTCGGACTTGTTCTTACAAAGACTCGGTCTTGACTCGGACTCGACCCTTCAAAGACTCGGTCTTGACTCGGACTCGGCATAGGCGGTCTCGTCCCATCACTAGTCCACTAGAATACATACCACTAGAAAATTTTAATTGACTGTTCGCAAAGACCCGCCCCCCTTAGTTACTGTCGCTATGTCCGACAAGCTACACCGTTCTCACGTCACACCATGTTCTCACGCAGTGAAAAATACATCGCGGAGCAGAGAGGAGACTGACAACACGCTGACAGACAGGACAGACCAGGTTACTTTTCGGTTACTTTTGATATTAAACATATTAAACAAAGTCTCGCCTTTCAAACTTGGTCATTTTTTAAAAGAAATTTAAACAATAAATACCGTTTTGTGGCTCTTAAATGTGTAGTGACAGATCGCTGTAGAGCATCAGTTAAAGCTGCTCGTGAACTGATCATCTCTTCCTTCTAGTTCATTTATAACCTCAAATAAACATGAACAAACATAAGAAGCAATGTTGTTTTAACCACGGAAAGGCGTCAGTACACTCCGTGTTTCAAGTTCAAATCCTCCCATGTTAACCAACGGACTCGGTCTCGACTCGGACTCGACCCTTCAAAGACTCGGTCTTGACTCGGACTCGACTGAATTTGAAAACCAACGGACTCGGTCTCGACTCGGACTCGACCCTTCAAAGACTCGGTCTTGACTCGGACTCGGCATAGGCGGTCTCGTCCCCATCACTACTCGTTACATTAAGGCTACATGTATTAAAGTAGAGTGTTCTGGGTAATATATTATATCCTATCAAAACATATAGCCTAGTACATTAATCATTGCCATTGCATTTGTATTTTTCAAAGATGTCAGGGAAAAAGCAAAAAGATTATTTTATCATTCTGGGCACCAAAGGGTAAGCCCCCTAAAAAGGTTGCCAGATTAGAGGAGGAGACAGTGGAAGAGGTGGTGGCAGAGACGGTGGAGAAGACACCAAGATTTTTTTTTCCAAACTGTTTGGAGCAATTTGTTATATTTTTGTATATTTGTAATTTTGAAATATAACATTAAAGAGTATATTTGATGTGATGAATTGCTCTGTCATTTATCAGATCTACCAATTGTTATAATTTCAATTTGTGCTGGTTAATTATTGTCATGATATGAGGCAAGACACGAGTCGTGAGTCGTATAAAGAGAGTTTATTTAGCTACAGTACGGAGTAACGTAAACCATGCATTGGACTCCATCAATCATAATAATAATACAGAGTCCCCTAGTGGTTAGCATACCCAAACTACGGTAGTTTAACATGGACAAAAGACAATCTCACAACAATAATGAACAATGGGTAAAATTGGGGGCGGGGCTCCGTTTTGGGGGGCGGGGCTCCATTAGGGCTCCTCCCCTAACCGCATGTGATCTCACTCCAAGCTTTTGATCAAACTTGAGAACCCTGCGAGTTAGTGTGTGTGTGTCTGTCTATCTAACTTATTTATCTATTTATCTGTCATAAACTTCAAACTACTGTGTGTGTGTGTGTGTGTGTGTGTGTGTGAGTGAGTGAGTGTGTGCGTGCTTGTGTGGGTGTGTGTGCGTGAGTGTGTGTATGTGAGAGTTAGTGAGCGTGTGTGTGTGTGTGTGTGTGAGTTAGTGAGCGTGTGTGTGTGTGAGTTAGTGAGCGTGTCTGTGCATGTGTGTGTGAGTGAGTGAGTGTGTGCTTGTGTGGGTGTATGTGCATGAGTGTGTGTGTATGTGCATGAGTGTGAGCAGGGGCGGACTGGCCATCTGTGTGATCTGGAGAATCACAGAACGGCCGGTACTCCAGGGCGGCCGGCGGGCCGGCCCACCACCCGCCACGCACGCAGTTATCACCTGTTTTTCCCCCCACTAATCTGTTTCACACTCCAGTACTGTAGGTGGCAGCAATGCACCTTTAAGTTGGATGCCAGCTGCACTGGCCGTGGCCGCCAAGTAAGGAGAAGCAAAGATGTTAGATAGAAGCATAGAAACAAACAAACAATATGCATAACGCGGCCGCGGGTAAAAAACGGAAAGAAAAGGGTGTGGCTGAGAAGGCGAGAGAAAAAAATGTGCGGAATTTAGATACTGAAGCCGCTAAATGTCACAAACTAACTGAAATATTTAGCAGCACAGCCAGCAGCAGCACCTCGCAGTTAAATATTAGCAGCAGTGAAGAAGTGAGCCAGACAGCAACATGCCACCATGATGATGAGGGACAGAAAGATGAACAGGCAGATCCAGGGCAAGTAAGTATGGAACATGAGAGGAGAAAGTGAGTTGGATGATGTTAGGAAGTGATATTCAGGTTGCTACATTTTTAATGATTACAGTAGTTAAAACAGCTAAACTTCAACATTTTAGCTGTAAAATGCCACATGCAGTAGCTAATATTAAGAAATATGTTGTGCTTTTACTTTTAACCCTCTGGGGACCAAGGTGTTTTTGGAGCCCTTGAGATGTTCTGACATGCCTTGAAATTTGTGCTTTTTTCAGTTATTTATAAACATGTTAATGGCAAAGGTGTAAAATCACTCTATATAGCACAAACAGGGCTACCATAATATGCGGGCAACGTGTATGTAGATGTTTGTATTTTTAAGAGAATAATGTTTATGCGTGGTTATTGGAAAAAATAAAAATGAAAGTGGCTTAAGACCACAAAACACATATTAAATATGTGTCCACAAGACTTTTGTCTAATTGATGTTGTACCTTTGAGTACTGGCTTCAAAATTATGTGAAAATAGTCTTGCTTTATCGTTCACAAAAAAAAAAATACATTGATTTAAATGGTGTAAAAGAGGTTTTGCTTGGAAAGCCAATATGCGAGGGGGGCGTGAAGGAGTAGTTTACACCTGGGTTGTCCCACCCACTCTGCATAATGACTCTGCATAATTAGCCATTCATTCAGGTGTGACACTGACTGAGCCACAATGCAAGGACAATGTATTTAGAAGAATACTTATATTGACCATTTAAGATTTTGCTTACATCTATCTTGTAAATATGTTTAGCTATTTTATTAAAAATGTTACAATTACAACAATAATTACAATTTCAACAATATTTCAAGTGTACTCTTTCTTTGTAAAAAAACATTGGAACATCTAACATCTTAGTCTATGACTTTATTTTTGACAAAAATAGTGTGACTAACGCCTGACTAACGTTGTTTTATTGAAATATCAGGGCATATAAATGTTAATTTACGTTGCTTATACAAATACATTTTATTTCAACATATTCCAGTCGATTTTTACTCATCTCAGTAGGCTATGGCAAAGCAGTTTATTCTTTCACACACAGACACGCGATTCATATTTAGGCTAAACACTCTTTACAAATATGTACCCTTCATTCATCTCACAGAAACATTCATAGAGTCATATTATAGAAATGCGATTCATCTTTTTGCGGTTTATAGGCCTACACTAACGTTATTCCATAACGTTATTCCACACTTGAGAAAAGAAAACAGCCTACCTCACTCCTCAGCGCGATCTGCTGCTCATATCAGGAGATATTTCTCCTCATCAGCACTGTGGAAACTTTTCTCCATAAAGGCTAATGTCTCACTCGCGACGCGCTTTGTTTACAGCTGATGTGGGCGTTTCACAGATCTGAAATGGTTCTCAGAATTTGCATTTGAATAGCGCGCGCTCTCCGGGGAGTGGTCAAATTACTGTGAATCATCTCGTAATGAGCTCGACTGGAGTCGCTCTCTTTGTATACAGATTGCAGACACTAAGAATGTTTGTTTTTTATATAAATGACTTCAATTAAAAGATGCGATCTCAAGCTTTATGCCCGTGGGTCTGTTTGCCTGTTTGACTGAATTTTCGCGGAGTTATAGATAATTTTCGAACGCGTTTCAAACGGGAGTTTACTGACAGAGAGAAGGCAGAAATCGCATCATCTAAATTTTTCTTTATTTGTCAAAAAGCAAAACACTTTATTTTTATTGTGAGTATACAGAAAAAAAATTCAAACTGAACAGGATCGATTGATGTATTACACGAAAATGAAAGATCAAAATTTAACAGAGCATTTAGTGTTTATTTTCATTGCTAAAAAAAAAAAACGAGCAAAACGCGCGGGCGCGTTTTTGGTCCCCAGAGGGTTAAAAATGTTGGTAACGTTACAGTTAATGCTTACAAACTTTGAAGATTTTGAATACAGAAGTAACATTTGTAATGGTGTATTTTCATTTAGATGTGGTATTATTATTTGTGCAGTAAGATTAATTACTGCATAAATTAATTAAGATTATTAAGTAATAAATTAATTTTAAGACAGCATGGAATAGATTGTATAATATGCTGTTATAACAGCATATTATAATCTGTTCCATGCTATCTTGGAATAAAACCTTTCTTTTTTTTTTAAATCCATTCCATCATTTGTTTATTCAGGTCAGAGCCGTCGCATGGACTGTGCGAACTGTGCAACCGCACAGGGCCTCGCGCCACTAGGGGGCCTCGCAGTCCTGCTGTTTTTTTTTTTTTTTTTTTTTTAGAAATACATTAGTTATGTATGATTTTGTATCAATGATATGTCTCTGTCAATGTCACATAAAACAAAAAAATAAAAATAAAAAAATCCAACAAATTAAGCGCAGTTTTCATTGCGCTATGTTTTGTAGCACTAATGTGTTGTCACTCAAGACGGGAGAGCGGGAGAAAGCTAAAGCGAGGGAAAGCCAACATGTCTGCTGCAAGAGAGCGCGACCGCTTTCGCAAGCATGACTCGGGTTCTGAGAAAAGAAAAAAATGTAAAAAGAAGGAAGACTTTAATAAGTCACTGTGGGGATCGCTGGACAAATTTATTTGCACTTCCAGAGATGCTAGCATATGCATAACCCACGCCGACACTGTGGTAGAGCCTAGCGGGCTTCATCAGCAGCAGGAAGGGAACGTGGGCACTGAGGATGACGGTGAAGTCCAAGGTGAGGGATGAGGATAAATATCTGTGATTAATAAATTGATTGCTGGACATTGTAATGTTATTGTAAATATATCGGATTTAGCATTGTATTAGCAACCCCCACCCCACATGTCCCACCCACTTTTTAATACAAAGTGACACCACTGTGGTTGTATTTACAGTAGGCCTATTTATTTTAAAATAATAATATAATTATTATAATATTATAATAAAATAAATAGGCCTACAGTATTTTATAATGAGGCTTGTGCCCAATTCAGTTGAGCTGGACCACACAATCAATTCTCTGTTTTTGTTCTACTACAATTTATCAGAGTTTGCCGTGGTAGACGAGGTGCCGCTGACGCCTGATGAAGAGCATTATTCCGGGTTCGACAGTGAAGTATCAGCGCATCTTGTGGACCTTAATGATCCCAGCAATTGGCCCGTGCATCTGGATACTAAAACGGTGGATTTACTTGCGGAAAAGGGCCCGGTAAAGGTTTCCAACTTTGATTTCCCCGTCAATCAAGAAAAAAGACACTTTTCCGATGACTTCTATGTAAGAAAGTTGCCCAATGGTGAAAAAACTAGCAGAGACTGGCTTGCTTATTCAAAGAAAACAGATTCTGTATTTTGCTTTTGTTGCAAACTGTTTAACAACAGTACAAGTCGGCCAAAATTAGCTAATGATGGCAATAATGATTGGAGACATTTGAGTACTTTGCTGAAACAACACGAAACGTCCCCTGATTATATCACGCATGCTGCAAAATGGATGGAGACAAAACGAAGATTAGATACACACACTGCTATAGACGAGTCACATCAAAGAGAGATAAACAGAGAAAAGGCACACTGGCAGGACGTTTTAACACGCATTCTAGCAGCTGTGCAATATTTGTCTGAGCATAACTTGGCATTTCGAGGAACAAATGCAAAGCTTTATGACGAGAACAATGGTAACTTTTTGGGATTAATAGAGATGATTGCCAAATTTGATCCCACTGTGCAAGAACATGTCAGACGCATAAGAAATAAGGAAACGCATACACATTATCTGGGGCCTCAGATCCAAAATGAGTTAATTTCTCTTATGGCCACAAACGTCAAAAACTCTATTGTGAATGACACGAACAGAGCAAAATATTTCTCCGTGCTTCTTGATTGCACACCAGATATGAGCCATCAGGAGCAAATGTCGCTGATTCTTCGTTTTGTCAATATGACATCATTAGAAGTGAATGTAGAAGAACATTTCATTGACTTCATCCCAGTGAACGACCAAACTGGAAAGGGACTATCAAATGCACTCTTGGCGGAACTAGAGGCCCTTGGACTGAGCATCAATGACTGTCGGGGCCAAGGATACGATAACGGGGCGAATATGAAAGGACAAAATCAGGGAGTGCAAGCCCATATTCTGCGTCTCAATCCCCGGGCTTTATACATGCCATGCGGTTGCCACAACCTGAATTTAACACTGGGAGATATGGCAAAATGCTGTCCAAAAGCAATGTCATTTTTTGGTATTGTACAACGACTTTATACCATATTCGCAGGCTCTCCTAAACGATGGGGAATACTCAAAGTAAAAGTCCCGGATCTCACGGTAAAACCTCTGTCTGAAACAAGGTGGGAATGTCGGGTAGAGAGTGTAAAAGCAATGCGCTATCAATCAAGTGATATTAAGGATGCTTTGCTCGAAGTGTCAGAGGACTCTAGCGACCCCAAAATTAAAAGTGAAGCAAAGTCGCTTGCTAATGAAATGCAAAGCTTTGAGTTCATCATGTCTATGGTGATATGGTATGATATTCTGGTTGCCGTGAACGCCGTCAGTAAGACGCTCCAGTCAAAGGACATGCAGCTTGATGTGGCTTTATCGCAGCTAGATGGATTAATTGGCTTCATGCAAAAATACAGAGACACTGGATCTTTATGCAGATAATACAATTATTTATTGCTCCAAACCAAATATTCCCGAAATAAATTATTCTTTACAACATGACTTTGATTCTGTACAGCAGTGGCTGTCATTTAATAAACTCCTGCTGAATAAATCAAAATCATATTGTATGCTTTTCCAGAAGAAGAAAGATAGAAATAATCTTAATCTGCATTTTCTTGATTTTTCTCCTTTAGAGCCAACAGAAAAATTTAAATATCTCGGTGTTTGGCTAGAAACTGATCTTTCATTCAAAGCTCATGTACACGCACTTAACAACAAACTTAGCTTTCGTCTTAAAACATTATATCAATCAATAGACTGCTTTACCTTTCAGGTTAGAAAAAGGATAGTCTCTCAGTTGTTGCTGCCTATTCTGGACTATGCAGATATTATATATGCCAACACTACTGCTATTTGTCTACATTCTCTCGATGTGGTATACAACAGCCTGTGCCGATTCGTCCTTCGCTGCCCCTATAGGACACATCATTGTGTGATGTATGAACAGTTGTCCTGGCTTGCACCCTCAGACAAAAGACAATATCATTGGCTTCTGCTCATTTTTAAATGTATTTACTTTCAATATCCATATTATTTATCACAATATTTAGCGCCTTACAGGTCACAATATAGCCTTCGTCACAATGAACAGGTCTTCTTTATTGTCCCTAGAGTTAAGAGAGAAATTGGGAAATATGCTTTCTGTGTTAGAGCCCCTCGTGACTGGAACAGCCTTCCTGCATACATTCGCTCGCTTACGTCTTTTCCTCTGTTCCGAACTGCTTTGTTGACATATCTTCAGAATACTTGTCTGTGTTTCTAGCATCTCGGATTTGGCATCGATATGTGTCATGTATGTTTTTATACAGTATATATATGAAAGTCAATCTGTGATGGGTGGGGTTAGTGAGAGCTTGTGTGTGTGTGCGTGTGTGTGCAGGTGTGTGTGTGGATGTGTGTGAGTGCGTGCGCTAAGGTTTTTGGTTTTCTTTTATTGTTGTTGTATTATTATTTTATTATTATTATGATTTGATTGTATCTACTCTGTTGTTCTGCTGTTTTATGTTGTTTGGATATGATCCTGAGGACCCCCATGAAAACGAGATGTTTCATCTCATGGGGTTTATCCTCTAATAAATGTTCATAAATAAATAAATAAATAAATAAAAGCTACTGCAACAGAGATTGCTTCTGATATGGACACTGAACCTGTAATAAAAGCAACACGGCGAGTGAAACGCAAACGTGATGAAAATGAAAATTAATATACTCCAGACCCAGAGCAGGTATATATAACGGACTATTTTAATGTTATAGTGGACAAGGCCCTCACTGCTCTCCATACCCGTTTTAAACAAATGCAGGAGTTTGGCAACATGTTTGGATTTCTTTTTGATCTGACCAAACTGCGTGAAATGGAGGAGACTGACCTGCAAAGACACTGTACAAGACTGCGTGATGCTCTGAGCACGTCCGAATCTCAGGATATAAATGCAGCGGACCTCTTCCAGGAGTTGAGGATACTACGAGAGATAATCCCAAAGGGAACAACTACAGCAATAAAAACACTTCGTTACCTCAGAGGGATTGAAGGAACTTTCCCTAACTGTGAAATTGCGCTCAGGATCCTACTGACTTTTCCAGTAACGGTGGCATCGGGCGAGCGAAGCTTTTCAAAGTTAAAACTAATTAAAAACTATTTGCGCACCTCCATGTCACAGGAGAGACTGTGCGGGCTCGCCCTGCTATCCATTGAAAAGGACATTGCATCAAAACTGGATTACAAAGATCTTATTGCTGAGTTTGCGGCCATGAAGGCAAGGAAAGTGACTCTGACGTGATCATGCGTAATTTACGCATGGTGAGTCCATCTAATTTATTAGGGTTACAGTGTTTTAAATAATTCGTTGTGTACAGTTGTAATGTAATGAATTAATGTATATTATGAATAAAAAGTGTTCTAATCTATTTGTTTAAACTGTCATGATGACAAAAATAAAGTGACTGAGCTGACTTGATGTAAAGCCACTCGTTGCACAGTTGATTTTTCCCCCCTAAAAAGTCATAGCTGAGAGACTACGTGCATGATTATGCTGAATTAATCTACTTGATAAAAACGTATTGCAGCGAGATTATGCGTTCAATAGAACACTGGCACGGCGCCAGGATTCCAGTTTTGGATGGGCCAGACTAATTGTGGGTGGGCCTTAAATTAAAAACGTTAAATGAAAACATTACCCAATCAATGTTTAACCTAATAAAAATTACTGACTATAATATAGGCTACTGTTATATTATCTGTGCGTATACATAATATATATTTGAATAGCTTGATGCTCTTTAAATTTTTTGTTGCATTGCAAAAAGTTTCGGTGCATAGGAGGGACCGATCCGCGATCGCTCTCCATGGTTCTGACCAAAGAAGAGCGCTTTGGAATCTCCATTACGCATCATACCTGGGCTGCGTTTCGGATAACGCTGTCTCCATAGCGCGCTACGAAGACTCTTAAGGTATAACTTAACTAAAGGTTAGCTACCACTAAGTATACCATTGCTAAACGTCTTCAGGGCTATCATCCACTCGCGAGGCAGAGGTGCTGAGAGGCAGAGGCACTGGCCCCCTCCTAGCAACGGCGCTGGTCGCGCCCTTGGGTGGCAGAGACGAATATGTGCTAGGTGATGTGGATCTCAGCTCTCTTCATCTCCTGGTTGCAGCCAGGCCCGTCGCGACAAGGCAGGCAAACCAAGCAATTGCTTGGGGCCCCGAGCTGGCCTGGGGCCCCAAGACAACGACTGGTTAAGAATAAAATGCAACGACAAACTGTGTGAGCGCCCCTTTGATAGTCAATGCAGTAAAGTGCAATGACACTGTTATCGGGATCCCCCTCAAGGGGCCCCCCCTCAGTAGTCGCTGACAGCAGCCAGCCAATCACGTGATCTCTGCTGCCGGCAAAATACAAAAACTCCTCGGCAGTCATCATGAAGCGGAATTATGCTTCAGGAAGCCAGAAAATAATGAAGAGAAAGGAAGAGGAGGCTAAGAAAAAACAAGATAGTGGTAAGTAGGGGTGTATCGATACACGTATTCGTATTGAACCGTTCGGTACGAGGCTTTCGGTTTGGTGTTCGGTACGCATTTTCAAACCGAACGGTTCGTTGGATCTTTTTCCTGCCGACCAAAATTTCGTTATTTCAAATGTAGGCGCGTTGCGCGTGGCAAGCGCGCTCATAATGTAGAGACGCCGGCGTGACCACAACATTGCCCAACATCAAATGGCAAACGTAATGTAAGCGGAACGAAACTGAGCTACTCGTTATTATTGTGTGTTGACGGACCGTTGTTTATCAGTTTGGACCAGTGCAGCGCGAGCCGATCGTGATCATGCGACACTGTTACTACACAGCGCTAATAAGAGATCCAGTAAAGAAAGCATTTGAATTCGCCACAGAAGTAATAACATCGCTGCGAGATCTGGTGAGAAACATTAAACATAGTTTGGCAGGAATAGTAGGCTATAATGCCTTCAAGTAACATTACGTCGGTTTTATTTTGAAATTATGAATACAATGCAAATGTTAATCTTAACTAAAATAAACATTTGTTTATAACTACTACAATACATAAATACAATTACATTTAATTTTTTCCAAGGAGCTGTTTTGTTTTATATGCTCCTAAGAAGAGTCAATTATAGCTCCAGAATTGCTCAAAGTAAAAGAAATCATATTTTATTATGCTAGTTTTAATTTAAAAAAAGAAGAAAAATAAATAAATCAAGGAAATTGGCATTTCTTTCTTTTTGCTGTATCGAAAACATACCAAACCGTAACACATGAGTATCGTATTGAACCGAACCGTGAATTTTGTTACACCCCTAAATATAGTGGTAAGTGATAAATTATGTAATGATAAAATAGCTCCACTTGTCTTGTACAAATGGTGTAATTTTGCAGCAGGTAGGCTAGAAAAAATATATTTATGTTAGCTACCTGCCTGACGGCAAATGCTGCTTGTAACAAACAGTTAGTGCAACTTTTTTTTTCGAACGGACGGAATATGGTTACATATTATAATATGTTTTTTTTGGGGGAGGGGCCTCCATGTCCATTTTGCTTGGGGCCCCCAAATTCCTTCAAACGGCCCTGGTTGCAGCGATGACTCCGAGACTGTGTGCGCGATTAAGGTACCTAAAACAACGACTGTTGTTGCAACAGGGTCAAGGGCTGGGTTGGAAAATATGTGACGTCTTTATGTTTTTTTTATTTTAATCAATGTTGATTATGAAAGTGAGCATGCAGTATGAGAAAGATATGATACATCATAGGATGCGCAATGTCTGGAGACATGGAGTGGGTAAAACATGATTTTGACCACTTCATTGAGTTTTGTTTTGTATAAAGTCTCTTTTTAAAAGATTTTCGTTTTGTATAAATTGTATCCCCATTTGGTAACCCTTTATTTTACAGTCCCCTAATTACTAGGTATTTACCTAGTAAATACATGGTAAGTTATAGTTGTTTATTGGTAATTACCACGGGTAACAAGTATGTAAATACAGAGAAACTACAAACTAATTACTAGGTATTTACCTGGTAAGCATATGGTAAATTATAGTATTTTAGTGTGTAATTACTTAAGGTGATTAGTATGCAATTACAGAGAAACTACCAGGGAAAAAAACACCACTGTTAAATATCAACTCAACAAAGTACTGTGTACTTGTTACCTGTTTAGGTTGGTAATAACTCCGATTTAATTGTGTACTTCCTCAGAATGTAGGCAGCCAATTTTTAGAAACACCTCCAGTATTACTCATCAATTCAAGTTAGGTTTGTAGTTATCCTAGGGTTAAGTTGGTAACAGTCCATGTTTATTTATTACTATCTTGAAATTAAGACGGTAGTTTCCAATAAATTACCTTGTCTTACATAGTTGTTGTTCATTGCTACACCCATTTATAGAGGGTTTATCAAATAATTTACCTTACACTTACCTGGTAACTACCCCGCAGGAACAGTTTTCCCTAATGTCATGGCACATCTTAAATACTGGGTATGTTCTTGCAGATGTTTTTACAATTTACTCAGTAAGTAAAGTGCAACTGTACTGTAAAATGAAGCCTTGTTTATTTCCATGGTATTACCGGAATTGTACCATATAACTTGATCATTCCCTTTTCCATAGTCACATTTTTTTACCTCGTATGTCCTGCAACGTTACCAAGGAAAACATGACAATTTACTCAGTAAGTAAAGTGCAACTGTACTGTAAAATGAAGCCTTGTTTATTTCCATGGTATTACCGGAATTGTACCATATAACTTGATCATTCCCTTTTCCATAGTCACATTTTTTTACCTCGTATGTCCTGCAACGTTACCAAGGAAAACATGACAATTTACTCAGTAAGTAAAGTGCAACTGTACTGTAAAATGAAGCCTTGTTTATTTCCATGGTATTACCGGAATTGTACCATATCATTCCCTTTTCCATATAGTCAAAAAATTTTACCTCATATGTCCTGCAACGTTACCAAGGAAAACATGACAATTTACTCAGTAAGTAAAGTGCAACTGTACTGTAAAAGGAAGCCTTGTTTATTTCCATGGTATTACCAGACTCTTACCACATCCTTTGCTACTGCTTAAACATTTTTGAAATCACAAACTTTTACCGTGTGTTCTGCAACTTAACTAAAACATTCTAGCCTGGTCTCATTGTTAATACGTAGTATTAACACGTAATTTTCAAAGATAGAAAACTACATAGGCTACAGTTATGAAGAAAAACAACATATGTGTAATCACAATAATTTATTTATTGCGAAAATGTCAAAACCGGTACCAAAAGTCGTTCACATGACGATGTGTTGCAGTCACAGTCCTCTCTTTCAGTATATACTAATTTTGAATGAGGTAATTTACAGAGCAGAATTTAAATGATTAATCCATGAAAATGTTAATCCGGCTTCGCTCTGTGTGACAATAGAAACGCTTCTTGAGGGCGCAATTTTTGAATTTGAATTCATCAACGAGCGCGGGTCCGCGGGATTTGACAGTTACAGACTGCGCTGTTGTTAAAGCCTGTGGAATGGAGATGAAGATCACTCACTGGATAAAGGGCTGAATTTGGATCTCTTTCTTGCAAACGTATGGATTCTAAAGATTTGGATTATATCAAGTAGGCTATAATAAAATTGATGTCTTTTGTGAATTTATGTTGGGTTTTGGTGTATTATGGTTCTATTGGAAAAAACGCATTTTGTGTCTCACTGTAAATAAACTAAATATTAAAATGGTTAAACGATTAAATAAGGTACTTTTAAGGTTTTAAAGTGTATTCTTGTTTAACTGCTTGCTAATCCTCCGAAACGAGTTTGCAGCAGAAGGCACGAACAGAGCGAATAGTCTATTTCTTGAGTAAACTGCATAAATGCGACTGAAAACGTAATTGATAAGACATTTGAATGCAATAGAGTCAAAACATTAATGCCACGATTTTAATATGCATAAATAAGAATGCGTACAAATACGTCGGTATAGAGTTGTTCATACGTAAATAATTTATGTTTTTGTGCTGTTAATGCAAACATTTTACGTTTTAGTGCTGTAAATACTATACGTTTCTGTGTGTATAAAACGTAAGTAAATGTACGTATGGTAGAATTACACTTTACGTAAAAATACACACGTATTCTCATGAGATCACGTTGAACATTCTCAGTAAGTAAAGTGAAACTGGAACGTTACTGTAAAAGGAAGCCTTTTTATTTCCATGGAATTACTGGGATCTTACCCTATAATCTGTAATAGGTACAGTTACGTAGCTATAACAGATTATAGGGTAAGATCCCAGTAATTCCAGATTATAGGGTAAGATCCCAGTAATTCCATGGAAATAAAAAGGCTTCCTTTTACAGTACAGTTTCACTTTACTTACTGAGTAAATTGTCATGTTTTCCTTGGTAACGTTGCAGGACATACGAGGTAAACAAATTTGACTATATGGAAAAGGGGAATGATCAGGTTATATGGTACAATTCTGGTAATACCATGGAAATAAACAAGGCTTCATTTTACAGTACAGCTGCACTTTACTTACTGAGTAAATTGTCATGTTTTCCTTGGTAACGTTGCAGGACATACTAGGAAAACAAATAAATAAAAATGTGACTATGGAAAAGGGAATGATATGGTACAATTCCGGTAATACCATGGAAATAAACAAGGCTTCATTTTACAGTACAGTTTCACTTTACTTACTGAGTAAATTGTCATGTTTTCCTTGGTAACGTTGCAGGACATATGAGGTAAAAAAGTGTGACTATATGGAAAAGGGAATGATCAAGTTATATGGTACAATTCCGGTAATACCATGGAAATAAACAAGGCTTCATTTTACAGTACAGTTGCACTTTACTTACTGAGTAAATTGTAAAAACATTTGCAAGAACATACCCAGTATTTAAGATGTGCCATGACATTAGGGAAAACTGTTCCTGCGGGGTAGTTACCAGGTAAGTGTAAGGTAAATTATTTGATAAACCCTCTATAAATGGGTGTAGCAATGAACAACAACTATGTAAGACAAGGTAATTTATTGGAAACTACCGTCTTAATTTCAAGATAGTAATAAATAAACATGGACTGTTACCAACATAACCCTAGGATAACTACAAACCTAACTTGAATTGATGGGTAATACTGGAGGTGTTTCTAAAAATAGTCTGCCTACATTCTGAGGAAGTACACAATTAAATCGGAGTTATTACCAACCTAAACAGGTAACAAGTACACAGGACTTTGTTGAGTTGATATTTAACAGTGGTGTTTTTTTCCCTGGTAGTTTCTCTGTAATTGCATACTAATCACCTTAAGTAATTACACACTAAAATACTATAATTTACCATATGCTTACCAGGTAAATACTTAGTAGTTAGTTTGTAGTTTCTCTGCATTTACATACTTGTTACCTGTGGTAATTACCAATAACCAACTATAACTTACCATGTATTTACCAGGTAAATACCTAGTAATTAGTTTGTAGTTTCTCTGCATTTACATACTTGTTACCTGTGGTAATTGCCAATAACCAACTATAACTTACCATGTATTTACTAGGTAAATACCTAGTAATTAGGGGACTGTAAAATAAAGGGTTACCCTTAATTTTGATCAACGTTTTATCAACCAGTTGCCTGTATTTTATAAAATAAGAAGCAAATATATAGCAGACAATGTAATAAGGCGCCAACACGATCACTTGCATTGCACGTGAACTGGAGGGCGCCGAAACTCACCTTGTGCATCACAGATTTGAGAAATATAGGCTATCTATTATAGAAAGCTTGAAATGTCTACATTTAAACGAAAATATTCAAAACGAAAAGAAATAGGCTACTCTCTGATTATGTAATAATCCATATGAAATGTGCATTTCTCTCTGGCGTTCATGGCGAGTCCGCATCATCAGCTTCATCTTTGCAGCAACACATTAAACACCAATTTATTAATAAATAATGAAATGTCTCCTTGCTATTTTAGACACATTCATAATCATTACTTTTACTGGTTCTTTGTGGCAAGGACGATTTGTCCACGAATGACCACGAATGACTTAAATGAACAACTTCTAGTCGACAAGAAAAAAAAATTAGTCGGAGGCAGCACTTATTCCACATATTTTCGAGCCAGGCTCAGGCCATTCTGGGTTGAGCGAGCGACCCTGCAGAATGAGTAAGCGAAGCGGAATATTCAGAAATGCGCTCTCCGCTCACATGCTCTTCTGAACTTGCGCAGATATACATCAAAATAGACTTAACCAGCTTTTTTAAAACTAAACATTTAGACTATTTTAGCACAAATTATGAGCTTATTGCCGATATTTTATAATTCTTGACAAAATTAGAATAGCCTATATTTATTTTTTAAAGAAAAGTTGTGGATGGGCCTGTTGAAAAGTGGGTGGGCCTATGCCCGTCAGGCCCACCCATAATGCCGTGCCTAGGCAACAGCTACTTCCGTGTGACTGTTATTCATGCGCAATTGAGCATCCACATCAAAGAGCAGGGCCTCGCATTTCAAGTTCGCACAGGGCCTCGCACCCCACCTGCGACGGCACTGATTCAGGTTGAGCTTAGATCAAGTCCATTTATATGTGAGTATTCAAGTTAATCTAGAATAATGTGCTTTTAACACAACATCTAGTCAACATCAGTGCTATTGCTATAATTTGGATGGTATAGTATCATGAGCCACAATTAAAGTCTTGTGACACTCATGCCAGGCGTTATTGTTGTTGTTTTTGTTGTTGTCGAGTTTCCGCGCGCCGATTGCTTTGGGCCGGGCCTAGTCAAAGTCCAGGGCCGTTTTTTAGTCCCAGTCCGTCCCTGAGTGTGAGTGTTAGTGAGTGTGTCTGTGTGTGTGAGTTTGTCTGTGTGTGTGAGTTTGTCTGTGTGTGTGTGTGTGTGTGTGTGTGTGTGTGTGTGTGTGTGTGTGTGTGAGAGAGAGTTAGTGAGCATGTCTGTGTGTGTGTGTGTGTGTGTGTGTGTGTGTGTGTGTGTGTGTGTGTGTGTGTGTGTGTGTGTGAGAGTGTGTGTCCGTGTGTGTGTCAAGTCAAGTCATCTTCATTTATATAGCGCTTTTAACAATGTAGATTGTTTCAAAGCAGCTTTACAGAGATAAAACTTGCTGGTTTTAAGGCATTTCAGGGGGCGTTTACCTTATTTTGCATAGATCACCTCAGCTCATTATCTTATGAATAGCGCGCTCTGCGAGTGGGTGTGAACTCATTACCGATAATTAGGTGAGACGGGAGAAACTGTACTTTTCTTTAGTTTCATACAGATTACATTGCAGGAGAATATTTGTTTTGAATGTGAATTGTTTTATTTAAAAGTAAAAATTTAAAGCTTTCTTTAGACGCATGTTTCATGGTTGTGTGATAAGTATTAGCTGAGTTTCAGTTCATTTTCCAGACTTGTCAGAAAGATTTTTGTGGAGACAGAGTGAGCTGAAAGCGCACCCTGTTTATTTTATTTATTTAAAAATAAAAACAAGGTTTTGATGTTAATGTGAGTGTACACAAAAAAAGAAGACCCTCTATAGTTTATAATCATGTATTTATTTTATTAATATGACCGTAAATGACGGATTTTTTTAAGTTTATGTTGCTGCTATGTGAAAAAAATTCAGAAAAACGCGCGGGCGCGTTTGCCGACCTCAGAAGGTTAAGGTAAGATTGTTTTGGCTTTATAGCGGTTCTTTAATAAAGTTATTTTTCAGCTAAAGTTAGTTTTGATTGATTCGCTTCCGTCGCAACGATCATTTGTTATTAAATTAGGGCCGCCAAGACGACACCATTCTCTCTACACAGACTTTAAACGCGAACCTGTGAGAAACGCTGATGGCGTTCAGATGCGCATTAAGAACGGGTTCTATAGTTATGTGCGTTTGAATATATGTGTGCAGGTTTGGAATTCCCTACAAACCAAACCTAAACAAATTACTGGTGTTTCCTTATAGTTTTGATTCAGAATTTTATTTTATTTTATCAATTCGGGGTAGATATGCAAATTGAGTTTTTCCAACGACGCTTTATCTGTAGAGTGGTAAAGAGATCCTCCATAGGGAGAGACTAGTTGGCACTTCAGCACTGCGTTGTCATCGGGTCCAGGCGAAAGTCCTTCGTCAGACCTGGATACGGCCTGGATCCGGCAGGCTGCGGGAAAACCTCGGGATAAACAAAGACGCTAAAATTAGCGTAGATGCCATTCTTCTCATGATGTAACAAGTACATCAGGATTTATGGGAAGTGTTCCCGGTTCCAACTGACCTAATCTATGCAGCCTAACATTGAATTATAGAAGTCTATAATGTATTATGTGAATGCTATGTCAAAGAGATGTGTCTTTAATCTAGCTTTGAACTGACAGAGTGTGTCTGCTTCCCGGACAATGTAAGGAAGATTGTTTAAAAGTTTTGGTGCTAAATAGGAAAAGGATCTACCGCCAGCAGTCGATTTTGATATTCTAGGTATTATCAACTGGCCGGAATTTTGAGATCGCAATAGACGTGAAGGACTATAATGCGTTAAGAGCTCGCTCAAGTTCTGCGGAGCTAAACCATTTAGTGCTTTGTAAGTAATCAGCAATATTTTAAAATTGATGCGATGTTTAATAGGGAACCAGTGCAGTTTTGACAGAACTGGGCTAATATGGTCATACTTCCTGGTTCTGGTAAGAACTCTAGCTGCTGCATTTTGGACCAGCTGTAGTTTGTTTATTAAGCGTGCAGGGCAACCACCCAGTAGAGCATTACAGTAATCTAGCCTTGATGTCATGAAAGCATGAACTAATTGTTCCGCATTTGTCAATGAGAGCATATGACGTAATTTAGATAGAGGTGGACTCCGGCTGTATCCAGATTAGATGGTGGATCTGCACGTGGACCCAACCATGACGCAATCCCTGAAGTGCCGGCCTCATCGACACGACCAATCTGACTTCTGACCCGTAATGCTGCCTGAATCATAATCATACACTGTTCGCTCGTTGGCCAGAGGAGAACTGGCCCCTGACTGAGCCTGTGTTCTCCCAAGGTTTTTTTCTCCATTCTGTCACTGATGGAGTTTTGGTTCCTTGCCACTGTTGCCTTGGCTTTTGGCTTGCTTAGTTGGGGACATTTAATATTCAACGATATTATTGATCTGCCTAATTAGGGTGGACAATGATGCAATTTTCTTCTAGAAACAAACTTTGTTGTATTATTTTCATTTTATCAATGTGAAGCTGCTTTGATACAATCTGTATTTTAAAAAGCGTTAATAAAGGTGACTTGACTTGACTTGTGTGTGTGTGTGTTCATGTTTTTCTATCCCGGTGGGGACTTCAACCTGAATGCACACAGACTCATGGGGACTCGTGTCACAGTGGGGACCTAAATAGAGGTCCCCATGGGTAAACAAGCTTATAAATCATACAGAATTAGTTTTTTTTTAAATGTAAAAATGCAGAACGTTTTCTGTGATGGGTAGGTTTAGGGGTAGAGTTAGTGTAAGAAGATAGAATATACAGTTTGTACAGTATAAAAACCATTAAGTCTATGGAGAGTTCCCATAAAGATAGTAAACCGTGTGTGTGTGTGTGGCGTGGGCGCGATTGAACAGTGGACACATAAAAACATACTCCGTCATTATACAGGACGACATTCAAACTGCAAAGTGTTAACTTATATTTGTGTACAGTCGCAATAAAACACAACATTGCGCTTTTGTAAAATAATTTCAAGCAATCCACCCCCCGAAAGGCGCTAATTTTAAAATTAAACTAAAATGCTCACGACTGCACGGGCATTCATAACGGTGCGCGTCCACGGCGAGGAACGAGCAGAACAGAGTCAACGTTTTTCAGTTAATTCCTACTTCCATAGGAATTCATTTGAAACGCTCGCTCAACCACTATCAATGTCAGTGCGGACGAACATATTTTACTTTCGTTTTTAAGTTGTCGATTCAAAAGCCCCCAGCGGTGTCACACATCAATTAACCGGTGGTAAAATATTCTCACTGTTACATACCTAGTATATTTTTATATGGATACAATAGGCCTACCTGATTTTGAACACAAGAGGGCAGTATAGCCCTATCTATGACTTGACTTTTATGGGACTAAATAGTACAATTACTATTTTTAAACTTATAAATAATTCTTAAATTGAAAAAAAAAAGAATAAAATGGGTTTAGTTGTGATATTTGTATACTTTTATATAGAAATAAATGGTGTATAATTAAATTTGTAGAAGATATGAGGCTTTTAGTGTTTCCTTTTTGTACATTAATTTAATCCCTCACTATATCAAAACCGTTGGAAATATTTAATATCCGTTCACAATTTAGCATCTTTAATGCATTTTCATCGTGTTGAAAAAGTTTAGTGTGAATAAAATAAACCACTTAGGAGGAGTAGCTAAAAACTCAGAGTCTGAAATATCCCAAAAATCCTCATTCAGACCTAAATATCTGACTTCCTGTTGGTCGGAGCTAAATACTGTAAATTAGAAAGTTGTCTGGCTCGATGAGACCAATGTACGTACTGATTTTTGTTACTGTATATACAACTAACCCCCCCCACTTTTGTCAAAAGCATTTTGAAAGTGACACACTTCCTGCTGCCAGTTGGTGGCACTATAACTTTGACTCACAATAGTTACATCCATCTGATCGGCCTCTTACCACGAACACACTGCTGAAGTTTCATCAAGATCAGTTAATGTATGCAGAAGTTATACCACTTTGTGTTTCTCTTTTCGCGCCATAAATTCGTTTCCTCGCCACGCCCAAATCGTTTGAGATATTAAAAATCCGCTGGCAATTTAGCATCCTCAATATCTTTCCTTCATGCACCCCGAGTTTGGTGGGGATTGGATGAATTCTCTAGGAGGAGTACTTCACATTCCACAGCATGCGTTTTCCAAACAACCCATAATAGCCGACTTCCTGTTGGGCTGGCGTTAAACTTGACCGAGGGAAATTTGTTCGGCCCGATGAGATCTATATGTGTACCGAGTTTCATATTAATTCATGCAAGCGTGTTTGATACATGGACCAAGTTTTCAGACCCTGTTCAAGGGGGCGCTGTTGAGCCCCCCTGCCACGCTCGTTTCTGAAACTTTTCACATGTCTACTGGCTAATAAGTGTTATGTGTCTGTCGAGTTTTATCCAATTTCAAGCATGCTAAGAGTCTCAAAAGCATAAAAAAAAGAATATTAAAGTTTGAAGCATTGCCACGGCAACAGTATCTAAGATATCAATAATCCTTTCACACGTCTGCATCTGCCGTGTGTCTACATTATACACATAAAGTTTGAAGCAAATTGGGCAAAAATAAGAGGGTGATTTCAAAGCATTATTAAAGTGACACACTTCCTGCTGCCAGTTGGTGGCGCTATAACTTTGACTCACAATAGTCACATCCATCTGATTGGCCTCTTACAACGAACACACTTCTGAAGTTTTATCAAGATCAGTCAATGTATGCTGAAGTTATAATACACTTCCTGTTTTCTCTTTTCTCGCTATAAATTTGTTTCCTCGCCACAGCCAAACCGTTCGAGATATCAAAAATCTGTCCGCGATTTAGCATCCTTAATGTCTTGACTTCATGCACACCGAGATTGGTAGGGATCGGATGAATTTTCTAGGAGGAGTATTTCACATTCCACAGCAAGCGTTTTCCAAACAACCCATAATAGCCGACTTCCTGTTGGGCTGGCGTAAAACTTGTAAGTTGTTCAGCCCGATGAGCTATATGTGTACTGAGTTTCATATTAATTCATGCAAGCATGTTTGATCTATAGACCAAGTTTTTAGACCCCGTTCAAGGGGGCGCTGTTGAGCCCCCCTGCCACACCCGGGTACCAGCTTCAGCCCGGCCCTCATGGCCGTGGGTTCTGACCTGTGTGCAAAGTTTCAAGAGGTTTTGAGCATGTTAAGGGCCCCAAAAGTGCCTGAATAGTCGTAAGAAAAGTTAGTTAGTTGGTTAGTTAGTTACACTAAAGGCACCGGGGTGGCGGTGTCACCGGCTTGGGCCCTCCATCGCTGCTCGCAGCTATATTTATATATATATATATATATATATATATATATATATATATATATATATATATATATATATATTTATATTTATATATATATATATATATATATATATCCCCCCCCCTATTTTTAATATATATTTTTATTATACATATAATAACAATATATATATATATATATATATATATATATATATATATATATATATATATATAATTAATTTTTTTGGATGCTAAACTATTGTTTATTATAGGCTTTGTACTTCACTCACGTTCCTATATTGAAGGGAAAAATTATCCTCTTCACATGTGCAAAAATGTGCTTGAAACATCACAGTTGAGCAGTGATTACTGTGAATAGTATGAATTGTACTACTGTCTATTTAAACAGAGCAGTGTAATTTTTATATGTTAGGTTGACTATTTTATTCTTATATTTTATTAAGGCTATAATGAACAGGCTGCGATGTCAAGCAATGCTGGAATGTTTGTATGTGTGTGTGAGGCACGGGCGCGATTGAACAGTGGACACAAAAACATACATAAATTGTTTTAGTTCATTTCTACTTCCATAGGAATACATTGAAAATGCTCGCTCTACTCCACACCATTATCATTGTCTGTGCGGACGTCCGTATTTTACTTTCGCTTTTAAGTTAGCGATTTAAAAGCCCTCAGCGCTGTCACAGGTCGATTAACCGGTGGGAAATTTATAAATATCATAGGCCTACCTGATTTTGAAAACAAGAGGTCAGTATAGCACTATAAATGACATGATTCATTTATTTTTTGGACTAAAAAAACATTCTGGCTATTTTTAAACTAAAACATAATTCTTAAATTGGAAAAAATATTAAAATGGGTGAGTCTGTTAAGGGCCCCAAAAGCCCCAAAAGCCCTGTAAGGAATATGACTTAGCTCAAATGATTATAGGGAATCAAAATTATGAATCGGGTTGATTCATCTATATTCTTACAATATTAATAAATTATTGAAGCTGAAATTTAGACTTATTCGTATACATCAATGTTCAATTACAATGAATTATAATTCAATCATTAATATACCAAAATGTCCCTCTTTCAGATCAATTGATCAGAATAATTTTAAGGGAAATTAATGTATTAATTAAACAGTTGTTTGTCCCGCAAACTGGTCGTAAAATTAATTCCATCAACTTCTCAACAAAATTATCTCTTTCTTATAATTCGAAGAAAGCTATATTTTCCTGGCATGGAAAATTACTTTCTTGTTCTTATAAAATGTAGGTTACTTAACAGTAGCCTAGCGCATTTGTAAAGCGTAGCTTGATCATCGTTTCATTGACTTGTAAAATGAACACTTATATAGAGACAATCTAGGATATAATGGGTCTTTAATAATTTGACTAATACTACATCGAACTAAGGAATACAAGTTCTACAATTTACATGAGTATGCATATAACAATACAAACAGTAAAGACAAATACAAGACTAAACGAATAACGAAAATGAGAGAGAGAGAGAGAGAGAGAGAGAGAGAGAGAGAGATCGGACAATGAGAGAGATGAGAGAAAGTGAAACTAACATGTGCGATCAAAGATCGATCACAGTTAGGCAAAGTCACAGGCAGGGTAACCTCGAGAGACAACAAGGAATCAAATCACCTTAAAAGTTAATAAACTTATCTTGCAAAATGGTTCTCTTTGTTGCTGAAGAACGCCGAGTTCGTGCGTGTGTCCTAAGGGCAGCTGCGTGTGTTTCTTTAAGGAAGCAGGGCTTGCTTCGGTGTGCGCGGCCGCGGGATTTTCAAAAGAGTCTTTTTCTTTGAGTTGAAGTTGCTTGCTGCGTTTGCTTCGCTGAGTCCGAATACGAAAATAAAGAAAAGACTTAAAGAAAACAAAAGAGAAATTCATTCACGAAAACGGTGAATGAATGCTCCCAACGGGAGCCATATGGGTCTTCTTGCTGATGAACCGGGTTTCGTCAAAGTGCTCTCCGAAGATTTCCTGAGTCGGTCTTTTATGGAAAATATGGGTTGACGCCTCGGTTCGCGCGAACAACCAATGAACGTCCAGAGATCTGAAGCGGGAAAGTTCCTTTGTCTCTGGGGGAAACACCCACTCGAGGGAGTTATGGTGTTGTCAGAATTTGAGCCTTTATACTCTAGTAAGACGATTCATATAGTAATAATCATATCATTGCAATCTATTATCGAGATTCAACTCCGTTAAGTATCAAGATTTAAAATGATATAAAACATGTCATATGAAAGATTGTAGGAATACACAATGTTACATAAGATATGCATAATTACACACATTTAAGCTTTGTTCATTCAAATAAACGTCATAAACGAAGTGAATATAACCTAGGAAACACTCAGGAGTATATGAAAAATTACATGCTTATATTCTAAGTTTAATGTCCAAAGTTAGTGTATGTGTGTGCGTTGGAATGTTTGTCACGTTGCGCTTCCCGTTATCTCTTGCAGAGAAGCTTTGGCTGCAGCTTGTGCAGGGTCGTAAAAGTGTTCTCCTCTAGAAAAAGGAGTCGGGTTACGGAATGCGATTCCACTGGAAAGATATTCTTCAACAATACATTTCAGAGCTAGACATTAGAAAATCATAATTATATGATCAAACAAATTAATAAAACATGCATACAGGAAGGTCAAACCCAAATCTGAGTTACATACATTAACTATATTTCTATAGGAGGATGTTTGTGTGTGTGTAGAAAGTTTTGTTATCTCTCTGTCCAGAGAGGGGAAGGGGTTTTGGAATGTCTCTGAGGTGAAATTAGTGTCGTAAAAGTCAATTGGTCGCCGACTAGCTGGAGCCGAGCCTGATTTGCACTCACGAGTTCAAAGTGCACCAGCTTTTGTATTCAGGAAGAAATGTTTTTAGCAACACAGAGTATTTGAATTTGTTAATTCAAACCAACGACAAATGATTCGATAGCCAATGTTGTTACATATTCCCCCTTTTCGTCTGATGAAGTCCCTGCATGGACATCATCGGACGACAATCATCACAATGGTCACATGGTAGGTGAATCATGACAGTCGTGTAGCAGGTGGATCATGACGGTAGGAAGGCAGGTGGTTCTTGGAGCTGAGGATTCAGCTCGATGAGGTTCGGCGTGGTCTCTGACTTGGCACCCCCTTTCCGGAGATTCCGTCTGAATCCTTTGGACACAGCTTTCGTGAGCTTGGCTGCACCGCATCTCGTTGAGTCTTCTGTACAGGATGGAGGCCAACCTAGTGTTAGGGTGTGGCTGATTACCTGCAGGGATGTACAGCCCAATGTCGGCGGCAGTCCAGGCTTGGACCGCAGATGAAGTGTTCAGAACAGGCAGTCGAGACAGTGCTCGGAGGGCTGTGTTGACAGGAGCAGGGTCGGTGAGTTGGGACCCCCTTTTCTCAATCCAGAGTTCCAGTTCTGGATTTAAGGTGAAGTTGAAGTTCTTGGAGGATGGGAGTTTCAGTGCTGTCTGGTACTCTTTGCTGGGAAGCTGGTACCCTGTCAGGCCATCAAGGTGTAGGATGACACCTTTCAATACTTGAAGTCCCATTTTCTGGTTAAGCATGTTGACACGGCTGGTTGTGTCATGCTGGTCGTGAGTGACAGTGGCGGTGTGCACAGGTGTGTTAGCACGCCACCTTTCACCTGCAATCCCTGCTTGTGTGTTGGTGACTTTGCTGACCAGGGGGTGCAACCCGCAGATTTCTTCAGCATTGTCTCTGAGTAAGGGTTTGCTAAGGCAGAGATAATGAATGTCTTTGGTCATAGTACACAGGTGCAGGTTTGGGGCTGAGTACGGTTGTATGTCGCTGTCGTGGTAGGCCACCACGTCTGGAGTGCGTATCTTGATGTGGGTGTTGCGTTCCCAAAACCTGACCTTGCAAATGTCTGTAAGTCTGTAGACTCGGCTTGACTCGATGATAGGCAGATTTTGGAGAAAGCACACTCCTCTCTGCTCGGGATCGACGCAGAGTGAGATGGCGCTACCCAGAGAGTAGGCCAGGTGTTTTTGTAGAAGGTCAGCGGGCGTGTTGATGGCGGAAGCCAGCACAGTTAGCATCAGGCTTAGTATCAGGTACGGTGGGATTACATCTGTGGTTATGCTGTCATTGGAGGAGCTAACCTCCCACAGCATGTCTGTCGTTACTGCTGTAACCAGCTGGGTCTGGACAAAGTCACTCTGTAAGACAGTAAACTGCGGCTTCATGGAGTTTGCGGTCTGGTTCGCTGCATTTACACTGGACACACCAATGTTAAACAGAGTTCTGGCGGCAGCTCCGGTTCCGAGCAATGCTCCCAGGAACTGGCTGGAGTGGTGGTTGGTGCTTAGGAGTCCCGATTGTGCAACAGTCACTTTCTCAAGTTGGTTGAACATGTGTTCAACCTTGGCCTCGGCGTGAGGGAGGGAGTCCTCTGTCCGTCGGACACTTGTCCAGATGTATTGGGCTACGGAGCTGGGGTGGTGTGCTCTGTAGACCGGGCGGGGCTGGATGAGTCGAACATGCACTTGCTGGGGGTAGGTCCTGCCGTCAGTGATCTGGGGTCTCGGTCATTCTCTCGGTGGCAGCTGTCCTCTGGTTGGCAGACAGTACAGCATGGCGAACCGCAGCAGCAACCTGGTACAGACAACAGGGAGAGAGAGAGAGAAAGGGGAGGAAGAAGCCAGCAAGGGTTGTCTTTGATTGGACAGGGCAGTCTTTTTACTTTGTGGGCGGCGACTGGGTTTAGTTTGCCTTGGCCCATGTTTTGCCACATCTTGCTGTTGGCTTGTCGCTTGCTTCAGTGTCTCGTCAGTGTCTCTGGTGTTGCGGTGTGCAGCACATGATGCGTTATAGACGAACATTAGCAGTTTATCCCCCTTTGTGCGCCGTGGCATTACATGCCTTGGCATAGTGATGTCAATCGGTGCACAACTCATAATGTTGTTCTGTACACGCAGCATGTGCGTGGTGTCATGCAGTGGTCTGAGGCACTGGTTGTTAGTGAAGTCAGACGGCGTATGAGGGTGGATAAGGAAAGTCTTTATGTAGCTGACAAAAGCCTGCATGTCCATTATGGTTGTCTTTTCAAATAGCGGAGCCAGCGTAAGCGGCTCTGAAGTAGGCAGTTGAGTTTGTAAAGTTCTTATGCTGTGTGTAAGCTTTTCAACCTCTAGGGTGGGTGGGTGGGTTGAAAGTGACCACAGCTTGTTGTTTAATGCACCAGGCTTGGCAATGGCTTGAATGAGGTTATGTCGCTGCAGGTCAGTCATGACATTGAGGCAGCAAGTGTCAAAGTCTTTGGTGGGCTGTAAGGTGCAGGGTAGCGGATTCAAACCTTCAGTTGGTGCTGAGTCTGTGTCTTCCTGGCTGTGGGAGTTCCCATGAACTCTGTGACCCTTGTGACCTGACCGTCTGGCTGTGACTGGAGGGGGCAATGTTCTCGTACTTGAGCCCAGACTTTGAGCTGTTTCAAGTCCAGTAACGGTTCAAAACGATCTAGAAGATCTCTGCCGATGAGGAACGGAAAAGTGTCCATTTTTGAGATGAACACGGGATGGACTAGACTCAAAGGACCAATCGTCAGGTGAATGTGGGCTACCTGTTCGAGCCGGATGTCATGTTGACTGTATGACTGTACGTTCAGTTCACAAGTTTGAGGTGTAAGAGTTTGATCTTGTCTCTTAGCTCCAAATTGGAGTCTCTTGAAAAGTTCATTTGAGATCACCGTAATGTCTGATCCTGTGTCGATCAGGGCCTCCATGCTCACTTCCTTTTCCAACGTGATGTTCAGATGGAGTTTCCGGCCCACCCCCTTTTCGATCAGGTTGCCCAGGAATGTTGGCATGGCAGGTGTGATGAATGATGGGTGGTTAGGACCGGTCTCGTGTAGCTCGCCGCGGAGGCAGGTAGCCAAAACAGCATTTCCTGGTACCTTGGGATTGTGGTACCTGATGTGAGGAACTGTGCTGTCTCGTTCAGGCTGTGTAGCTGTCAGCTGTGGAGCTTGGGTGATGCTGTCACTTTGTGATGTGACAGCTGGCTCTGTGGTCTGTAGATGACGAGCAGTGTTCGGGGGCTTGGCTCAGTCAGATGGCGGTCAGACAGGGTGTTGATTTCAGTTCTTATGCTTAGACATAAGATGTCTGGGTCTTTCTTGTCTTGCTTGTGAGTTTTTCTGTAAAGAAGCTCTTTCAGCACCCTCAGGATCTCTGCTGTTTCAGACGTGGCTGCGCTGTGTTTTTCTGATGTGGGCTCAGGATTGAGCTTACCAGTGTCGTGTCGAGAGTGGTTCCAGTCTCTGTCGGGGCTTGGTGTTCTGGCCGGCGGGTGATGCTGGTCCCAGAATCTTTTAGAGCGGTTGCTCTGGTGCTTTGGTCGAGCACCACCACGATTGTGTTGCCCTCTGCTGGCGTGGAACGGTTTTGACTGTCCGTCAAAAAGTCTGTGACTGTGGTGTTGTGGGGCGCCCTCTAAAGTCAGCTCTGGGCAGTGCTCAGAGACAGAATAGCTCGTGGGGTTTTTCACAGCCTTTTCAGAAATAGTCTTTTGCTTGTTGTAGGCTTTATGGGCTAGTTCTCGCAGCTGTTGTGTAGACATGCTACGTGGGCACGCGGCCACGCCCAAATGGTAACTTAAAGTGGGATGTAGGTTTCTGAGGAACAGAGTCTTAAAGTTGATGTCCTGTTCCATCCCGGGCTCATTCCGTGCTCCGAAGAAGACTTGTCGGAGTCGGTTGTAGTCAGAGCATGTGAGCGGAGTGGAGCGGTGAGAATCTCCGCTCATCGCTCACTGAACTGTTCACCCCTCCGCTCCCCCGCTCAAAGCTACATCAGGCCGCTCCGCTCATTTTCGCTCAGCGCTCAACCCAGTTTGCTTCGCGCTCCACTCAAATCACCCCCCGCTCGCTCCAAAAAAGGAAAAAAAATCTACATGTAGGCTATATTACTTGTAGCGGTCCCCAACCTTTTTTGCGCCACGGACCGGTTTAAAATCAGACAATATCAGACACGGACCGGCCTTCAAGGTGTGTGGCGGATAAATACAACAAAAATGATTAAAATGATACGACTGGCATAAAAACTGGGGTATTTTTTTAAATATCCTATAATAATAAACGTGAATCCAATGTGTAGGCCTACTCGCAATTTTATTAACAGCGTCCTCTAACATCGCGCAGGCAAATGAGAAAGTCTGAAAACAAACAAAATGCCCCCAAAAGAAAAAAAATCTCTATGTTTTCAGTGCTGATGCGTTCACGTAACATGTAAGGGCACCTAAAAGCTGTCACAACGAACCGGCAAAATGATTATGAATATGTAAAATATAGCAGAAGACATTTTAATTTTTTTTATGTCTGTCGGCTGGAAAGATGCTGACTCGTGATCTTCGCAGTAGTGAACGCGCCTGAGAGAAATGCACATTTCATACGGGAGAGCAGTCTGTTTTCTTTCGTTTTGAATTGTTCTGTTTAAAAGTAGACATTTCAAGCTTTATATATATGTCTCAGGTGTGTGAGGCAAGTTGGCTATACGCTGAGTTTCGGTTCATTCATGAGACAAACTCCAGGTTCACGCCGGCGCCTTCGTATCGTGGTTATCTATTTTCTAATATATTTCTAATATTTAATAATATTAAATCCAGACAATGGTTGATGAAACCTTGATTAAAATTAAGATACAATTAATACAAAACGAAATTAATTTTAAAGACAGGCTTTGTGCTTTCTGTTTGAGGTCTGAGTGAAAGTTTTAAAGCAGTCTTAGTGCCGCCTTCAGAGCGCTCACGTCCGTAACGGAGAACTGTCCCGTCCATAACATTTTTTTTTTTTTTTGTATAAATTTCTAAATAAATGTGACTTATAGTCCAGTGCGAGGCTAGGCCTATGTTTTTTCTTCTTCATGGCGCATTTTTTGACTGATGCGCCTTATAGGCTACTCCGGAGCGACTTATATTGATAGGCTACACCTGTATGAATTCTCATTTTACTTTTTGAACTCCATTATTGAGCCGAGTTTTGCCTGAAAATAGTCTACTGTTGATGACTGTGCAAGACAAATGGATTCAGGGTCAGGCTTGACTGAGCATGCTTCAGACTCGTGGTGTGAGCGGAGCGGAGCGAAATTGGAGCGGGAAATGCGACGCTCCGTCCTTTTGAAATTGCCGCTCTGCGCTCTGTCCAAGATCCGCCCACTCGCGCTCCCCGCTCGCTCCCGCTCCACTCCGCTCACATGCTCTGGTTGTAGTAGGTCTGGGGGTGTTCACGCCGACCTTGCTTGAGGTCTACAGCAGCGAAGAAACCTTGATCGGAGTCTGGATCAGAGAATTCACGGATCAAAGCTTGCCGTAATTGTTGGACGTCCGTTTTGACAGTCTGAGGTTGACGGTCTAGGAAGCTACGAACATCACTGCTAGCCGTTATTCTTAACAGATACAAATTGTCCCAAGCTGTCATGTTGGCGACAGTTTGCAAGTGAAAGTCGATGTCTTTTAAATAAGCATGAACGTCACGACCTTCTGCAGAATCTGGATCGAACATAGGAATGTTTCGAGCTAGCTTGTCAAGTTCTCGGGGGGTCGTGCCGTGGTTAGTGGCATGGGTTGTCTGAAGGGGTCCTCCCCCTTTTGCTGCTGACAGGTGTTCTGGAAAGCTGGCTGGTGATGTCTTGAGCCGTGGGCTTACATCTACCTTTTCAGCTCTGGGTTCTTGGCTGAAAGAATTGGAGTGGCGGGCCGGGAGAAACTCTGTGATGTGTGTTTCTCCGTTCCAGCTACTCTGCAGTCTGTAAGAATGTTTCAGCTCTCTGTGAACAATGTCAAGTTCGTCTTTGAGATCGTGTTTCTGCAGAGTAAGCTCATGGATCTCAGCTCGGGCCGCTTGCAAGTGTTTCTCGCAGGCCCTGGCTTTAGCGTCTCTGTCTTTTATTTCAGTCTCTGCTCTTGCAAGGAGAGCTTCACCTTGTTGGAGTTTTTCGCCGAGTTCTCTTCTGGTTTCTTTCGCCGACTGTTCTCTTTGGTCTGTGTCAAGGCGAAGATCTTGCAGGGTATATTGAAGTCTTTCTACTTCTTTCTGTAGCTCTGGATCTGTGGCGTCCTCTTTCTCGCGCTGGTACTGGGTCTCGAGGAGGAGCTGATCTAGACGGCTCTGGGTTCTGGCCTGGTCCTTCCGGGCCTCCTCCACTTGAAGCTGTAGCGCTGTTGCTCGCTGCTCCAGGTCGATGTTGCGCCGTTCGCTGAGCCTCGCCTGGGCGACGACGTTGTGGGCGACACTGCTGACGATCCTGGCCCAGTCTTCGTAGTTGTAGCTTTGGGTAGGATCGTGTGTTATCAGCTCGTCTAGCTCGGTGTCCAGTTGCGTTTGGCTCAGATGCTGCAGGTCCTTGGCGTCCTTAGGCAGGAAGGGGGTTGTCATTGCTTTCAACCATGTCGAGAGGTTGCCCCCGTGGACTGCTGGACTGGATGAACGGGACATCCTGGCTCACTGTAGGTGAGAGAAGCACAGCACACACACAAAGAGACCAATGCAAGTTCGTTCTAAGGTTAACGAGCTATACTCATACGGGCTATGCCGTTTATGAGAATTTTGGGGCTAACTGATGCACAGTTAGACAGTTCCAATTAACTTGGGTCGACAAGGGACCTACAATGGAGATTTGACAGGCAGTAGCCTAGCGGGTCACGTGGTGACACTGGCTGCTGGTTGTCACTCTACTATTTAGCTTCCTTGGTGGCTCTCACAGGTTACTGTCTCTAGGTGAAATGAAAGAACCAAATCACAACAGAACAAAGGATAGAAAAGACTGAGGTAAAACAAAACACTAGTGATGACTAGGTCTGAAATTAAATAAACAGAATAGTAACACAGTACGTGTTCAAGAGGATAAAAAGACCTAAGCTATTACCACTGCTAGGGTTAAGATAGGCCACAGGTGAGTGGGGGCTATCGGGGTAGGAAACCTAGGAAGATGGTATGGCTTAGAGAAGAGATGGGCCAAACACTTAAAATATCCGGGAGATATCTAGTATTCTGTGGCTTATAGTAAGTGGAATGGGTTTTATTAAATTTAGTTTACCTGTGGTGAATTGAAGCCGCTCTGGTGGGACCCGTGGCTCAGTCAACCCCTCCGACGGTTCCCAACACTTGACCGCAGTGTCCTCAGGCAGCTTCGTTTTCTCCCTGTACCTCGCTGCGCCCTCTCAGACAACTTGCGACTTTAAAACACAACCTGGCAACACCAAAGTGTCCCCGGCCAGACAACACGGCAAAGTGGGTTTTCGCCCGGAACTCTCCTGAAGAGTGGCCCACTTTTAGGCCTTAGTTCGGGTTTATTGTCCCAAAATTGCTTTGTGTGTGTCGACTGGCGCGGTTGACCTTTGGAGTGGCAAATTGCTAATGTCGCAGTTGCGTGCCGCAACGATGGTACGGGATTTGGAAGTGTCTGAGACTCACGTAACGGCAAGTGTCAGTAACGCCAGTTGGGCAACCTCGCTCGCGGAAACCAACCCGAGATGACTGCAACTCCCCACGGTGCTCTAATGAATGCCACCTATAAATACACAAAGGATAAACAAGTGAAACTTAAAGTGAATTAAGGCTAGTTTGTTTAAACCAAATGGATTATTTATGTGGCAATAGGAGTCAAAGGTTTTACTAAATAATAATAAAATGACAAGGAAATTATGATAATTATGGTAATTATCAAAATAACCTAACCCAAAAGAGAGATAGGAAAAAGTAGAAATAAAATAATAGAATAAAAATAAAATTTGAAAATCAAAATCAAAATGGAATGACAGGATGAACCCAGGAGAAGAGGCAGGCCGCAGTAGTGGGTTTTCACCACAAGGGGGCGTGCTCCCTCTCTGTGCTTAACCTGGCAAACGGAAAACTTAATTCAAATCAAAAATTCAAAACTTGTTTAAATTAAAATTTAAAATAAGCATGTAAGGAAATGTAAAACTCAGAATGATATCTTATAATAATTTAGATACACTAAAGTATCAGTTCTATTTATAAAGATAATCAGGAGAGAAAGACTATATAAAAGAGTGAAAGGAGGAAAATAGTGATGCCGACTTAGTATCCACAAGGCCACACGATGGTGCTGTTTCCTCCAAGTGGATATCAGTGGCTGAATAGACAACTCAATTTAAATTTAAAATTCGAACTAGTTCAAATCAAATTTAAATGAGCATGTAAAGAAACGAAGAACTCAGAATAATATCCCATAATAATTAATGGTAACAGTGAAGTCTCATCAATAATTATTAATACAACCAAAAGAGAGAAGTGGAAGTAAACAATTTCCAACAGGATTTGAAAAGAGAGGAAAGAGAGCTGAGTGAACCGACCTCGCGGGTGGCGGCCACTAGGTGCCGTTGTTTCCTCTAAGGGAATGGCTGAGATTTAATGTAAGTTTTAATTCAAATCTTGTTTGAACCAAACTCAGAGTAAATGTATCAGTTAACAGCAGGAAAAATTGTCTAACACAAAATAATATTCGCACGAGCAAAGCTGTAAATGCGAATAGTTATTTAGAGTTTAAACATTAATTCACAGGGAAATGAGTTTAGCCGTAAAGAGAGCGTTATCTGATAACTGGCCACGAGATGGCGTTGTTGCGCTCATGCAGGCGGAAATCAGAAGGCGGGGGTAATTTGAAACTTCTAAACACTTAAAGAACGCCCTCTGGCGTTTAGTAAATGGAATTACACCACTTCAATGTGATTCAAAGCTAAGAGCTTTCAGTTCGCGTAACGCGCTGATTTTCTGCAACAATCACAAATTAGACAGAGGTCTCGGCGGACCTTTTGGTGCTATTAATACTGCACAAGAGAGTATGGCGGGGTTTCTTTGCCGCAAATACTCAAATGTGGACAACAGGAATTTTACGTCTGTTGCTAGACTCCCATACGCACTTTATCAAAATAGCACTTTATGATTTAAGTGTGTTGGTTTAAAAATTGGGTAGCTAATCCATTTTTCGACCAGGAGTTTTATCGTTAATTTTTGAATATCACTGTGGTTCACCACAAATTCAATAACGACATTTGCATGCAAGGTATGTTTAGAAGGAAGCTCGCTTCAAAACATATTTATTAATACCGGTAATACGCACGTGAGAATTCTTCGTTCACAGCGATTTAAAACAAATATTAGTATCAACTGCAGGGATATTTATTCATCTCTTAACAGGACATTTGTAATATTAGGCTACTGCAGTGTACGTAGCATTTAACAGTGCTAAAATTGTTTAGGCATATTTTAGCAACTTGTTAAAATGTACGTTAGGCCTACTGACTTCGGCTTTTTGCCTTGGACAGTTAGGAGTGAGTTCGCGTTGCGACTTATCTCACGATTTCATATTTCATAAAATATGTGCACAAAAATTATTAATATTCATAATAAACAGATTGAAACTGAATATTGTTCATAAACAAAGTTTGAAACGTGCCCGCATTCTCCACCATCTGTAAGGAATATGACTTAGCTCAAATGATTATAGGGAATCAAAATTATGAATCGGGTTGATTCATCTATATTCTTACAATATTAATAAATTATTGAAGCTGAAATTTAGACTTATTCGTATACATCAATGTTCAATTACAATGAATTATAATTCAATCATTAATATACCAAAATGTCCCTCTTTCAGATCAATTGATCAGAATAATTTTAAGGGAAATTAATGTATTAATTAAACAGTTGTTTGTCCCGCAAACTGGTCGTAAAATTAATTCCATCAACTTCTCAACAAAATTATCTCTTTCTTATAATTCGAAGAAAGCTATATTTTCCTGGCATGGAAAATTACTTTCTTGTTCTTATAAAATGTAGGTTACTTAACAGTAGCCTAGCGCATTTGTAAAGCGTAGCTTGATCATCGTTTCATTGACTTGTAAAATGAACACTTATATAGAGACAATCTAGGATATAATGGGTCTTTAATAATTTGACTAATACTACATCGAACTAAGGAATACAAGTTCTACAATTTACATGAGTATGCATATAACAATACAAACAGTAAAGACAAATACAAGACTAAACGAATAACGAAAATGAGAGAGAGAGAGAGAGAGAGAGAGAGAGAGAGAGAGAGAGAGAGAGAGAGATCGGACAATGAGAGAGATGAGAGAAAGTGAAACTAACATGTGCGATCAAAGATCGATCACAGTTAGGCAAAGTCACAGGCAGGGTAACCTCGAGAGACAACAAGGAATCAAATCACCTTAAAAGTTAATAAACTTATCTTGCAAAATGGTTCTCTTTGTTGCTGAAGAACGCCGAGTTCGTGCGTGTGTCCTAAGGGCAGCTGCGTGTGTTTCTTTAAGGAAGCAGGGCTTGCTTCGGTGTGCGCGGCCGCGGGATTTTCAAAAGAGTCTTTTTATTTTATTTATTTATTGTTTATTTGAATAGGGACAGATACAAAATAAACATAGATTATTACATAAAGAACAATCTGATGCATGTATCACAGTGTTTATAGCCATGGCTAATTCGCAACACCTGTCCCTAGAAGAGCTTTTTACAGTCAAGATAATGAATAAATAAAAAATAAAAAATTACAGCGAATACAATGAAATGTCCAGAAAACCAGTTAGCACCAAGAGTGATAAGTATAATAAATAAACACATTCACTGGAACTCACACAGATGCAAACCTCATATACACCCAGCTACACATCTCATATGACATGATCACACTGCTGATGCTGTATGAACCAGGCTTTTGTTAGTTTTTTAAAGGTGGACAGTTTAGTTAAAGTCTTAATATTTGCCGGAAGACAGTTCCACAGATTGGCTCCTTTCACAGAAAAAACATTTTGGGCAAAAGATGTTTTACAAAATGGAACTTTACAGTCTCCACATGTGGCCGCTCTTGTTGATCTGGAGGTTTCCAGCCTGTTCACGAATTTACAAAGTGGCTCAGGTGCAAGTCCAGTCAGACATTTAAAAAACAACTTTATGTGTCTAAGATTAACAAAATTAACAAAATTTAAAAGTTTATGTTTACTCAAAATGTAACAGTGATGGAATCGAAGGGGCTTTTTATCTAAAATTTTTAAGGCACGGTTATAAAGCCTCTCAACAGGCTTTAGGGTAGTTTGGCTAGTCTGGGACCAAACAGTGGTGCAGTACGACAAGTGGGACATGATCATAGTATTCAGAAAGACATGAGCACATTCAAATGTTAGACTGCTCCTAATCAATCTGAAACAGTTCATACTGGCCTTCATTTTTCTTGATATATTTTTAATTTGACTTTTAAAATTTAGATGAGAATCTAAAATCACTCCTAAATATTTTTCTTGTTCTACCTGATGGATGAGCTCACCATTAATTTTAACGTTAAGGTCATTTATTATCCTCGTTCTTTTCATAGAAAAACACATTGATTTAGTTTTCCTCAAATTAAGTGTTAAACATGATTTATTTAGCCAATTAGACACTTTCTCGAGACTTTTGGTCAGTGTACTGCCGATAACAATAGGGCTCTTGCCGGACACATAAACCACAGTGTCATCGGCATACATCTGAAGGCCTACCTCAGGACAAACTTCAGGCAGCTCGTTCACATACAGGCTGAAGAGAACAGTCCCCAGTATGGTTCCCTGAGGGATTCCGGTCTTAATTTTACATGGGGCAGATTTTACATGATCAATAACTACACATTGTTCTCGGCCCTGTAAGTATGACTCGAACCATAATAATTCCATAATTTTCTTTGAGTTGAAGTTGCTTGCTGCGTTTGCTTCGCTGAGTCCGAATACGAAAATAAAGAAAAGACTTAAAGAAAACAAAAGAGAAATTCATTCACGAAAACGGTGAATGAATGCTCCCAACGGGAGCCATATGGGTCTTCTTGCTGATGAACCGGGTTTCGTCAAAGTGCTCTCCGAAGATTTCCTGAGTCGGTCTTTTATGGAAAATATGGGTTGACGCCTCGGTTCGCGCGAACAACCAATGAACGTCCAGAGATCTGAAGCGGGAAAGTTCCTTTGTCTCTGGGGGAAACACCCACTCGAGGGAGTTATGGTGTTGTCAGAATTTGAGCCTTTATACTCTAGTAAGACGATTCATATAGTAATAATCATATCATTGCAATCTATTATCGAGATTCAACTCCGTTAAGTATCAAGATTTAAAATGATATAAAACATGTCATATGAAAGATTGTAGGAATACACAAAGTTACATAAGATATGCATAATTACACACATTTAAGCTTTGTTCATTCAAATAAACGTCATAAACGAAGTGAATATAACCTAGGAAACACTCAGGAGTATATGAAAAATTACATGCTTATATTCTAAGTTTAATGTCCAAAGTTAGTGTATGTGTGTGCGTTGGAATGTTTGTCACGTTGCGCTTCCCGTTATCTCTTGCAGAGAAGCTTTGGCTGCAGCTTGTGCAGGGTCGTAAAAGTGTTCTCCTCTAGAAAAAGGAGTCGGGTTACGGAATGCGATTCCACTGGAAAGATATTCTTCAACAATACATTTCAGAGCTAGACATTAGAAAATCATAATTATATGATCAAACAAATTAATAAAACATGCATACAGGAAGGTCAAACCCAAATCTGAGTTACATACATTAACTATATTTCTATAGGAGGATGTTTGTGTGTGTGTAGAAAGTTTTGTTATCTCTCTGTCCAGAGAGGGGAAGGGGGTTTGGAATGTCTCTGAGGTGAAATTAGTGTCGTAAAAGTCAATTGGTCGCCGACTAGCTGGAGCCGAGCCTGATTTGCACTCACGAGTTCAAAGTGCACCAGCTTTTGTATTCAGGAAGAAATGTTTTTAGCAACACAGAGTATTTGAATTTGTTAATTCAAACCAACGACAAATGATTCGATAGCCAATGTTGTTACAGCCCCCAAACCCTTGAACAACAACAACAACAACAACAACAACAATAATAATAATAATAATAATAATAATAATCCTAACGAAAACAATTTGGCCTTCGCCCTTTCAGGGCTTGGGCCCTAATAAATAATCTTACCGAAAACAATAGGGCCTTCGCCCTTTCAGGGCTTGGGCCCTAATGATAATCCTACCAAAAACAATAATAATAGAAAAAAATAATCCGACCAAAAACAATAGGGCCTTTGCCCTTTCAGGGCTTGGGCTATAATAATAATAATAATAATAATAATAATAATAATATATATATATATATATATAAGACAGAAAATATTACTTGTCTTACCTTATTCTGATTTTATGATACACTCAAAATATTCCACAACAAATCCTTTAAATTTAATGTAAAAATAAAAACGAATGTAAGCAGTGTTGGGCTCACGTAACCCTCTCAAAATGTTTCAACATTTTTAAAGACGCTTTTATCCAAAGCAACTTACAAAAGAGTCTCTTACATCGATCACCAGAGTGAGCTGTGCTTGTGCTGTGCTCCTATTCAGGCAGGCATAGCAGTTCCTGCTTTGGGCAGAAACCAAACTGTTCTTCCAGAGGGCAATTTACTTTCTGGCTGAAGATTTGGAAACTTTGGGTCTTGTCCCTGAAAGGTAACAGCTCATAGATTCTGATCTCTCAACTGAGAATGTTGAGACACTTTTGACTTCCAGAGCTCCCACCACAAGAAAATTGTATGACCTAAAATTGCAGAGTTCCTTTGTAGGATCCTTCTGTGGTCCTGGAATGTTTTTTACATTTTTTATTAGAGGCTCCATCTGAGCCTTTAGAGCAGGGGTGGGCAAACTACGGCCCGCGGGCCACATACGGCCCGTTAGGCTGTTTAATCCGGCCCGTCGAGTATTTAAAAAATTGTCTAAAGATCGCATTCATTTTGCCTTTTTCTTGCAATACTTTGCGTTATATATATATATATTGCGTTGCATATATTTGACAATCGGAATATCAGATATTTCATGCCATAGCTAGCAAATGTAAAAAAGGAAAAATGACATAAAAGCAGATCATCATTCATTCAGCGCTGTTGTGGCTGCGGTGTGTCACGTAACAAGCTAGACGCGTCACCATGGAAACCAAACAGACAGCAACTTAAGCGCACAGACTTGGTGCACGTTAATGTTTATTTCTTTTTTTGAAAACTCACAGAGAAAAAAAAGTTCGGTAACCCCTTGCACATGTTTAGTTTTTCCTTTGATTTGTCTGCTATTTAGTTTTGCTACTCTGGATTTGTGGATGTATCCTCCTTTATCGCCCGGCTTTCGACTAACGTTACGCTCCCCTGTCTGCCATGTACAGAACCCGGTTTTGTTCATTAAATGTTCTGATCTGCCTTTGCTTTTTATGTTTTATTTTATTATACTTAAAATAAATTTGTATAATCGTTTTTTTCGTTTTTTTCCCCACAAATGTATGACTTTTGGAAGTGCAAATTGATTGCCATTCAGTTTTAATAAAGTTGAATTAACGTAACCTTCTGTCATTTTTACTCTTCTAAGTGTACACTTACGTGTTTTGTTTCTAATTTACGGTTAGGCCCATTAAATAATAATAAGGATAAACAATATTTAAAAAGTATAGGCTATAATTATAAAACATCTAATTAAAAATTAACCTCAAACCATAACATGCTAAATGGGGGATATCTAGCATAAAAAAAATGTATTGTCAGAATGTCGTCTCTCAGTTGTTGAATTTCGCGCAGACGTTGCCACAACGTAAATGTGTTTGCTCAGCCCGATCTCATGAAAGTTCGAATACCACGAATTGTATTTGTAGTTCTTATGAAACGCAGTTTTCGCGTGCATATGATACGCACTTAAAGGGATAGTTCGCCCAAAAATTAAAATACGGTCATCATTTACTCACCCTCAAGTTGTTTCAAACCTGTATGAATTTCTTTTTTCTGCTGAACACAAAAGAATATATTTTGAAAAATGTCGGTAACCAAACAGTTGATGGACCCCATTGACTTCCATAGTATTTTTTTTTTTTTTTTCTACTATGGAAGTAAATGGGGTCCATCAACTGTTTGGTTACTGACATTTTTCAAAATATCTTTCAAATTATTTCAAATATTTTTTAGAAATTGCACTCCGCACCCCTAATCCTAACTAATGGGTTTACAGTGCGCAGCATATGCACGCAAAAAATATATTTTTTTGCCGTATAAATGGTGCGAGAAATGTAATCCGTGGTATATATACGCACTTTCATGAGATCGTGTTTCATAATCTGCTACTGGGCCGGCCCTCTGTCAAATTTTAAAACCCAGTGTGGCCCTTGAGCCAAAAAGTTTGCCCACCCCTGCTTTAGAGTCAGCCTCAGAGAGGCTTCTCACTTTTAACCCTCTGGAGTCTGAGCGGTTTTCTGGGCCCTGGAGGTGTTCTGACATGCCCTGACATTTGTCCTTTTTTCAGTTATTTATAAAATGTTAAAAAATGTTATTTATATATAAAAAACATGTTAATGGCAAAGGAGTAAATTCACTCTATATAGCACAAACAGGGCTACCAAAATATGTGATCACCATGCATGTATATTTTTGAATTTTTAAGAGAATAATGTTTATGCGTGGTTATTGAAAAAAATAAAAATGAAAGCTGCTGAAATAAGACCACAAAACTCATAATAAATATGTGTCAATAAGACTTTTGACTAATGTTGTCGCTTTGAGTTCTGGCTTCAAAATTATGTGAAAATAGTCTTGCTTTATCATTCACATAAAACAATATATTGATTTAAATTGATGTAAAACAGGTTTTGCTTGGAAAGCCAATATGCGAGGGGGGCGTGAACGAGGAGTGGTTTACACCTGAGAATACAATGTCCCACCCACTCTGCATAATGAGCCATTCATTCAGGTGTGACACTGACTGAGCCACAATGCAAGGACAAAAGATATATTTAGAAGAAGACTTATATTGACCATTTAAGATTTTGCTTACATCTATCTTGTAAATATGTTTTGCTATTTTATTAAAAAGGTTACAATTACAACAATAATTACAATTTCAACAATATTTCAAGTGTACTCTTTCTTTGTAAAAAAAAAAAAAAGATTATAGGTCTGCATTTTATCTATGTATTCATTAGTTTGAATATAGCCAACATTGAAACAGCTAACATCTTAGTTGATGACTTTATTTTTGACAAAAATAGTATTTTATATATATAGAAATTGCTAAACAAAAGCTTATTTGATGTGGCAGTATATTCTACATTAAAAACTGTACCCAAATCTAGTCAACAAAATGTTGTCTTTCATATTTCGCCTGACTGTAACGTTGTTTTTATGAAATATTAGGGCATATAAATGTTAATTTGCAGTTTAATACGTTGCTTATACAAATAGCCTACATTTTATTTCAACATATTTCAGTCGATTTTTACTCATCTCAGTATAGCAATACAGTTTGCTAAAACATCATCATTCATTCACACACGCGATTTAAATTTAAACTGTCTTTTTGCGAGCTGTGGTAAACAGCGCGCATCTCTGCCGTTCATTCATTCATAAACAGAAACCCGATTCACATGAGAAGGAAAAAAACTTACTACAGTATTCCTCAGCTCGCTCCTCGATATACCCGCACTTCTGAGGTACATTTTCCATTATTATTATTCCTCACAGCGCTGCGAGCAATGTAAACAAGTAATGATCTGAATAAACTTGTGTTTTCTCGAGCTGATATCGGGGCGTTCACAGATTTGCGCGGATTGCCTCAGACATTTGCGTTTTAATAGGGCGCGCTCTCCGTGGGCGTGTCACATTACATTTGAATGAGCTGTAATGAGCTCGACTGGAATCGCTCTCTTTTAATACAGATTTCACAAGATGAGAATATTTGTTTTTTATATAAATTACTTCATTTAAAAGAAGAGAATTCAAGCTTCATGCCTGTGTGTCTGTATGTCTGTTTGACTGAGTATTCGCTGAGTTATTGTTCATTTTCAGACGCGTTTCAGAATGGACTACACTGGCAGAGAGAAGGCAGAACTCGCTTCGTGTTTATTTTTCTTTATTTGGCAAAAAGCACAACACTTTGTTTTTATTGTGAGTATACACAAAAATAATACACAATTAACAGAATTGATTGATGTATGAAACTCCTATGGAAAATCAAAGTCAACAGAGTATTTATGAGTTTCTTTTACACTGATAAAAAAAAAGCGAGCTGGTATCGCCGGCGATACCGCCGACCTCAGGGGGTTAAGGTGGCTCTACTATTTGCATTGGCATTGCTCAAAAGAGTAGTAGATCTGCAGGCCCTGTCAGCAGACTTTGCCCCAGGTATGATCAGAGCTATTTTGCACACCTCCTGTAACCAGCCACCCGGTCATTCTTCCCTTCGCCGCATGAATCGCCATAGCAATAGAGAGGATGCATCTACTATAACCAATCCAGGCTCTTAGGATTTATGTAGGGCCAGTGGCGTACATTCTCCCAGTTTTTTGCAAGTGTGGATATCTGCAGGTTGGAGTAATGAGCATGACGAAAGGTTGGGGCATGCCGAATGGTAGGTGCGTGTAGAAGGGTCTTTATTATTGGTCGCGAAAGCTGTCGACCAAGGTGTGCGGCAGGGTTAGTTTCTGTTGTAGCAATTCACACCTCCAAAACACACCTCCTTTCTGCATGCCCATTGCTTATAGATGCTATCGCTCTGTCCTATGAGGCTCTCGTAATGGTTTTGCCTCTGGAAATCCACAAGGAGTGTAGCATCTTCTATAGCTCTATCTAGGGGTGAGCCCTTACATAAGGTTTGTGCTGCAGCCGACTGGCCCTCTCCACACACATTACTCAGGATTTACAGTCTGGACATGGGCTCAACCCCAGGGTCACAGGTCCTTCAGTGTTTACCAAGTCATGTCTGCATTCAACAGTTGTCTGTGCCAGTATTACACAGCCAGGTTGAGCAGACAATCTTCCTCAGTGTGCCAGCGTTGGTAATGACATTCCCATAGTGTCAATGCCATGACAGCGTTGAGTTCCGAAAGGGAACGTTTCCGGTTACGCATGTAACTTGGTTCCCTGAAAGGGGAACTAGATGCTGTCATGGTGTTGACACTATGGAAATGTCATTACCAACCCCTCTTAGGGAACCAGGTTATATACGTAACCTGAGACAATTTTTCCTTCAAATGATATTGAATCTGTCCAGTGATATTTTTGATAGCACATTCACATTTTTGTAACAACATTTCAATCTTACCTTCATCTGCTAAGAAATGAAGTCCTCTGGTGTCTTTATTTAAAATCTGAAGTTCAGGTTTGGGTTGTAACACTTCCTATTTTTGAAGGAATGGTTCATAAAATCATTTTCAAAAAAAAAAAAAAAACTTCCACAAAGATTTTGTATACTTAATCTCAATAAATATTTCTGGTTACACTTGCAGATTTTGTCTGAGGGAGTGCACTTACCTGTGCATTCACCGCAGCTAGGGTCGCCAACCATAGATATGTACAGTAGATGCAGCTCGGCTGGTTCAGGTACGTCAAAAGTGCCGCCATCTTGGAATCGTCAACAAGGAGACCTGTTTCAATGTCAATGTGAAAGAGATGCCTGTCACAACCTTGTCTTGTTTAGTTTCATGGTCATATTCTGCTTAGTTTTCCCTGTCACCATTTGTTCTCATTCTTTGTTTGTTGTTTCTTAAGTGTTCCTTTCTAATTATTTATAGTTATAGGCTGCCTGCATTTTTCTTATAAAATAAATGTAAAATTATCATTATTATTTTAATTACTATATTATATTTATATATGTAATTTTATAGTAATGAAATGGTGCTGTCATGGAGCACTCAGCTACGCCTCCCTCTGGTCTCATCCGCTCCCTCTCTCCAGAATATTAGAACTGCACTTCCCATCACTCCCTCTTACCATTACCACTCTCCATCCCTGCCTGGTTTCCCTGATCATACTCATCACCGCCACCTGTTCTCCATCAGCTCACCTTTATCTGGAGTGTCCCTTCCATTGTTCCCTTGCAAAGTCTTGTGTTGCATTGCGGACATTACCAAGCGTTTTCCCTGTATCATTCTCTGTGTTTCTCTGGACCTTAGATCTCTGCCTGGACTCTGGACTCTGTGACCATTTTCTGCCTGCCCCGACTTCAGCCTGTGTTTCACTACGAGTACTGGATATTCCCTTTGATTCTTGCATGTCTCATTATATGTCTGCTTACCATCTCAGGTTACCTATGTAACCCTGGTTCCCTGAGAGGGAACGAGACGCTGCGTCGAGACGCAGTGGGAACGCCCTGCGTGATTGCGTCGTGAAGCACGTGTATATTCAGTCCAATGGAAAGACGCAGACTGATCTCATGAAATGGCGTATGTATGACATGCCAATTCGTATTTCCATTTTTGGCGTGTTATCAACACGCATAATCGATTTTTAGCGTGTTTATCAACGCCGGTGACTTAACGTTACATTACTGTATATATAAATATATATGACTTACCCCAACCCCGTCCCTAAACCTACCCGTCACTGGGGTTAATACCATTTATGAGTCTTCCCCTACCATCCTAGGAAAAAAAATATTGCTCCCCAGATGTAGATATACATTTTGCTCCATTTCGCTCAGACATTTAACGGCGTACACATACACGCGGAATCACTCTGACGTTTAACGGCGTAGACATACACGCGGAAGATGACGGTTCGTTTCGGCGTGGACATACACGCGGATAGCTCAAAATGCTTATAAATAACACTTGAAAGTGGCGTGTATGATTACGCAAAGTCATGATGTCATGTTGAAAGACGAGACGTCATAGGTGGGTGACATCATCGACCAGGAAACTATAAAGCACCCCTGGAAACAGACCGTGACAGCTTCTGAAAAGCCGAAGCAAGTCGATCACAGGCATGCAGGGAGTATGCAGCGTCTCGTTCCCTCTCAGGGAACCAGGGTTACATACGTAACCTGAGACGTTCCCTTTCAAGGGAACTCGAGCTGCGTCGAGACACGGTGGGAACCCTATACCCACAACGCCATATGACAAATGCCTGCTCTGTATGAAGACCATGCGCACACTGGGAACAACCACCAGAGACCCTGGAGTGGAGCCTAGGTCCAAGTCATAAAATCTAACAAATGTATGCGGTGAGGACCAGCCTGCCGCATTACAGATGTCATAGAGTGAAACTCAAGATAATAAAGCCTTAGAGGCAGCCATACTCCTGGTAGAATGGGCCGGGACAGCCAAAGGTGAAGGCTGTCCGGCCGCTTCATAAGCAAGTGAGATAGCCTCAACTACTCACTTGCTCATTATCTGTTTAGATGCAGGGCAACCTATCTTACATGTTGGTAACCCGAAGCAGACAAATAATTGCTCTTATATACATGTCACAGGGCGGCTCTGTGGACATAAACATCCAAAGCCCGGACAGGGCATAACAGATTAAGTTTTTCCTGATCTGGGGTATTAAGGTGGAGGACAGAAGGCCTGCAGCACAAATGACCCGCAAATTTAGTAGGGACCTGGGAATACAACCTGGCAAGGGGTGAAGACTATCACCATACCAGGTGCAAATCCAAGTACGTGCAGGCCTTAGCCTCATGTACCAAGGAGAAGACGAAATAAGGATCTCTTCTCAGAGATAACCCAGCAAAGAAACATTCATTGCAGAAATCAAGTACTGTACCATAGGGCAGATAACAAGATTCAGAAGGCATTCTCCGCAACAGGCAGAGAACAGTTTCCTTTTCAATGCATATTCAGTCTTCTCGTGAAGGGAGCTCTAGACTGGAGTATGGTCTCCACGACCTCAGTCAAGAGACCTGAATCTTTGAGCTGGGCCCCCTCAGAGGCCAAGCCCACAGTATCCATAACTCCGGATGAAAGTAACTCCCAGGAGCAAGGATATCGAGAAATGCGTACAGGTGTAGCCTCAACCACACCTCATACGTTGCAGTTCAAGCAGAGCTGGATGCGTCAGGGAGAGGGAATCACATAGGGCAATGCGTTGTATAAAACGATGCGAAAGGTAGACTTGAGTTTTGACCGAAGTTCTCCCAAAGGAGCTCCACCACCTCGGGGTGAAGTCTCCATTCCACAGGCCTCAGCCCCTGCCTCAACAGGATATCTGCTCTGATATATGAGACCATCAGTGTGTTGTCCGGAAGGACAAGCACATGGTGACCTCTCAGGTCTGGCAGGAAGTATTTGAGAACTCGAAATACCGCCATCATTTCTAGCCGATTTATATGCCAAGAACTTTGATGGTCCTGCCAAAGACCTTTCGCCAAGCGGCCACTCATGACCACCCCCATCCCGTGAGGGAAGCATCTGTCGAAAGCGTTACGCGTCCAAGGTTGTTGTCCAAGGTGTTGTAGGAACCAAGGTTTCTTCCACATGACCAAGGCATCACCGCGTGACCTTGATCGTGCGAAATGGATTTCCCCCCGGAGAAAACCCCTTTGTCCTGAGCCACCACTGCAGAGGTCTCATGTACAGAAGGCCAAAAGTGATTACGTTGGACGCAGCTGCCATGAGCCCCAACAGTCTGAAACTGTTCCACAGTGAGTGACTGGCCTAGTTTTACCCCATTTACGGCGAAGGCGCAACCCCAACATCTTTAAATGAGACCGAACGACATCTCGATGCTGAACTGCCATCTGCTCAGAGTCTCAGAGGAGCCAGAGCTGCATCCACGCATATTGTAAAGGTGCGGGGTGATAAAAAGGCAGAATGGAAGAACCCGATACTGGTATGCTTCGCCCCCGAAAGCAAACCTCAGGAACCTCCTGTGATGAGGATGGATAGATAAGTAAGCATCCTTTTTAAGTGTTACGAACCCAAATTATTTATGGATCGGCATAACATATAAAAGACCACAGAGATTCGATGACAGTGTAAATAAATTATTTTAATTAAGTGATACGCCTTGGCGTACGCAGAGCATGGTGGCAAAAATAAACATAACAAAAACAAAAGAAAACCCTGACCCACACTATTCTTCAAAGCGGATGAAACTTGCCTGCCTCCCGTTCAAAACAAAAGACAGAGTTTGTGTGAGTCTTCCGGGTCCTCTTTCTCCTGCTCTCCACTAATCTATACTAAATAATATGCAAAAACCCATCACCAATTACCACCAGCTGTAAAATAAATACAATAAACTAACAAACAATAATCCCATATCGGGATCGTGCTTGTGAAACCAACATTGAACCAAGCTCTAAACAAGTACAAAGGAAGCAGCAGGCCGAGCACGCGTCGGAGCTTGTGCTCCGCCTGCTACCAGGAGCAGATGGGAAGTGAGAGAGAGCCCACGGTCTCCAGACTGGGCGTCTTTAAAGCAGTTGCCCTGCCCACAATCACAGCCGGCGGGACCTCACGTGATCTGTATAGGAAATTAAAAACAGATAGAAATAAACCGCACTCAGCAGCAGGTAACCGTGGCCATTTAGCAACGTAACACCCCCACCCTTAAAGAAAAAAAAAGTGGTTTAAATAACAATATAAAATATACAAACCATTAATGTTCAGCAGGGGAAAAAAAACCTGCTAAACTAAACAGAAAAAAAAAAAATAAGGTGCAATCAATACACTTTTTTTTTTTAAGCACAATTTACAATATTTTTTTCTTCAAGCACGGGACAATGCATCTGCAACTACATTGTCGCGTCCTCGGATGTGCCTAATCTGCAGGTTGTACCCTTGCAAAATCAAACTCCACCGCATTAAGCGCTGGTTAGAATTGCGCATGCGATCGAGAAAAACCAATGGGTTGTGGTCGGTGTAAACCACAACCGGACATGCGGCACCTCCGACATAGACCTCAAAGTGCTGAAAGGCAAGCACAAGAGCAAGGGCTTCCTTTTCTATGGTCGAATAAGCACGCTGATGTCGGTTAAACTTGCGCGAGAAGAAACAGACAGGATGTTCAAGACCCTCCTCGTCATGCTGCAAAAGAACCGCCCCCGCTCCAAGGTCGCTCGCATCAACAGCGAGGGAAAAAGGCCGGGAAAAGTCAGGAGCAGCCAACACAGGCGCAGTAGTCAGCAATGCTTTAACGGACTCGAAAGCCACTTGACTCCGTGAAGTCCAGTCGAAGGTCACTTTTGAACTGAGCAAATCAGTGAGGGGTGAGGCAAAAGCAGAGAAATTTTTGCAAAATGACCGGTAGTAACCTACCATGCCCAGAAAACGGCGGAGTTCGCGACGAGTGGTTGGAGGAGGATAATTCAAAATCGCCTCAACTTTTGACTGGACAGGACGCACCTGCCCACGGCCAACCACTTTACCCAAATACACCACGGTGGCCTGGCCAAACTCACATTTAGCTAGATTGATGGTTAAATTAGCTTCTGATAGCCTGCGAAACACAGTAGAAAGATGGGCCATATGCGAAGGCCAGGTGGCACTATAAATGACCAAATCGTCTAAATAGGCCTCGCAATTAGGCACACCATCAAGAACGCCGTTGATAAGCCTTTGAAAGGTGGCGGGAGCGTTCCGAAGGCCGAAGGCCATGGCGGTGTACTGTAGGAAGTGGTCGGGTGTCACAAAAGCTGAAATCTCTTTGGCACGGAATGTCAGCGGAACTTGCCAGTAACCCTTTAATAGGTCGATTTTACTGACAAATACCGCTGAGCCCAAACGATCAACACAATCGTCAATACGTGGTAATGGGTAACTATCAGGTTTTGTAACGGCATTCACCCTCCTAAAATCCGTGCAAAACCGCATGGAACCATCACTTTTTGGCACCAGCAAACAAGGCGAACTCCATGGGCTATTACTAGCTTCTGCAATGCCATTTTTCAACATGAATTTTACCTCACTTTGAAACAACAACCTTTTATGTGGATTTGTACGATACGGATGCTGTTTAATTGGACATGTAACCCCCACATCAATGTCATGTTCAATTGCCGTTGTTCGACGAGGCACATCAGGAAACAAACTCTCATTTTTTTTAATCAAGGAGATTAAATCGTTGCGTTCTGATGTTGATAAATTAGACAAAAATAAATCTAAATCATTAAGAACCTCAGAATTCTTCATTCTTCCTTCAATAACCTCCATCGATGGAGTACGACCCTCATCTTCAAGGTGAGGACTCGCCACAACACCGTGTTGTACTGACAGAGACGCATTTTCTCCTTGTCCCACAACCGCCAGTGAAGAAACAACTTCAGCACCACGCGCCTTGGACAGCGCCGATTTAGTTGCGCAAGCATTTTCACGGACAGTGGAAGTGCAAGGCGGGGTAAGTTCCGAGATTGAATCTTCTCCTCGATCACAGTACAATTTTAATCGGTTAATGTGACACAGTGTGGTCTTTCTCCTTCGATCTGGAGTAGAGATGACATAATTCAAATCATTCATTCTACGAGCAACGCGATAAGGTCCACTATAACGAGCATGTAAAGCGGAACCCATCCCCGGAATCAGCACAAGAACTTTATCACCAGGACTGAAACTTCGGGAAACAGCCTTCTGATCAAACCTCTGTTTCATTCTCTTCTGACAAAGACCTAAATTGTCTCTGGCCAACTGACATGCACGGCTGAGCCTATTACGCATGTTGGACACATAATCAGTCAAACTGGAATACTCTTTAGGCTCGGCGAGCCACGACTCTTTCAACAGCTTTAAAGGTCCACGAACCGTGTGTCCGAAAACCAGCTCTGAGGGGCTAAAACCCAAACTCTCCTGTACCACCTCGCGTACAGCAAAGAGAGTAAGCGGTACACCTTCATCCCAATCACGCTGGAACTCGAGGCAGAAACACTTAAGCATACTTTTCAAAGTTTGATGGAACCTCTCAAGTGCACCTTGAGTCTGTGGACGGTACGGGCTGGAGGTAACATGATGGACAGCGAGCTGACGCATAGCTTGCTCAAACGCACGGGACATAAAATTAGTACCGCGGTCGGTCTGAATGGTTTTCGGAAGGCCAAAAACAGAGAAGAAACCCATCAGGGCTTTAATAATGACAGGAGCTGTGATTTTACGGAGCGGTATGGCCTCTGGAAAACGAGTCAAGCTACACATTATGGTGAGTAACCACTGATTCCCAGATTTTGTTCGAGGCAATGGGCCAACACAGTCTAGTATAACGTGTTCAAACGGCTCAGACGTAACCGGAATCGGCTGTAAAGGCGCAGGCGGAATCACCTGGTTAGGTTTACCAGTGACCTGACATAGATGACATGTTCGGCAGTATCTCACGACATCCCTTTTAATACCTGGCCAGAAAAAATGGCGTAAAATCCTGTCAGTAGTCTTATTTACGCCAAGATGACCCGCGAAGTGATGGTCATGAGCTATACTCAAAACGTTATCACGAAAAGAAATTGGGACTACAATTTGAAAGAGAACTCTCCACTCATCTTGCGCTGAGGCCATAAGAGGTCTCCACTTGCGCATTAAGACACCATCTCGTAAAAAATAGCCGTGCGGCGAATGCTCAATGTCTTCTTCAGACATAGCTTCTGAAAGAAGAGAAGACAGAGATGGGTCAATTTTCTGTTCCTTGATAAGCTGCTCTCGACTCATAGATAAACTAGAAACATCAGAGGAAAACGACAGTGAAGCAGAATTCAAAGACAAATCACTATCGCTAGAGAGTGAAGGTCGAGCAATAAAAGTATCACTAAGATCAAGTTGATCCTCAATTTCATCTTTTTTTTCTTTCTTCGCCATCGCACGAGTAACCACGCTAGAGGTAAAAACCTCAGGGAAATTAATTGACAGGTCATCGGTACATGATTTTGGAAATGCATGAGACACTATTGGGCAAGGCAAAACTTTTCCACCACACAAATCGTTACCAAGCAGCACAGCTACATTTTCAACAGGCAGAGAAGGGCGTACGCCCACGGTAACTTTGCCAGTGACCAATTCAGACATAAGAGAAATCTCATGCAGAGGGACATTAACATAACCCATTTCAAATCCACGTACAAGAATACTATCCCCAGTAAAAGTCTTCTCACTAAAAGGCAACACATCTTGTACGATAAAGCTCTGTGAAGCGCCAGTGTCACGCAGAATTTTTACAGGAATTTTTGAGCGTTCACCGGGCAAAGAGACAAAGCCATCCATTATAAAAGGCGCAAAACTGTGGTTATCAGTATCGTCCCTACTCACAGGCAAGTTCGAAACACACAACCCTACCTCTGATCTACCAGAAGCTGGTTGACTCGCTACCTTATTTTTACGTTTCAGAGAATAACACTCTGCCAGAACATGACCACGTTTCTTACAGTACGCGCAGGTCGGAGCTGTAACGTTAGACCTCGACGGACGCCAGTCTGAAGAGCGGCCAGAAACAGGCACGGTTTCTCTAGAAACCTTGGACACATTTGGATGACTAGAAACGTTTTGTGAAAATTTTAAATTAGAAGGAACACGCTTGTGTGTGAGTACATACTCATCCGCAAGTACAGCTGCACGAGCCGGAGTCAGATTCTGATGCTCACTAACATGGGTAGCGACTATTTGAGGAAGGCCGTTTTTAAAATCTTCAAGAATAATCAAATCACGAAGAGATTGAAAGGTTGTCACTTCTTGCGAGCTAAGCCAGCGATCAAATAGCATTTCTTTTTCTCTAACATACTCGACATGTGTAAGAGCTTCAGGTTTATGATAATTGCGAAATTTCTGTCGATACGCCTCAGGCACAAGAGCATAAATGCGCAAAACAGCATGTTTAACTTTCTCGTAATCTGCTGCGTCTTCCAGATTTAACGAGGAATAAGCTTCCTGCGCTTTCCCAGTAAAAACACACTGTAACGTCATGGTCCAAATTTCTTTGGGCCATTTAAATGTTGTTGCTACGCGCTCGAAATGTGCAAAAAACTTATCAACTTCGCTCTCATTAAAAGGAGGAACAAGGCGAATGTTACGAGTTATGTCAAATTGATCTTGCCTAACAGAAACACCAGCCTCACGAGCCTTCAGCTCGAGCTCTTTAATACGTAATGCTTGCGCAAACTCAAGATCTTTCAATCTAAATTCATGTTCTCTCTTCTCCCGTTCTCGTACTGTCTGTCTATCAGCCTCTAATCTAATTTTTTCGCGTTCCCATTCAATTTCCTTCTCTCTTAACTGTAAACGTTTTAACTCTAGTGCTGCTTTACTAGGTGAAGGTGGAGGTTCAATAGGAAAACGCTTACCCTCAGGCAAAGTAGATGCATCCGGAGATACTTTCAAAAATACTCCAAGTTCTCGCAAACCTTCAAGAAGCCTATCCTGAAGTTCAGCCTTGGAAGGGTTACCACTCACCTCAAGTTTATAGTGGCCAGCAATTCTAACAAGGTCATCACGCGTAGCAGTTAAGAAAACCTCCTGTGAAGGAGCGAGAATAAAGGCATCTAAATTAAACATTGCGTTAAATAAGAATAGGTCCACCCTAAACGAAAAAAATTAAATACACTAACGAAAAGTCACCGAAAATCCACGGCATAATTAACAAAAGGCGATCACAGCAAACTAATGCGCACTAACAGCGCGCAGTGCGACCACCACAGAAAAAGATTTTCACTAAGAGAAAATCGAACTTCTTCAAAAACGTCAAAAAAACAAAAACAAATATGGTTCAAAACCCGGCTAAACGAGCCCCCATTTATATGTTACGAACCCATCAAATTATTTATGGATCGGCATAACATATAAAAGACCACAGAGATTCGATGACAGTGTAAATAAATTATTTTAATTAAGTGATACGCCTTGGCGTACGCAGAGCATGGTGGCAAAAATAAACATAACAAAAACAAAAGAAAACCCTGACCCACACTATTCTTCAAAGCGGATGAAACTTGCCTGCCTCCCGTTCAAAACAAAAGACAGAGTTTGTGTGAGTCTTCCGGGTCCTCTTTCTCCTGCTCTCCACTAATCTATACTAAATAATATGCAAAAACCCATCACCAATTACCACCAGCTGTAAAATAAATACAATAAACTAACAAACAATAATCCCATATCGGGATCGTGCTTGTGAAACCAACATTGAACCAAGCTCTAAACAAGTACAAAGGAAGCAGCAGGCCGAGCACGCGTCGGAGCTTGTGCTCCGCCTGCTACCAGGAGCAGATGGGAAGTGAGAGAGAGCCCACGGTCTCCAGACTGGGCGTCTTTAAAGCAGTTGCCCCGCCCACAATCACAGCCGGCGGGACCTCACGTGATCTGTATAGGAAATTAAAAACAGATAGAAATAAACCGCACTCAGCAGCAGGTAACCGTGGCCATTTAGCAACGTAACATTAAGTCTATTGTGACAAACCAGTCCTCGGACTGAATCTGTCACACAATCATATTAGCGTAAGCATACTTTGAACTTGAGATTCTGAAACCTGCTGTTTAATTGACGCAGGTCTAGAATAGGACGCAACCCCTCATCCTCTTTCAGAACAATGAAGTAACGGCTGTAAAACCTTGACTGTCTGCTGGGAGGAGGTACCCCTTCTACAGCTCCTTTTGCAGAAGTGTCAGTACTTCCTGCTCCATAACCAGAGCCTGCTCGGGGTACACCACTGTGGGGAGGACCTCTAGAAATCTGGGAGGACGAGAACCGAACTGAATTCTGAAACCCTTTTCTATAGTGTGCAGGACCTACTGAGAAATATGTGGCAGTAGTTTCCACGCTGCCAGAAATTCTACTAGGGGAACCAGTCTCTCGAGACTGGCCTCTGGATTTGGTTGAACAGTCACTTTGGTGCCCTGAAGCGGGCGAACCGGCAGGGAACAACTGAACTGACTGTTCTACGCCCCTCCTCGGAGGATCTTATGGGGACGCTGACACCTCTGTGCCCTGAACGGAGAACCGGCAGGGAACAACCGAACTGGCAGTGCTGCGACCCTCCTCAGAGAGTCGCAGCCCAGAGGGTGCCGAGGAGAAACGATTTCTCAAAACCGTCCCTGCCTCAGAGGAACCTTCAGAAGCCTGATAGCCTCAGCGTCAGGACTTCTTGTCTAAGTTTTATTAGAGATAACGACAGATAGGGAAAAAACGACATTCCCCGACGAGGAGGCTGAGATATAGAGTTTTCCTTATATTTTCACTCTCATAATGTTCGGCTGGCCAGTAATATTTAACCCTCTGAGGTCGAAAAACGCGCGGGCGCGTTTTGCTGGATTTTCTTTACATTGTAGCACTTTAAACCTAAATTACTCCGTCATTTATGGTCATACAGAAAAAAGAAATATAAAAAAAGAATCTGTGATATTTCTACTTTTGTATGTGTCCACTTACAATCAAATCAAAACATTGTGCTTTTGAAAAATAAAGAAAATAAACAGGGTGTGCGTTCTGCCTCTCCGTCGCGGTGAACTTTTTTTCTTGAGCACGTCTATAAACTGAAACAAAACTCAGCGAATACTTGTCACACATTTATGAGCCATATACCTTTATAAACATTTAAGTGTGTACTTTTAAATGATCAGGGGTCTCATTTATAAAACTGTGCGTAGGAACCTTACTAAAAGTGTACGTGCGCCCGAAAGCCAAAAATGGCGTACGCAAAGAAATATTCAGATTTATAAAACCGTTCGTACGCCAGAACCTGCGCAGAATTCACTTTATAAATCCCAGTCAGCGGAAGATTGTGCGCACATGCGTCTCCTCCCCGAAATAACCATATATGGAGCTTACAACGCCTCGTTTTACTATGCAGATCCTCATCTGCATATCATTTGCATATGATTATTCATCCACGTGATAACGTTTAACGGTACAAGACACATTACATTAATAAAAATCATGTAGTTGCCTATCCTTGCCTTGTTTTTGAATACATAAATCAAATAGTGTAAAATACATTTCAGAAAAAGTTTTTCTCAATCTTTTCCACTGGCCGAATTGTATTTTTAATTGATTTATATTTTTAATGGAAACAGACGGCCTTGGGCATTATTTGCACGAAACTATTTTCTCAGACAATCTGGTATTATCATGATAAGCAATTATCTCTGTGGTTAAAACATTAAAACACAGCACGCCACAGGAAAAGTGTTCAAAAACAATCGCATCCACAACAAATATTTCTATTGACTGATTTTGAATATAAAAATGTTGTAACTTCTCAGTATTTCATGTTTAAGTGTTTAACTCCATTAATTTGAATGGCATATTTAATCTAAATGTTTATATCAGAAGTAAAACATAGTTTAAATCATTATTTTATTTATTTAAACTGTTATTTGCGTCAGTTTCACTAAACGGCACAACGCGCTCGCTGGCGCGGACATTTAAGAAGGGATGGATATTTGCTTCAAGTGACAGGCTTGGTGAGTGAAATTATATTTGTATTATCTTTCTGTATATGTTTAATTTTCTTTAGATTTTCTGTCTAAAAGTGACCAAAAAGACACTAACTCCAGCTCACCATCGGTGTCGCCAATTCCCTTTGTCTCCAGAATGTGCGTACGCACGGCTCAAAGTTTGCTTAAAGGTGCGCATATTCTCCCGTCAAGTTTGTTTTTTATAGATCACAACCTTTGCGTGGGAACTGGCGTACGTACGTTTCCAGCCCCGTTTTGTGCGTACGCACGCTTTATAAATGAGGCCCCAGATTCAAACTGAAAACAAATATTCTCTGTTTAAGTAATTTGGATAAAACCAACAAGATGTCCAGCTTCTCAAACGCTTCCTAATTAGTTTTAATTTGACCACGCCTACTCGCGCAAAAGATATTCACATGCAAATCTCCACATGGAACGCGGACGCGCTCATTACCTCAAAAACAAAACACTTCATCAGTCTCTGCTTTTCGTCGAGTTTGAAAGACATGCTGTGAGCTTACATTGGCTTTACCCCAGAAGAAGAACGCGATTTGAAGACAAGAAAGATAAGGTACGAAATTCTTACGTATTAGTTTTTTTATTGTTGCATAAATTTCACATTGCAGTTGAACTGTTGCTAGATATATGGTGAATATTATAATATTTAGACCCGTGTTTACTGTTACTGTGTTTGTGGATATCTGCTCAAACGTAGATATGTATATGGTAGGCCTAACCATAATGTTTTATATTTGATCGCGATCGCGTTTGAATGTATCATATTTTGGAAAAGCAAAACGCTCCAAACGGCTTCATGTTTTTACTATTATCTCATTTCATATCATCATAACGAATGGAAACATTTGAAGTAACATGATAATCAATATATTTTTCTCTAGCTTAGTTGTTACTGAAATATTTGGAAGATTTATATAGGCTGCTATATTGTTATTATTTTATGCAGCACTGCGCATAGCCTATGCCTACAAGGCACAACAAACCTGGTGTTCATTATATAATATATTGTTGGAAACATTTGTGTGTGTGTGTGTGTGTGTATTCTGTGAATTTTAAAAAGCAATTTTAACCAGAAAAATCTAAAATGTATTCCCAAAATCGTGCAGGCCTTTCTCTTGATATCAGTATGTTCACTTCTTTTTTTTCAGGGCCCAGATGCCACTGAGTCCTGCTGACTTCAACATTCACAGTACATGTCTCTGTACATGAACATGGTAAAGTGAAAATCAAACACCTTGGAAATGAAAGGTATGTACAATGTTTTTAGGAATGGCACAAAGGTCTCTTTCTTTGGATCATTGTTATCAATAAGTGCTTTTTTGTTGTGTATCTTTGGATTATGTTGTGTTGTAAATAAATCCAAACAATCTAAAAGCCATTCTTTTTTAAATCTCCTCATTCTTTGTGCAAGGTTGCTCAGAATGATGGGCCCTGATAAGCTCCTAATAGGGCCATTAGGGAGTGTCTTTGTCTTTCTCAGGTGTGGAAAGCTTACATATTAATGAGGTGGTCCGCCCCTCCCGCATAAAGCTTTATCACACAAAACACGTCGTAAAAATTTTAAATCAATATATTGTCTTCTCTGAATGAGCAGTCAGGATGATTTTCACATAGTTTCAGAGCAAATATTCTAGGCTACGTCATACAATTTTCAAAAGTCTTGTGAAGAAATAATCAGTAGGGGTTTCATGACCTTATTTCAGTGAGAATTTTTTTTTGTATTTTCACAAACCACGCATAAATGTCATTATCTCAAAACTACAAACTTTTACACACATGCTGCTGATATATTATTGTAGCAGAGTTTGTGCTGAATACAGTGTAATTAGACTTTAGCCATGAAAATGTCACAAGTAACAGAAATAAGCACAAATGTCAGAGCATTTCAGAACACCTCCAGGGCCCAGAAAACAGCTCAGACCCCTAAGGGTTAACTTAGCAACAGCACTAGATAAAACCTCCTTTTATAAGCTCCTCTTTATTCAACAGAGTTATGAGCTGACTTATTTATTTATTTATTGAAAACGTCTCGGGTTACGACTGTAACCCTTGTTCCCCGAGAAGGGAACGAGACACTGCGTCGTCGTCGTGACGACACATTGGGAACACCCTCAGCGTAACGCATCTGAAGCATGAATGAAATCTGTCCAATCCTGATTGGTGCTGCGTCATAACGTAGTAGATGACGGCATAACCGGAAGATACAAAGGGACGCTGGCACAAACACACATCAGCTATTTGCGATGAAGCAAGCGCTCTGACCGTGATAGGTGTGGCGACGAGACGCAGTGTCCCTTGTGCACACTCGCACTGCGTCGTCGTCGTGAAGACACTTTGGGAACGCAATACCCACTATGCCACACCTTAATCACACCTGCCCTAGTATGAAGCTGAGAACCAGGCATACTTAGGACGCGAGCACTCTGGCGCCAGGCGTCACAGGAAGTTGCAGACTGTAAAAACGTATGAAGGTGTGCGGGGTGGCCCACCCGGCCGCCTCGCAGATACTCTTTCCTGAAGCGAGACGCCAGAAAGGAGGGCCACAGAGGAGGCCATGCTCCTGGTGGAATGAGCCCTCACGGCCATAGGTGAAGGCAAATTGCGCACCTGATAAGCCGTGGCTATAGCCTGGACAATCCAATTGCTGATTGTCTGTTTAGATGCAGGCAGCCCTTTCTTGGGTGAACCAAAGCACACCAACAACTGGTCTGACTACCTCCATTGAGAAGACTTCTCCAAATAAACCCTAATCGCTCTGACTGGGCAGAGCAGGTGAAGTCTCCCCTCTTCCGCTGTCCCATGAGGCGGAGGATGGAAGGCCTGAAGAACCACTGACCGTGCCACATTAGATGGCACCTTGGGCACATAGCCCGGTCTAGGGTGTAAGATGGCCTTAACTCCGCCAGGGGCAAACTCCAGGCAAGTTGGCGATATCGCCAAGGCCTGGAGATCCCCCACTCTCCTCAGAGAAGTGATAGCAAGGAGAAAGGCCACCTTAAGGGTCAGGTTATTTGCCTCAGCCGACTCCAGTGGCTCGAAGGGGGCCTCAGCCAACCCCTCAAGTACCACCGCCAGGTCCCAGGTTGGGACTCTGGAGCGAGCCGCAGGCCTCATCCTCTGAGCCCCACGGAGGAAACGTACAACCAGATGGTGCCTCCCCAAGGTTCCATCACCTACAGGCGAGTGGAAAGCCGCAATGGCAGCCACATACACCTTAAGTGTGGACGGGGTAAGACCGGTGGAAAAGCGATCTTGGAGGAACTCCAGCACTGAAGCCACTGGGCAGTTAACTGGGTCCACCTCACGCTCTCTACACCAAGTGGAAAACACATTCCACTTCAGGCTGTACAGTCTCCTGGTAGAAGGAGCCCTGGAGCTGAGTAGGGTCTCGACAACATCTGCTGACAGGCCAGCCTCTAGGTACCGAGCCCCCTCAGGGGCCAGACCCAGAGTTTCCACAGCTCTGGCCGGGGGTGAAATATTGTGCCCCCTGCCTGCGACAGCAGATCCCTCCTCAGAGGGACCTGCCACGGGAGGCCGTCCAGCAGTGCTACAATGTCCGAGAACCTTACCCGGGTCAGCCAGCGGGGTGCTACTAAAAGTAGACTGATCGCCTCCCGGCGGACCCGCTCCAGGACTCCCGGGAGCAGCGCGATCGGGGGAAATGCTTACAGACGCAGCCTCGGCCACGTCTGCATCATGGCGTCCAGCCCCAGCGGAGCTGGATGCCTGAGAGAGAACCACAGTGGACAGTGGGACGTCTCTTGAGACGCGAAAAGATCCACTTCCACTGGGCCAAATCTCACGCACATGGCTTCCACCACCTCTGGGTGGAGTCGCCACTCCCCGGGCCTCAGCCCCTGCCTTGACAGGACGTCTGCTCCCTGATTTTGGTCCCCGGGGACATACATCGCTCTGAGAGACGACAGTTTCCCCTGGGACCACAGAAGGATCTGGTGTGCCAGTCTGCATAGAGGGCACGACCTCAGACCCCCCTGATGATTCAGATACGCGACAACAGAAGTGTCCGAGCGTATCAGGACATGGTGGCCGCGGAGGTCTGGGAAAAAGCTCCTCAGAGCTTTGTAGACCGCCAGCATTTCCAGGCAGTTGATGTGCCAAGAAGAATGCCGGGTCTCCCACAGACCTCTCGCAAAGCGGCCGTCCATGACCGCGCCCCAACCAGTGAGGGAGGCATCTGTTGAAACAGTTTTCCGGCAACATGATGCTCCCAGCACCGGTCCCTGGGACAGGAACCAAGGTTTCCTCCATATGATGAGAGAATGAAAGCATTTGCGCGTTACCCTGATCATACGGAACGGATTTCGCCTCGGGGAAAAGCCCTTGGCTCTCAACCACCACTGTAGGGGTCTCATGTGTAGCAGGCCAAAAGGTATGACGTTGGACGCTGCTGCCATGAGCCCCAGCAGTCTCTGAAACTGCTTCACAGTGAGGTTGTGGCCTAGCTTTACTCTGGAGACCATCGCCCGTATGGATTCCACGCGTGCGGGAGACATCTGTGCCCGCATCGTTGTGGAGTCCCATACAACCCCCAGGAACGTAGTCCTCTGGGAGGGCGTCAACACACTCTTCTTTGTGTTGAGTCTCAACCCCAGGCACCTGATATGGACCAGAACGACATCTTGATGTCGAACTGCCATCTCGCGCGACCTGGCTAATATTAGCCAGTTGTCTATGTAATTGAGTACACGGATGCCCTGGAGTCTCAGCGGAGCCAGCACTGCATCCATGCACTTGGTGAAGGTGCGAGGGGAGAGAGCTAGGCCAAAGGGAAGAACCCGATATTGGTACGCTTCGCCCCCGAAAGCGAACCTCAGGAACTTCCTGTGACATGGAAGGATGGATATATGGAAGTATGTGTCCTTCAGATCTATCGTGACGAACCAGTCCTCGAACTGGATCTGACTCACGATGGCTGGAATTGTGAGCATCTTGAACCTGAATCTCCTCAGAGAAAGATTCAAGTGCCTGAGATCTATTATTGGACGCAACCCCCCATCCTTCTTGGGAACTATGAAGTACCGGCTGTAGAACCCGGACTCCCTGTCTGGCAGAGGAACAGGTTCTATGGCCTCCTTGACCAACAGGGATAGAACTTCCTGTTCCATAACCCGAACCTGCTCTGGGCCGACCACAGTCCAGACCACCCCGTTGAACTTCGGGGGAGGGGAGCAGAACTACAGTCTGTAACCCAGCTCTACAGTTCGCAGGGCCCACGCAGATATATTCGGAAGCATGACCATGCGCCGAGATAATCTACTAAGGGAACCAGCCTCTCAAGGCTGGCCTCAGGTGTCAACCGAGCCTCATTCCCGACCCCCTGAAGCGGCTGACAGGCAGGGAGCAGTCGAGAATGATTTTCGGTGTGCGGACGCGTTCGCTGCCCAGCCGCAGGTCTTTCTAGAGGCGGCTGGAGCGGCGTGCGTGCGCGGGAAATCAGTGTGGCCCGAAGCGTACTGGACGGCGGGAACCACAGCACTGATTTCCCGAGAGCTCCGGGGGGGAGGCGACCTCGATCGCTCCACCCCGGGGGGGGGGGACAGCTCTGAGTGGTCCGGCCGCAGCTAGGACCGCTTGGTGGAAGCCTTCTTTGCCTGAAGGACGGTCCTCTCGACCTTAGGCTCAGAAGGCTTGCCGCGAGAGCGCCGTCTCCTTTGCCAGGTTCCCTCGGGAGGGGTGCGGGAGGCGACACTCTTTTTGCACCTGTCGGTGCGAGGCTCAACATTTTAATTCCTCAAAATTAAATGCAGCCAAAAACACTAGATAAGTGAAACACGGTGTGGATGGTAGGCTGAGTTAAAATATCTAACTTCTCAAAGTCAGATAATATTCCATCATTTTAATTCCATAGAATTAAATGCAGCCATAATCACCAGACAATACTGTTTGTTTAGTTTAATATTTATTTAAACGGTTCCGTAATCTACGCGCTGCCTCGGCAAACGCGAGATTCGAGCCGTCGGTCACAATATATTGGCTTTCATCCCTCGAGAAGAAAGTCAAGAGGTGCGAGGTTGAAACATCCGACAGCGCACGGCTTTTTTCTATGCACGCGCGCCGAGATATTTCTCAATGAACACTGCCAGCCCCCTCAGGAGCTGACTGTGAATGCCTCGCACCCAAACAGTATTATTTCACAGATCGCGTGTGTCCCTTTTATAGCAGACTCGTAATCTACGCGCTGCCTCGGCAAACGCGAGATTCGAGTCATTCACAATATATTTGGCTTTCATCTCTCGAGAAGAAAGCCAACGGGCGCGAGGCTGAAACACCCGGAACGCACGGCTGTGTGCATCAAGATATTTCTCAATGAACACACAGCCAGCACCCTCAGGAGCTGACTGTGCATGCCTCGCAGCCACACAGAATCTTTATTGCAGAGTAGCCCCGTAATCTACGCGCTGCCTCGGCAAACGCGAGACCCGAGCTACTGTAGATTCTGTATTGCAATGCAGACATTAATCTACGCGCTGCCTCGGCAAACGCGAGACCCGAGCTACTGTAGATTCTGTATTGCAATGCAGACATTAATCTACGCGCTGCCTCTGCAAACGCGAGATTAGTCACAGAATCTTTATTGCAGAGTAGCCGTAATCTACGCGCTGCCTCGGCAAACGCGAGATCCGAGCCACTATACCTGTAGATTCTGAATTGCAATGCAGATGTGACCAGATGCTCTCCTCCCATTTTTATGAATATTAATTATTTAATTAGAGCTTGCCGCCGACAAATTTCCTTTTAGTCTGGGTGACGCGTCATTTCCGATCAGGCTATAAATAGCGCATTTCCATTCCTGTCAAGACATGCGTCACCTCCGATTGATCCGGGGGTTCCCGTTTGCCTCCAACGTGCGGGAGATTTGACTGCGGCTGTACGCCAGCTTTTGCGTGCTCCTGAAATGATTTCTTTTGGTAAGCTGTTATTGCAGTAAGTTTGTGGGAACCAACTGTTTGGTCAGGATTCTGACGAGTGGGTATGGTTTTTTAGCGTATTTCAGGCATATGTAAACAAACCTGTGCGACGCTGAAGGATCAAAACGAGACCAAGCGATCTAAAAGTGATACGGTTCAGAGTGTTTGATTCTATCGTCGGGTAAGTCTTTATCATAGGAAGTTATGGGTTATGTGTGCTTAATCATTGATTGGGAAAGTGGGTATGATTTTAGCTTGTTTCAGGCATACGCAAACCAGTTAATGCAGCGCTGCAGGGTCCAAACGAATCAACGAGCGATCTAGAGTGGTTTGTTCCAAGTGATTGACCTGGTTCTATCGGCGGGTGAGTTTGTTCCTGATTGGGTTGAGAACATTGGGCATTCGTGCGGGCGTTTAACCATTGTGTTTCCTTTCTAAGGTGTCTGAGATTTTTCCTCTCTGCCTTTTTGTCAGTATTTAATGCGAGGAATCGCCGTTGTCCTACAACCTACGGTTTTGTGGTTTTTGTTTGTTTTATTTAGTCTGGTTGGCAAGTGTGGTTTGTTTTATGTGTGTTGAATGACGCTGCTAGTAATTTTCTTTGTTTCCTTTGTTTTTTTCTTTTGAGATTGTGTTAGTGTGATTTATAGTTTCTAGTTGTGTGTTTTTGGTTTATTATTGTTATTATTATTGTTTATTTTTTGTTTATATTGACTTGATTCAGTTTTGATTCATTCCAATTGTGATATTTTTGTCTCTTGATTTTGTGTGTATGTGCAACTGTAAACTTCTTCTGCTAGATGCTGGGGGCTTCAGTCAGGAATCCTCCCTTGTTTCTTCAGCGTGCTGGTGGTGGTTTGAACACTGGGTGCTGTGTGCAGTGAGACGCATGGATCTTGTGTGTGAGTGATAAGAGTTACTCCACAGTGTGTGGTTGGGTTCCTTGTTCTTTAGTCCTCAGCTGGAAAGCTTTTGAGTGTAATATTGTATGTTCATTTTGTAGTGACTGACTTTTGAATGACCGTATTTATCCTCTGCTTGCATAACATATAAACTTTATGAGCAGATGCTGTGAGTCTTGCCTGGTACGCCCAGTTTACTTACTCCTGTGTGCTTTTAGTAATAAAGAATTATTGGTAACCCTTTATTTTACAGTCCCCTAATTACTAGGTATTTACCTAGTAAATACATGGTAAGTTATAGTTGTTTATTGGTAATTACCACAGGTAACAAGTATGTAAATGCAGAGAAACTACAAACTAATTACTAGGTAATTAGATTAGATTAGATTAGATTAGATTAGATTAGATTCAACTTTATTGTCATTACACAAGTACAGGTACAAGGCAACGAAATGCAGTTTAGGTCTAACCAGAAGTGCAATAGCAGCAAGTGCAGGATATACAGTGGTTCCATAAGTGCAGAACATGGATATGTACTGAATAAATATAGAGTTGAATACTATTATAAACAAAAATTTACAGATAGATTGTCCTATGAATATAATATACAGATAACTATTACTGTGAACAGAGTTTACAGCTAGATATGTACTGAATATAATAATATACAGATGGCTATTACTATAAACAGAATTTTACAGATAGATATGTACTATGAATATATATACAGATGGCTGTTACTATAAACAGAATGTGAGCATAATATACAGATGGCTATTACTATAAACAGAATTTAACAAATAGATATATGTATAAGTTAGGCTAATGAGCAGTATAACAATGGATTTAAAGTAGTGCAAATAAAGTTGGACAGAAGCTATCCGAGTGAAAGTGCAGTGGAAAGTAATTGCATATTACAGTTAAGGTACGATATTGCAATGTATATATAAACAGTCGGTACTGTAAATAAACAGTCGGCAGTGCAAATTGAGCATATTCCAGTCAAGGTAGTAGTGCAAGATGCATATGTAAACAGTTGTTACTGTAATAACAGTCAGTAGTGCAAATGAACATTATAGTATTGCAAATACAAAATGGAGGCAGGTGTGAGGAGGGAGAGGAGAGTCAATCAGTATATAAGGGGAGTGGGATCAATGAGGGTTAGAGTTTAATAAAGAGACAGCTCTGGGGAAAAAACTGTTCTTTAGTCTGCTGGTCCTGGTCCGGAGGCACCTGAAACGCCTGCCGGAGGGCAGGAGAGAAAACAGTCTGTGGGCTGGGTGAGAGGAGTCCTTAAGGATGCTGCGAGCTCGATGCAGACAGCGTTTCCTCTGGATGTGCTCGATGGCAGGTAGTGGAGTCCCAGTGATGCGCTGGGCGGTTTTCACCACCCGCTGCAGTGCCTTGCGCTCTGCAACAGAACAGCTCCCATACCACACTGTAGCACAGTTGGTCAGGATGCTTTCTATTGCACAGCGATAGAAGTTCACCAGGATAGTGGAGGAAAGCTGATTCTTCCTCAGTGTCCTCAGGAAGAAAAGGCGCTGGTGAGCCTTCTTGACCAGGCTGGAGGTGTTGGTTGTCCAGGTCATGTCCGCCGAGATGTGGATCCCCAGGAACTTGAAACTGGAGACACGCTCAACAGCCATTCCATTGATGTGGATGGTGTCATGTGTGCCTCTTGACACTTTCCTGAAGTCCACGATGAGCTCCTTCGTTTTGGTGGTGTTGAGGAGCTGGTTATTTTCGGTGCACCATGTGGCCAGGTGCTTGATCTCCTCCCTATAGGCAGTCTCATCGTTGTTGCTGATGAGACCAATCACCGTAGTGTCGTCCGCAAACTTGACGATGGAATTAGATCCGTACACAGGCTTGCAGTCGGAGGTGAAGAGGGAGTAGAGGAACGGGCTTAGCACACAGCCCTGTGGTACACCAGTGTTGAGTGTGATGGATGTGGAGCAGTTGGAGCCTGATCGAACATTCTGGGGTCTGTTGGTCAAGAAGTCCAAAATCCAGTTGCACATGGAGGTGTTGAAGCCCAGGTCTCCAAGTTTGGCTATTAACTTAGTTGGGATGACAGTGTTGAATGCTGAGCTGAAGTCAACAAACAGCATGCGTGCATAAGTGTTCTTATTGTCCAGATGTGTGAGCACAGAGTGCAGTGCCATGGAGACTGCATCCTCTGTGCTCCTATTGCTACGGTAGGCAAACTGGTGTGAGTCCAATGTGGATGGTAGAGAGTCTTTTAGGTGTGCCAGGACCAGCCGCTCAAAGCACTTCATTACGATGGGTGTGCTAATTACCTGATAAGCATATGGTAAATTATAGTATTTTAGTGTGTAATTACTTAAGGTGATTAGTATGCAATTACAGAGAAACTACCAGGGAAAAAAACACCACTGTTAAATATCAACTCAACAAAGTACTGTGTACTTGTTACCTGTTTAGGTTGGTAATAACTCCGATTTAATTGTGTACTTCCTCAGAATGTAGGCAGCCAATTTTTAGAAACACCTCCAGTATTACTCATCAATTCAAGTTAGGTTTGTAGTTATCCTAGGGTTATGTTGGTAACAGTCCATGTTTATTTATTACTATCTTGAAATTAAGACGGTAGTTTCCAATAAATTACCTTGTCTTACATAGTTGTTGTTCATTGCTACACCCATTTATAGAGGGTTTATCAAATAATTTACCTTACACTTACCTGGTAACTACCCCGCAGGAACAGTTTTCCCTAATGTCATGGCACATCTTAAATACTGGGTATGTTCTTGCAGATGTTTTTACAATTTACTCAGTGAGTAAAGTGCAACTGTACTGTAAAATGAAGCCTTGTTTATTTCCATGGTATTACCGGAATTGTACCATATAACTTGATCATTCCCTTTTCCATATAGTCACACTTTTTTACCTCATATGTCCTGCAACGTTACCAAGGAAAACATGACAATTTACTCAGTAAGTAAAGTGAAACTGTACTGTAAAATGAAGCCTTGTTTATTTCCATGGTATTACCTGAATTGTACCATATCATTCCCTTTTCCATAGTCACATTTTTATTTTTATTTTACCTCATATGTCCTGCAACGTTACCAAGGAAAACATGACAATTTACTCAGTAAGTAAAGTGAAACTGTACTGTAAAAGGAAGCCTTGTTTATTTCCATGGTATTACCAGACTCTTACCACATCCTTTGCTACTGCTTAAACATTTTTAAAATCACAAACTTTTACCGTGTGTTCTGCAACTTAACTAAAACATTCCAGCCTGGTCTCATTGTTAATACGTAGTATTAACACGTAATTTTCAAAGATAGAAAACTACATAGGCTACAGTTATGAAGAAAAACAACATACGTGTAATCACAATAATTTATTTATTGCGAAAATGTCAAAACCGGTACCAAAAGTCGTTCACATGACGATGTGTTGCAGTCACAGTCCTCTCTTTCAGTATAATTTTGAATGAGGTAATTTACAGAGCAGAATTTAAATGATTAATCCATGAAAATGTTAATCCGGCTTCGCTCTGTGTGAAGGCGCGCGCGCTTCTCCATTTCAAATATAGTTTACCGACTGAAATACGACGAACAGGCGAGAGCCAATGAGCGTTTGATATCACTGCCGTAAAACATGTCGTAACGCTTCTTGAGGGCGCAATTTTTGAATTTGAATTCATCAACGAGCGCGGGTCCGCGGGATTTGACAGTTACAGACTGTGTGGAATGGAGATGAAGATCACTCACTGGATAAAGGGCTGAATTTGGATCTCTTTCTTGCAAACGTATGGATTCTAAAGATTTGGATTATATCAAGTAGGCTATAATAAAATTGATGTCTTTTGTGAATTTATGTTGGGTTTTGGTGTATTATTGTTCTATTGGAGAAAACGCATTTTGTGTCTCACTGTAAATAAACTAAATATTAAAATGGTTAAACGATTAAATAAGGTACTTTTAAGGTTTTAAAGTGTATTCTTGTTTAACTGCATGTATGCTAATCCTCCGAAACGAGTTTGCAGCAGAAGGCACGAACAGAGCGAAATGTTATTAGTCTATTTCTTGAGTAAACTGCATAAATGCGACTGAAAACGTAATTGATAAGACATTTGAATGCAATACAGTCAAAACATTAATGCCACGATTTTAATATGCATAAATAAGAATGCGTACAAATACGTCGGTATAGAGTTGTTCATACGTAAATAATTTATGTTTTTGTGCTGTTAATGCAAACATTTTACGTTTTAGTGCTGTAAATACTATACGTTTCTGTGTGTATAAAACGTAAGTAAATGTACGTATGGTAGAATTACACTTTACGTAAAAATACACACGTATTCTCATGAGATCACGTTGAACATTCTCAGTAAGTAAAGAGAATGGAACGTTACTGTAAAAGGAAGCCTTTTTATTTCCATGGAATTACTGGGATCTTACCCTATAATCTGTAATAGGTACAGTTACGTAGCTATAACAGATTATAGGGTAAGATCCCAGTAATTCCATGGAAATAAACAAGGCTTCATTTTACAGTACAGTTGCACTTTACTTACTGAGTAAATTGTAAAAACATCTGCAAGAACATACCCAGTATTTAAGATGTGTCATGACATTAGGGAAAACTGTTCCTGCGGGGTAGTTACCAGGTAAGTGTAAGGTAAATTATTTGATAAACCCTCTATAAATGGGTGTAGCAATGAACAACAACTATGTAAGACAAGGTAATTTATTGGAAACTACCGTCTTAATTTCAAGATAGTAATAAATAAACATGGACTGTTACCAACATAACCCTAGGATAACTACAAACCTAACTTGAATTGATGGGTAATACTGGAGGTGTTTCTAAAAATAGTCTGCCTACATTCTGAGGAAGTACACAATTAAATCGGAGTTATTACCAACCTAAACAGGTAACAAGTACACAGGACTTTGTTGAGTTGATATTTAACAGTGGTGTTTTTTTCCCTGGTAGTTTCTCTGTAATTGCATACTAATCACCTTAAGTAATTACACACTAAAATACTATAATTTACCATATGCTTACCAGGTAAATACTTAGTAGTTAGTTTGTAGTTTCTCTGCATTTACATACTTGTTACCTGTGGTAATTACCAATAACCAACTATAACTTACCATGTATTTACCAGGTAAATACCTAGTAATTAGTTTGTAGTTTCTCTGCATTTACATACTTGTTACCTGTGGTAATTACCAATAAACAACTATAACTTACCATGTATTTACTAGGTAAATACCTAGTAATTAGGGGACTGTAAAATAAAGGGTTACCGAATTATTTTTGTATGATTTGCATTTCTCTGTTCCTTACTAGTGCAACGAACTTGTGTGCCTTAAGATAAAGGGTATCAATCATTCTCTGTGATGTCAGAGTGGCGTAGTCGGTTTCCTTAAAGCTGCAGTGTAACTCATGCCACACAGACATTAATCTATGCGCTGCCTCGGCAAACGCGAGATCCCGGTCACAGAATCTTTATTGCAGAGTAGCCGTAATCTACGCGCTGCCTCGGCAAACGCGAGATCCGAGCCACTATAGATTCTGTATTGCAATGCAGACCTTTAAACTACGCGCTGCCTCGGCAAACGCGAGTCACAGAATCTTTATTGCAGAGTAGACCCGCAACCTACGCGCTGCCTCGGCAAACGCGAGATCCGAGCCACTAGATTCTATATTGCAATACAGACGTTATTTGGGACAATTCTTATAGGACAAACAACACCATATAGGACAAACAGTTTCACACAGAGCGCTTTGCTGAAGAGCAAAAAGCTGATGTGTGTTTGTGCCAGCGTCCCTTTGTATCTTCCGGTTATGCCGTCATCTACTACGTTATGACGCAGCACGAATCAGGATTGGACAGATTTCATTCATGCTTCAGATGCGTTACGCTGAGGGCGTTCCCAAAATGTCGTCACGACGACGACGCAGTGCGAGTTCCCTCGAAGGGGAACTCATAAACATCTGCCTTATTTTTCTTTTATTTATTTATTTATTAAAAACACTAACGATACCAGTTCCTCGGAACTGGAAATCGCAGCATGAGTGCCTCATCCCGGGGAGGAGAAACCGCAGAGCGTGCTTCTCCCCGAGATAAGGCACTGGATCTAACAGGTGAAGGCAGAGATAGGGCCGGGCCCATCTCAAACCCCGCTGTTAGAACCATTTGCGATCCCCAAGATGCGGGGAGAACCGTCCTCCTCGAAGAACGGCCGGCGGGAGCGGAGCGTCCTCACGGACAGCTTCTCGCAATGCTCACAGTCAACTCCCTCGAGAACTGACTGTTGGCATGCTCAACTCCCAAACAAGCAACACAAAGCTTGTTTGCTCTCTTTTGCCATAATATATATATATATATATATTGCAACTTTAACAGAGAACAATAAATATGACAAGGACAGAATACACAGATCGCTTGCTGAAGGCACAGAAGCTGTCGCGGTCTGTTTCCAGGGGTGCTTTATAGTTTCCTGGTCAATGATGTCACCCGCCTATGACGTCTCGTCTTTCCATTGGACTGAATATACACGTGCTTCACGACGCAATCACGCAGGGCGTTCCCACCGCGTCTCGACGCAGCTCGAGTTCCCTTGAAAGGGAACTGTGTTTCATTGCATGTGCCAATACAATTCTGCAAATGGATCCAACCGCCTCAGCTTCAGCATTACAGGTGCAACCCTACAAGTAGGCGCAATGTGAATGTTAAATCGCAATTTTAACCAGAATTTAACCAGATTTCCCCCTAAACTGTGCAGCCCTAGTTGCTCCTGATTTCAGCATGTTCACAGTTGTTTTTTACAGGGACCAGATGCAACTGATAAGTCCTGCTGACTCCTCCTAACCTTCTCTGATCAAATCAAGTCAACCTTTATTTTTATAGCATATTTAAAAACAACAGTTGACCCAAAGTGCTTTACAGATCAACCAAGAATAAACTATAATGAATAAACTATAAAGAATAATGAATAAACTACAAAGAATAAAAAACTATAAAGAATAAAACTATAAAAAAAAATAAAAAAATGTGTTTTAAATACATCATACATTCTATCAGCTTCAAAAACCCATTTCATGATATATTCAAAGCCAAAGAAAACAGATATGTTTTTAAAAATGGCTAGTGATGAAGATGACCTCAGATGGAAAGGAAGACTATACCATAATTTCGGACCCTTCACCGAAAAGTGAAGGTCCCCCTTAGATTTATAACAGCAACGAGGAACCGTCAATAGCAATAGGTCAGAAGACCTGAGTGCTCTAGTTGGAGAGTAAGGCTGGGCATACACTGTGCGATTTTCGTCTGATTTTGAGCTGAAATCTGACTCGTGTGACTCTTTTATGGGTCGGGCCAATTTTCAGCTTTGTCGTGCGTCGTTTGTTGTGCAGTGCACAGGGGAAACGAGAGGCGATAAACCTCTCCCGACCGGCAATCGGATGGTCGGATGAATTTCTGGCATGTCAGAAATTTTGGTCGCTCCTCATGACTATATCGCACAGTTGAAGCAGAGCTACGAACCGATTGCCCTAAACTCAGTGTTTTTCCCCTCACTGCGCCTGTGCAAAATTAGATATAAATAATATAACCATTTTATCCATTTAAAAAAATTATATTATCTTTAATGTAGCAAGAAAGAAAACGAAAAAAGGGACTTTAAGTTCTGTAGATATCAAACTAGCTACAAATTACTGTTGCTTACCTCCAGTTCGTGTTGCAAAATGGATAAACCATATTACCCACGACTTTCAAGCCACATTTGATGTAGCTACACCCTGGCTGTTTTATTAATTTGTAAAAAAAAATTGTTACACAAGCTGTTTTTGAAATAAAGCTGTTTTTAATTTTCATTGGTGATTGATTATTGCAATGTTCGGAAATATTATAGACTGTTAATCATTTTGGTAACACTTTACGGTAAGCGTACATGAAATATCATGAATTCATGTATAAATTCATGCATGAAATATGCATTCATTCATGCATTAATATCTCATGAATCATCAGGAACTAACACGAGTTCAACGTACTTCATGGATGAACAACACTTCAATGTTAATTAAAACATTAACTAAGATGAGGACATTATCATGAATTATGATTTATTACGCATTATCATGATGTTTTCTTTAAAGATAAAGCTACGGTTATGGTACATGAATCATCATGAATTCATGCATAAAAAAGCATTAATTCATGCATGCAAGACTACTCTTCCAATTATTAAAGGAATGTACAAAAATCCACATTACCTCAAGCATGCATACAGGCTAAGAACAGTATATCAATTAATGTGAGAACTGTTTTTCTGAATTATGATCTGAATTTCCAAGCATGTTCATGTCTTCTTCATAGCCTGCAGGTAAATGGACAGACCCCAAAATTGGCCAATCAAAGCACATAAACAAACGAATTCTGTTGGCATTCAAATACAGTAGTCATCATTTCATTAACTAAGCATTATCTATCAATGACTTCATCATGTGTGTGGCCCCTCAACTAAAGTGGTGACTTGGTGCTTTGAAACACTGATGAACAATGTGGCATAACTGTGAAATGACATGAATATGAACATTAAAGTTCAAGCCTTTGCAAACAATGTACTGTGGACACAAATGGACTTTGATCTTAACTTTACTGCTTTATTCTTAAACGGTATAATGGTGGTTTCGTCTCGATCGGCAAATATTTTTTAAGCGCTAAATCACAACGCTACACAAACTGTAAGGCGAAACTTTGCATGTTTGGTAATGTTGGACTCGGCAAGGATTCAGGAGTATAATGAGATGACTCATGAAAATAAGTCGACCACACCTAAAGTTATAAGCATTAGTATATAAAAAATATAAGTCAGTCGACTCGGCATGTTGCCCTGAATCTAACAAGATTTTATGATTTTTGGACAAACAGTTCAGAAGTTATAAGCAAAAATAGCCATTTTTCATATCTCCGGACCAGTAGGTGGTGCTGCACCGAAACGCAGCATGTAGCCTCAGGTCATGCTTGTGATGACATGTGCCAAGTTTGGTCTGAATCTGATAAAGCGTTGCGGAGATACAGCCATGGGCGTCGGAACCATTGTATATGGGTGGGACCGGACCCACCCACTTTTTAAGATCAATGATATTATACCCACTCACTTTTACCGTCTCTAATTCAGCACATTTGTCTGTTCGCTTTTCAGAGCGTCGTCAGTCAAATCCATTCCACTTGAGGAATTAAATTAAATTTTTTTTTTTATTAAAATTAATAAATTAAACTCCATTTCCGCTGAATCGCTACATTATATTTCTCAACGAGCCGCAACTGACGAAAGTAACCGCCCGTTGTACCTTTCCAGTCAAATACTGCGTTGCAAACATCAATAACAGCTTTAAGTTGTGCTGGCAAATTACCATATTAGGGGGATAATCCACGGATAGCTGTGCATTTAATGCACGACGTGGAGGCAAAGCACCGCCCGACGTTAAGTGGAGTTTAGTTTACTTGTTTAATTAAAAGGCACCAGAATTAAATGGTATTTACTCCAGTAACATTTTTCTGGGGGAGGACCCACCCACTTTTTTTTTTCTTCCGACGCCAATGGATACAGCCTTACGTCTGTTTTCGCAAGCGCTACGTAAAATTTGTTCGTGGGTTGATCGAAAACAGTTTGACAAATCAAGTTGATTTCCATTACTTTTTGTCAGCATGGTGTGGAGATCATCTGGTGAAAATCGGAGTAACGGCCTAGAAGGAGTTCGAAAAAGTAGGTTTTTCGGACAATTAAAAATGGCGGCCATATTTTTATGACGGAATATTACGTCATAGGGTGCTATCAAATCGTTATGAGCTCAGGAATCAGAGGGAAAAAAAAATTGTTGATTGGCCTTACGGTTCAAAAGTTTTTGTCATAAATATGAGTGAAACTTTGGAGACGTGGTGGCGCTAGAGGGAATAACTTAGACATTCCTTTTTCCTGCAACCCAATGTTCAGCAGGCAGCAGTCTCACTCACTCACACACACTACCTTCAGTGACGCACGCCGGCACCGCCCGCCCCTCAAACAACACACTAGATCGCGATTCGCGGGGTTTTAGAATAGTGATGGGATTTATGGCTCTTTGAGGGGATCTGGATCTTGGCGATCCGTTCCTTTCAAAGAGCCGTTCAAAAGTACGGCTCTTTTGGCTCTTTTTAAATATTTAGTCAGTTTTAAGAAGCCAGCTTGGGGGCATCTCAGTTTATCCTGGAAATAATCACTGGGAGGAATGATAAGGTGAGATTTGTAGTCAAATAATTAAAACTCAGATATCACACACCAATATCTGAGTTTGAATTATTCTGAAATATTGATTATTACCTCATTTGTCATGTGTGGACTATATTCCATAGGGTTGCACAACATCCCTCTGCTTAGACAGTGACATCACTATTTTGGATTTACCTTTAGTACAAAGTGTGTGTATGTGTAAAGCTACGTTGACTTATGTTATTCATACAATACCTACTCACAAATAAATATCAAAAACAAAGCCGGCTGCAATGAATTTCTGTGCAAAACAGCCTTTACTATAAACACTTCCACACAAGAACATTGTTATCACACAAGAACATTTTGATAGAAAACAAAAAATATTTAAAGTTTTTAAATATATACTGTAGATAAAATTAGAATAAATAAAATGGAAATGTCTACATACAGTCCACTATTAGGTTACTACTATTACTACTGTAAACTTTGCAAATAGGACATAGGCAGTAGCACCCCTGCGCTGGGTGCGCCTCTCCCCTATAACTGTTCTGGGGTGCGTTTCCCGAAAGCATCGTTGGCCAACTATGGTCGCAAGTTCCGTCGTTACCAATAGAGTTCAATGGACATTGCGATGAACTTGCGACCATAGTTGGCCAACGATGCTTTCGGGAAACGCACCCCTGTCTCGCGTAGGAGCTAATTTGTGTGCATCTGTGTGAAACACGCATAGGAAAAAAAGAACGACAGAAAGAACGGCTCCCCTCCAGCCGCGGCGACTCGGCTCCCATCGTTCATGTTTATGAGCCGTTCAGAAGAATCGGTTCGTTCGCGAACGTCACAACTCTATTTTAGAACTTAGCTAGCTGACTGACACAGCGGTTTCATGACAACTCTCTCTGGGTCAGCGGAAGCGCCAACACAGATTTGAATGTTTTGATATGATTTTGTCAAAGGTTTAATAGACAGACGAAATGGAATAAGATCGCGTGGGTGTTTGAATCAAGATCACAGTCTTTAAAGATGAATCGTGCAGCTCTGTAAGTCAAGTCAAGTCAAGTCATCTTCATTTATATAGCGCTTTTAACAATGTAGATTGTTTCAAAGCAGCTTTACAGAGATAAACGTATAATTTATGGTAACAGAGATTGTTTTGGCTTTATAGCGGTTCTTTAATAAAGTTATTTTTCAGCTAAAGTTAGTTTTGATTGATTAGCTTCCGTCGCAACGATCATTAGTTATTAAATTTGGGGCCGTCAAGACGACACCATTCTCTCTACACAGACTTTAAACGCAAACCTGTGAGAAACGCTGATGGCGTTCAGATGCGCATTAAGAACGGGTTCTATAGTTATGTGCGTTTGAATATATGTGTGCAGGTTTGTAATTCCCTACAAACCAAGCCTAAACAAAGTACTGGTCTTTCCTTATAAATTTTGATACAGAATTTTATTTTCCCGTGGACTCACCACCTACAAGAGGGACCGTAAGGGGCCGGTGCTGAGAGGATCGGGCGGCAGTCGAAGGCGGGGGCCTCGACAACCCGATCCCTGGACACTGAAGCTAGCTCTAGGGATGTGGAACGTCACCTCGCTGGCAGGGAAGGAGCCTGAGAGTGTGCGTGAGGTTGAGAGGTTCCAACTAGAGATAGTCGGGATCACCACGCACAGCTTGGGCTCTGGAACCACACTCATTGAGAGAGGATGGACTCTTCACCACTCTGGAGTTGCCCAAGGTGAGAGGCGACGGGCTGGTGTGGGTTTGCTCAGCCGCCATGTGTTGGAGTTTACCCCGGTGAACGAGAGGGTCGTTTCCATGCGCCTACAGGTCAGGGATAGGTCTCACACTGTCGTGTGTGCCTACGGGCCAAACGGCAGTGCAGAGTGCCCGACCTTCTTGGAGTCTCTGGGAGGGGTGCTGGAAAGTGCTCCGACTGGGGACTCCGTCGTTCTACTGGGGGACTTCAACGCCCACGTGGGCAGCGACAGTGACACCTGGAGGGGCGTGATTGGGAGGAACGGCCCCCCTGATCTGAACCCGAGCGGTGTTCTGTTATTGGACTTCTGTGCTAGTTACAGCTTGTCCATAACGAACACCATGTTCAAGCATAAGGGTGTCCAACAGTGCACATGGCACCAGGACACCCTAGGCCTTAGGTCGATGATCAACTTTGTGGTCGTTTCATCTGACCTACGGCCGTATGTCTTGGACACTCGGGTGAAGAGAGGGGCGGAGCTGTCAACTGATCACTACCTGGTGGTGAGTTGGATCCGATGGCGGGGGAGTATGGGGTCCGGGGTCCTTTGCTAAGGGCTGTCCGGTCCCTGTACGACCGAAGCAGGAGCTTGGTTTGCATTGCCGGCAGTAAGTCAGACTTGTTCCCGGTGCATGTTGGACTCCGGCAGAGCTGCGCTTTGTCGCCCTGGGACGGTTTGCAGCCGAGTGTGAAGCGGCCGGGATGAGAATCAGCACCTCCAAATACGAGGCCATGGTTCTCAGTCGAAAAAGGGTGGCTTGCCCACTTCAGGTTGGTGGAGAGTTCCTTCCTCAAGTGGAGGAGTTCAAGTATCTTGGGGTCTTGTTCACGAGTGAGGGAAGGATGGAACGGGAGATTGACAGACGGATCGGTGCAGCTTCTGCAGTAATGCGGTCGCTGTACCGGTCTGTCGTGGTAAAGAAAGAGCTGAGCCACAAGGCGAAGCTCTCGATTTACAGGTCAATCTACGTTCCTACTCTCACCTATGGTCATGAGCTTTGGGTCATGACCGAAAGGACAAGATCCCAGATACAGGCGGCCGAAATGAGCTTTCTCCGTAGGGTGGCTGGGCGATCCCTTAGAGATAGGGTGAGAAGCTCGGTCACTCGGGAGGAGCTCAGAGTAGAGCCGCTGCTCCTCCACATCGAGAGGGGTCAGCTGAGGCGGCTCGGGCATCTGTTCCGGATGCCTCCTGGACTCCTTCCTGGGAAGGTGTTCCGGGCGCGTCCCACTGGGAGGAGACCCCGAGGAAGATCTAGGACACGCTGGAGGGACTGGTGTGGGTGTGGCGCAATGGATAAGACAAATGCCTTTGGTGTGAGAGACCCGGGTTCGAATCCACTGTGAGACACCAATGTGTCCCTGAGCAAGACACTTAACCCCTAGTTGCTCCAGAGGCGTGCGACCTCTGACATATATAGCAATTGTAAGTCGCTTTGGATAAAAGCGTCAGCTAAATGAATAAATGTAAATGTAAATGTAAAATGTCTCCCGGCTGGCCTGGGAATGCCTCGGTGTCCCCCCTGAAGAGCTAGAGGAAGTGTCTAGGGAGAGGGAAGTTTGGGCATCTGCCCCCGCGAGCCGGCCCCGGATAAGCGGAAGAAGATGGTATGGTATGGAATTTTATTTTATTTTGTCACTTCGGGGTAGGTATGCAAAACGAATTTTCCGACAACGCCTTATCTGTAGAGTGGTAAAGGGATCCTCCATAGGGAGAGACTAGTTGCCACTTCAGCACTGCGTTGTCATCGGGTCCAGGCGAAGGTCCTTCGTCAGACCTGGATACGGCCTGGATCCGGCAGGCTGCGGGAAAACCTCGGGATAAACAAAGGCACTAAAATTAGTGTAGATGCCATTCTTCTTATGATGTAACGAGTACATCTGGATTTATGGGAAGTGTTCCCGGTTCCTGCTGACCTAATCTATGCAGCCTAACATTGAATAATAGAAGTCTATAATGTGTTATGTGAATGCTAGGTCAAAGAGATGTGTTTTTAGTCTAGCTCTGAAACTGACAGAGTGTGTCTGCTTCCCGGACAATGGTAGGAAGACTGTTCCAAAGTTTTGGTGCTAAATAGGAAAAGGATTTACCGCCAGCAGTTGATTTTGATTGTCAAAGTCAAGTCAAAATGTATTTATATAGCACCATTTATACAGACAAGCTGACCAAGCTTTACAAAGCAATATAATATCACACAACAGACAGAGCAAGAAAAATTTAAATACAAATTACAAATTATTAAAAGCAATTGAATAGAAGTGTGTTTTCAAGTGTGACTTGAAAACTGACAAGTCAGATGCAGAACGAACATGATTAGGCAAGCTATTCCATAATGTCGGGCCCGCAATGGCAAAGGCACGATGACCTCTGTGTTTTAACCTGTACCGTGGTATAGATAAAAGTTTTTGTGTACCTGACCTAAGATCTCTGGAAGGATTGTATTGCTCTAAGAGCTAAGATAGATATAGGGGAGCTAGATTATTTAGGCACTTATAAACAAATATATATATATTTTTAAATCAACCCTAAAGCGAACCGGCAACCAGTGAAGGGATGCTAAAATCGGGGTAATATGTTCGCATTTGCGAATGCCTTTTAAAAGTCTCGCTGCTGCATTTTGGACTATTTGAAGATGTGTTAGAGTAGTTGAATTGAAATATATTCCATAGTATAAAGAATTACAATAGTCCAGTCGAGATAACAGGAATGCATGTATCACCCATTCAAAAGCTTGAGGACATAGAAAAGGCTTAACTTTAGTCAGCATACGTAGATGGAAAAAACAAGATCTGACAACAGAATTTATCCAATTTCAAGGAACTATCTAATGAAACACCAAGATTTTTCACACAGGTATTTACTGGCAGAGAAAGTGTATATGCTTCAGGGAGGTGGTTTAAACTACTTTTAGAAGGACCATAGAGTATAAGTTCCAATTTATTTTCATTTAATTTTAGGAAGTTTGCAGACATCCACTTCTTTATTTCGTCTAGGCACGGCAACAGGTGCTCAAGTGAAATTTTTCCTGCCCGTTTAATAGGAACATAAATCTGAATGTCATCTGAATAGCAGTGAAACGACACATATTTTTTAAATATGGATCCCAAAGGGAGCATATAGAGGGAAAAGAGCGTAGGGGCCAGGATTGAGCCCTGAGGGACCCCCCATCGAAGGTGAGCAGCAGAGGACATAGAGGAGCCAAAACGGACAGAGAAACTTCGATCTGTCAAATATGAACTAAACCAATTTAATACTGTTCCTTTCAGCCCCACATCATATTCGAGTCTCGACAAAAGAATATCATGGTCCACCATATCAAAAGCAGAGCTAAGATCTAAGAGCATTAAAATTATAGAATCTCCAGCATCTGTTGTCAGATAGATATCATTAAAAACCTTCAGTAGTGCTGATTCAGTACTGTGGAGTGCTCGAAAACCGGATTGAAACTTCTCATATATAGAATGTAAATTTAAATAAGAATGTAGTTGATTTGATGTAGTTGATTATCATATTGTGTTACAAGTTCGCTTAAAAGCTCAGCAAATTCACCGATAAAATCTGTTGTGGCTTTCGGAGGGCGATATATAAGTGCCACCACAACCGCATTTTCAACAGTTAATCTAAATAGCTGTAATGAAAAGCTTTTTAATGCATTGGTGGACAGTGACTGGCAAGAAAGTTTGTTTTTAAAAACAGAAACTAATCCTCCACCCCGTCCCGTAGTCCGAGGGGAGTTTAAAAATAGATAGTCCTGAGGTAGCAGTTCAGTCAATGGCACCAGATCTCCAGGTTTCAGCCATGTCTCAGTAACTAATAACATGTCCAAATCATTTGAGACAACAAAGTCATTTAGAATAAAAGTCTTATTTACCAGTGATCGGGCATTTATCAGTGCCATCTTGGATAAAACCTGCTCTGAGCTCCGTTGTGGCTGATGATGAAGTTGTCGAAGATTGTTAAAGTTCACTCTTCTGCGTCGCACCCAAGGCGAGACATCAGAGAAAAGTCGACAGCCGCCAACCAACCACGCAGGATGAATCCTCCAGTGCACTCGCTCAGGTGAACACAACGAAACAGAAACTGACCACGTAGGATGAATAATCCAGTACATTCGCTCTGGTGAACGCCACGAGACACGCCAGCCACGTTCCACCGGAAGCAACAGACGTCAATCGGCTGCCCGCTGGAGCATTAGCTGAAATTTCAGCCTTACTGCAACACCTCCTCGCTTCCCACGCCTCCGGCGATTTCGGCGTTTCCTCAGTAGAGCACAAGGAAAACGGCACAGGAAGGCAGGTATATTCGCCAAGCATTTGGTTGAATGATAATCAGATCCTCCCAATCCACTTTTTGATAACTGTTCAGTTGAATATCGAATGTCCAAAAGTTGAGAGCGGTCATAAACCAGTAGGGAGGAGCAGTGGCGAATAAAAGTAGGTAAGTAATAAATATATATAAAGACAAACAAAACGCTAAGCAGACGGCATGCCTCACACACTGGCGCCATCTTGAAAACGCTGATATTCTAGGTATTATCAACTGGCCGGAATTTTGAGATCGCAATAGACGTGAAGGACTATAATGCGTTAAGAGCTCGCTCAAGCACTGCGGAGCTAAACCATTCAGTGCTTTGTAAGTAATCAGCAATATTTTAAAATTTATATGATGTTTAATAGGGAGCCAGTGCAGTGTTGACAGAACTGGGCTAATATGGTCATACTTCCTGGTTCTGGTAAGAACTCGAGCTGCTGCGTTTTGGACCAGCTGTAGTTTGTTTATTAAGCGTGCAGGGCAACCACCCAGTAGAGCATTACAATAATCTAGCCTTGAGGTCATGAACGCATGAACTAATTGTTCCGCATTTGTCAATGAGAGCATATGGCGTAATTTAGATATATTTTTAAGATGGAAAAATGTGGTTTTACAGATACTAGACACGTGACTTTCAAATGAAAGATTGGTATCAAAGAGCACACACACACACACACACACACACCCAGGTTCCTAACCGACGACGAAGACTTGACAGAGCAGCCATCAAGTATTAGACAGTATTCTAGGTTATTACGTGAGGACGTTTTTTGTCCAATAATTAGAATCTCTGTTTTTTTTCAGAATTAAGTAGGAAATTACTAGTCATTCAAATTTTTATATCAGCTATGCATTCCGTTCATTTTGTGATTTTACTGTTATATTTACTGATAACCAGTGGTTAAATTGGGCCGGGGCTCTCCGGGGCTCAGCCCCGGCACATATGCCTGCTCGTTTGTGTCCTGATGTGCCTGTTTGCAGTCAGTTGCCTACTGGAAATTATGTCACATAAAATTTGATGAAAGTGATGCTTTTGAAAACATATTTCTGACAATAAATTAAAGATTTTTGAAATGGCATGTCTATTTTGTCTCGGCAGAGCTGAGATGAGAACAATCGAAACATGGCCGTATTCTTGTTCAGCTGCTTAATCTCATATTCAGTCGACCATGGGATGTGGAAGCGCGCAAAAGTTCCAGAACCATCTACTGCCTTAAAAAAAAAAAAAAACTGACAAGCTGCTGCCCGCCGCTGCAGCAGCAGATCAATTTTGTCAAGTTCAGCACAACGTTGGTTGTACAAAAAGTGCCCTGGCCTTGAATGACAAGGTAAGGAAAATAAGACTAAATCAAAATTAAATAACCAATCCTAGGTTGACCATGTGATTTTACTTAGCATTTTACTTCAGACACCGGATTATCAGCAAACTGCCAAGAGAATACTAGCTGGCTACTCAAAATAAACTAGCAGTCTATTCAATCAGCATATTTGTGTTTGATCTGTGTGAATTACAGAAATATAAGACTTGCTAGACCTACTTTTAGCTACCAAGCAACCTGTGCATGTGCGCGCGCATGCGTGCGTGCGTGTGTGTGTGTGTGTGTGTGTGTGTTGTAGTGTATTTACAAATGAGAACGAGAGTTACGTATGTAACTGCGGTTCTATGAGTTCTGGATGACCGCCAGAGGCAGTGCTTCACACTGGATACTATCTCTCGTTGCAAATGCATAGGTCGAGTCTAATACAAACAATGTCCCTCGTGACCAGGATGACTCGGGGTGCTCCCCTATTTAACCCCGTGACTTCCTGCAGACTGTCCCTACGGAATCTTCTCGCCTGACTCCGAGTGACAGAAAGCTCTGGCGGTCATCCAGAACTCATAGAACCGCAGTTACATACGTAACTCTCGTTCTATTTCGTTCTTCCTGACCGCCAGAGGCAGTGCTTCACACTGGATGACTTATACAACAAGGTCACGAGGAGGTCCAACTCACCCTTAAGAGGAAGTTGAGGGTCCTGACAGGACAGCTGTTCCAATATTACCGGAAGCAGCCACATTGACCCTGTAGTATCTGGCAAATGTATTTGTTGATGACCACGTAGCTGCTGCACAGATGTCACTTAGAAGGACCCCTTTTAATGCAGCCCAAGACGTTGATATGCCTCTTGTCGAATGGCATCTCACCCCCAAAGGCACTGGATATTTATTAGATGTGTAGGCGTGGGTGATAACCTCAACTACCCAGTGCGACAATCTCTGCTTTGAGAGGGGCTGACCTCTTTTTGGGCCCCCGTGACAGAGAAAAAGTTGGTCTGATTGTCGAAAAACTTCTGTGGCCCTCAGATAGGCCCGGAGAGCTCTTACTGGGCACAGCAGTGTGCTTCCACTTTCTTCCAGCGTGTTTGACATCGGAGGATTAAACACTGCCAGCTCAATAGCCTGGTTCCTAAAAAGGGCAGAAAGCCGCTTGGGGAGAAATGCTGGGTTGGGCCATAACGTCACAACTGAGCCATCTGCGTTCCAACGCATACAGGATGTGTTAACTGATAACGCGTGAAGTTCACTCACCCGCTTAGCTGAAGCAATGGCCAAGAGAAACGCTGCCTTCAATGAGATCCACTTCAGATCGCTCTGCTCTAGAGGTTCAAACGGGGGCAATGTAAGAGACTTTAAGACTAGGCCCAGGTCCCATAAAGAAACCCTAATGGCCTGAGGGGGGCGCAGTCGCTGAGCACCTCTAAGAAACTGAGTAACCAAGGCATGAGAACCCAATTGCTGACCATCTATTCTTACGTGATGTGCTGAAATTGCAGCCACATAAACTCTTAAAGTAGCAGCTGCTCTATTCTTTTCTAATAGTGACTGCAGAAAACGTAAAATCAGAGGAACAGGGCAGTGCTCTGGGACCACTGCCTGCTCCCTACACCAATCAGAGAAAAGCTTCCATCGAAAGGCATAAGCACTCCTGGTGGAAGGTGCTCTAGAGTTCAATATGGTGTTCTGGACCCCTTGATCGCAGGCTCCAAAGAGTGGTTCCGGCCCCTCAGAGGCCACACACAAAGCTGCAGGCGGTCTGGATTCGGGTGCCAAATCTGACCCTCCAACTGCTGGAGGAGATCCTTTCTCCTGGGAAGAGTCCAAGGATCCCCGTCTAGGAGCCTGTACATCACTGGAAACCAAGGTCTCCCCGGCCAGTTTGGCGCCACTAGCAGGAGCCTGTGGTGCTCTTGAAGAACCCTGTGAACAGTCACCCCGATCATCGGTATCGGGGGAAAGGCATAGAGTAACCGATCTGGCCAGGCGTGGGCTAGAGCATCCTGCCCCAGCGGACTGGATTCCTCTGCTAGTGAGAACCAGAGACGGCAGTGGGTCGTTGTCGCCGAGGCAAATAGGTCCACTTCTGCCCTGCCAAACCGCTGCCATATCATCTCTACCACTTCTGGGTTGAGCCTCCACTCCGTTGATGGAATTCTGTGGCGCGACAACAAATCTGGAACCACGTTTAATACCCCTGGAATATGCATTGCTCTGATACTTGCCAAGCGAGGGAAGGCCCAAGTCAGCAGTTCCTGCGATACTTGAAGGGATTGGCTGGACCTTGTGCCCCCTTGATGGTTGATGTGATAAACCACCGATTTGTTGTCCGACCTGACGAGAATATGCCTGCCCTTCAAAAACGGAGCGAGGTGCTTCAGAGCTCGCAGAACTGCACGAAGTTCCAGGGTATTTATATTCTCGCCCTCTTCCCGAGGACCCCATTGTCCTGTGACTGCTCTGTGTTGCCAGACTGCCCCCCAGCCAGTAAGGGACGCATCGGTCTGGACTATCTCCCTTCGAGAAGGAATCATGCCCAGAACAACCCCCTTGGTCAGATACAATCTGCTCCTCCAAGACTTCAGGGCCAGAAGGCATCGCTGTGTCACCTTGATCAACCTGTTCTTGTGCCAACTGGGGTTCAAGTGGAGACTGTTCACCCATCTTTGAAAGGGGCGTAGTGAAAGGAGGCCCAATGGTATGACTGCCGCTGCTGCCGCCAACATACCTGTGAGCCTGAGGAAGCACCTGAATGGAAGTCTGGCATGCCTCCGAAACCGTTGAAGGAGTAGTAGTATATTGTCCACTCGTTGTTCTGATGGAGTGGCTTTCATTGACTGTGAGTCCAGCGCGAGACCTAGGAACCCCACAGATTGACTTGGAATTAATCGGCTCTTGCTGAAATTCACAGAAAGGCCCAGTCGAGTAATATGTGCGAGCAGCTGTGTGATTTCTAACACTGCCTGCTCCTGAGAGTGGGAGCAAAGGAGCCAGTCGTCCAAGTATGGAAGCACCTGTAGCCCTGTGGCTTGGATTGGAGCCAGTGCGGCCGCCATGCACCTCGTGAAGACTCGTGGCGATAGAGAAAGGCCGAATGGGAGGACACGGAATTGATAGACCTGGTCCTGGAATGCAAATCGGAGGAACGGCCTGTGTTGAGGAGCAATTGGAATATGGAAGTAAGCATCCTTTAGGTCTACCGTAGTAAACCAGTGCTGCTGCTTGACCGCCTGAAGAACATCGGTTATGCGCAACATTCGAAATGGCAAGATCTTCAGGAACTTGTTGAGGCCGCGAAGGTCGAGTATGGGCCTTACACCGCCATCCTTCTTTGGAATGAGGAAGTAAATGGAGAAAAACCCACCTAGCCGTTCTGACCAATCTACTGGTTCGATGGCACCTTTCTCTAGGAGTTTTGCTATTTCTTGTTTTAAGGCAAGTGAATTGTTGGGGTCTGAGACTACGGTCATCCTGACCCCTTTGAAAGCGGGCGGCCGCCGTCGGAACTGCAGCTTGTACCCCTGGGTTAGTGTTGCTATAACCCATGGGTCGGAAGTTGTTGTTTCCCAGTAACTGAGCTGCTGATAAGAAAACCGTCCGACGGCCGGCCGCTGACCTTCAGGACCTACGTCCATGGCCTCTAGCATCCCTGGTGGGCCGTTGGCCAGGTGCTCTACCCCTAGGAGCCTGAAATACTTGCTGACCCCGAGCCCGGGGCCGCGGAGTAGAATTTTCTACACGTGGTGATCTCGGAGGCTGGCCCCTGTGAAGAGCACCTGGGCGTGTTGAAAACGTAGAGCGTGGCAGTTCATACCCCCTAGAAGGCTGTCGGTAATTTACGTGAGCCTGTGGAACTCTCCTCAGGTCAGCAAACTGCTGCCTGGTCTGATTCACCTGGACACTACGCTCCAGCGTCTCCTGTGCAGCTGGCCCAAAGAGTTGCCCTGGAACTACAGGAAGGTCCCTTAGTGTTCTCCTACATGCCTCAGACAGAGGTGATTGTGCAAGCCAGACTTGGCGGCGTGCTTGTGTGAGCGTTGACATAAGCCTTCCCAGCTCTCTTGTCATGAATGCCACTGCCTGAAGGGAGGCATCACTTAAGTTTTGGTTAAAAGGATCACTCCCTGATGATTGAAGGGACTGAGACAGGGCCAACATGAGATGGGAGAGAGAATTGCCAATGCGACCCATTCGTGCTGCCGTGTTATATGCCTGGATAAGATGATCATCTGTAATCCTGCATTGTGGCCGGGGGCATCGAACATTAGGCCTCAATACCTCCTCTGGGGAAAGAACAAACGAGGCAATAAAAGGATCAACCTTAGGCATCTGACCCAAGCCATAAGTGTCTGCATCCTGCATCGCAGCCAATGCCCTGTTTGCACTAGTGGGGTGCATAAGAGACCTAGGGTTAGCCCAGCATCTTTGCAACTCCTCGATATAATCCTTTGATGGTGGAATTGTAAGAGGAGAGGGATGCGCTGAACCTCTGAAAAAAGCACTAGAAGAGGTTGCCACCGCCGGGGCTGTGTCAAGACCCAAGCGAGCCAATGCAGCCTGAAGAGCTTGCTTCACCAGCTCTTGCTCTGACTGTGGACCTTCTGCCGATCCATGACCAGCTTCCTGTGAGCCATCCATTTCTCCATTATCATCATCATAGAACTGGCTCTGAGAAGCCGCCATTGAAAGGACATCCTCCTCCCCAATGGGTGACTCCTTAGCAGGGCTTTCGACTGAGGATACTAGTCTCTCGCTCGGTTGCAACTTCATAAGCAAAGACTTGATCTGAGCAAACTCAGCCGTCAGCACATCCACCTTCTTCCCTAAAGGGTCTTCCTTGGGTCTTTTACCAGCGGAAGCACTGGTTGATTCAGTATTTTTACGCTTACTTGTTGTTTTACGTGGTGGAGGTGGTGGTAGCGACTCTCCCAAAAGCCCTTCCACCATGGTTACCCTCGAAGTCCTCCTCTCCCAAGACATGACGCTACAGTTCATGCAAGCGTCTTCTGTAAGGCCCTGTTTAAGGTGTTCTAGGCCTAAACAGGAAGGGCAGCAGTCATGCCCATCATCCACCTGGAGAACAGCCATGCACAATGTGCAAGTATGAGGTAACTTTTCCATTCTGGTTCCGGAAGATATTTAGTAGGTCGAGCGGAAACACTCTGACTGTCACTGTCCCAAGCAAGCCTTGCCAGAAAACTTACTAGAGAGAAATAATTTCTATACAATATATTATACACACACCATTGTAGTGTACATGTAATATATAACAATCCTATATTATAATTAATGCATGTATATTTATATATACACGAGGCCCAAGCTTATAATAATTTTTTTTTTTTTTACAACTGCTAGCTCATTCAATGACACAGTAGATGAGTATTGTACCTATTAGTCTAGATATCAATCGCTATACAGAGCGCACACACTCCGAGCGTGGTCTTAACTAACTTAACTTACAGCTGCAAGTTATTATGGTCTTTTCAACGAGCGAAAACACTCTGTCCAGCGACCAACACAATGCCAGGAAAACGAGAACGAACCCCAGCATAAATGTAAACAAACTCACCTGCTTTATTATCAATGCAATCCCAACGAATCCGTTGCAGCCTCTGGAGGACGCGCAATCGCGAGACACCAACAATGCTTCCTGTTGCGAGGCTGTGTAGAACGGATTCCAGGTTTTTTTTTTTACATAATCTACGACCTGCATACATGCACGCGAGAAGATTATAGGGACAGTCTGCAGGAAGTCACGGGGTTAAATAGGGGAGCACCCCGAGTCATCCTGGTCACGAGGGACATTGTTTGTATTAGACTCGACCTATGCATTTGCAACGAGAGATAGTATCCAGTGTGAAGCACTGCCTCTGGCGGTCAGGAAGAACGAAATAGAACAATAGAAGCAGTGAAACTAACAGTAGGACAACAATATGCAAGTGCTATGTTTAATCTAACGCAGTACATGTTAATTGTTTTGTTTATTTTTTTATTATAGAACAAAATAGAATAGAATAGAATAGAATAGAATAGAATAGAATAGAGGAGAAAGTATTAGTATTACTGGATCAAGTGCGTCTTCAGCCGTTTCTTGAAAGTGGCTATGGATTGAGTTAGGTCATTCCTCCAGCAGGGAACAGTCCAGGTGAAGGTCCAAGAAAGAGATTTTGTGCCGCTTTGAGATGGCACCACAAGACGTTGATCGCTTGCAGAGTGCAAGTTTCTGGATCGCACATAAGTCCGAAGTATTGAGTTTAAGTAAGGGTGAGAAGAACCATTGGTTGTTCTGTAGGCAAATGTCAGTGAGCGGCAACTGGCAACCAGTGCAATTTTGTGAGGAGAGGAGTGACTTGAGCCCTTTTCGGCTCGTTAAATACCACATGTGGTGAAGTGCTCCTTTAAGCATGACTTGTCACGATGCGTGCAGGCAAATGAAGACCAGGAAGGCAAAAGATTCAAATACTAAAGTGTTTTACTCAAACAATAACCCAGGAGCAGCAAATAAACAGAATTCACACGCCAACATTGACGAGAACCGACAAACACTGAAGGAAAACACAGGGCTTAAATACATAGGGACTAACAAGATAATTAACTAGGAAATTAACAGGGCACAGGTGAGTAAAATTACTAATTAGACAGACTGGGGAAAACTAGGGGCACATTCAAGTTTCAAAACGGTGCGCAACGTTTTGCTACGGTTTCCGGGTTGAACGTCATCTTTCCTGAAAAACGGCGTGCACCGGTGTGCAACGGGGTTTGAGTACGTTTTCTCTTGTTTGGTGGGTGTGTCAGAACTGCAGTCCAATCAGCAGCAACATGTATATGAAGCACGCGGTATTAAAGTGAACTCGCACAATGGGTTCAAGGAAAGTAATTTACAAATGTGTTCGATGCAGCTCGGTATACGCAACAACTGAGGATATTAGAAGACATGTTTGTCGTAAGTTTTATTGTAAAAATATAGGATATCAACATAATGATGGAGTTGTTTATACTTTTAGCTTCATTGGAAGTGTATGACATTTGGTATAGAAATAAACAATGGTAATTAAGTGCTTTTCCTAAAAATGTGAACGAAAATACAGTGTATTAAAACAGTATGACCTACAAATAAAGTCAGTATGTGAGGCTAAATAGATGTGTTTTAGTCTGAATTAGGTAAGATGTGTGCTTCCATTTCAGTTTCAGCAATCCCTTCACTCGATTGGGATGTTCTCTTTTGTTCTGGGCGGCAAGTGCAGTAACTGTAACATCGGGCATATTTTGTAGTATTAAACACATATTTATACCGACTTCATCAGGCTCAGAAAATTCTTCACAAAGAACACAAAGAATGGCCTTCTCAGCTGCCATAGCTGCAACTCATGCGTCATCAGAACAGTGTGTTCAACGCATCACCGTTTCTGTTTAAAAAACGTTGTGCAACGTTTTGTCGGGGCTGAACGCAGCCTAGGTTACAGGGACTAAACCAAAAACACAGAAAACAGGGTATACAAGAAACTGAATGCAATAAGACAGTCCAAAACACAAACGGAAACGTGACATGACTCCGCCCCATGATTATTTAGTGGGCCTTATAAAGGGCATTTCAATAAGTGGTAGGATATGGCGTCATCCTTGCGTTCATCTGGGTGTCATGGTTGCTGGTGCTCGCTTGCGCTGTGTGAGCTGACTTTTCCGCGCAGCTGGTGTCTGTGTGGGGGTACGGAGCGTACTGCTCGAGGGTTTTTGTTCCTCTACATTGCTGCTGTAGTTCCAGTGTAGAAAAGGGAACCTATCGCATGTATAACCCGGTGTGCTGTGAGTGACTGCTACTTTACTGCTCGGTGCGTGAGTAAATGGGATGAGGGAATGGTCTGCCGGATATTTGAACGGAAGTCTGGCTGATCGGCTGTTAAAGAGGGCGCTTGATTGCGACGCTGTTAACCCTCGACGCTGCTGTTTTGCTTCTAGCTGTTTTGTTTCTAGCTGTTTTGTTTCTAGCTGTTTTGTTTCTATTTGTTTTGCTCTTAGTAGTTTTGTTTCTAGTTTTACTTTTATGTGTTTTGCTTTCATTTGTGTTTTCAATTGTTTTGTGTTCTTTGTCTTTATTGTCGATAGCAACGGTACTTTGTTTCTGTGTGTTTATTTGGCGTTAATTGCCTATTGCTGGCAATATTAACAATTAATCCTGTATGTGCATAGGCTGCATTTGTATTCTTTTGTTAATTGGTTTTCTTTTTCTTTCACAGGAGCAGGGGTGACCCAAAAGCGGCAGGCTAGCCATCCTGTGCATGGTGAACAGAAGTTCTAATTTGAGTGTGCGGTAGAGGTTTTCTTGTAGTGGATTTCACGAGTGTGTGTGTGTGCTTTGGAAGTTTTGGGCACGGTGTACTCCTTGCGGGCTGATTCAAGGCCTACTGCTTAGCCTGCCCAGCGGATGGTGCACCCCAGCTCCATCACGAGAGTCGGCCTGTCTGTTTACTGATTGAACTTCGTTGCTCATGTACAAAGTAATGGCCTTGCCATCTAGCCCCATTGTTTGACTGACTCTAGTACCCTTTTATTCCATTATTTATGATCATTAAAGAATTATATATATATATATTTTTGTACGTATTCACGTCTCAGTGTCTGGTGATTGTGGAAAGGAGAAACGAACTTGTGTGCCCTTTTTCTTATGGGTATTTCCCCAGCTGGGTTAATGCTGGGGTGGCGTAGTCGTGACTTCATTATAGCTCTGTATGGGAGAACGTGCCCGTGATCATTCAATTGCATTCTCTAATATCGCCATATATATATATATATATATATATATATATATATATATATAGAGGGAGAGAGAGAGAGAGAGAGAGAGAGAATAATTGACGACAGGCCGTTGAATTATTAGAATAATAATTCACACCCGAGTGTGTGCATTATTTTTCTAATAATTCAACGGCCTGAAGTCAATTATTCCGCTTATACTACAGTTACCACACCTCAAAACATTGTTCAGATTATGTATTTCAAGACGTTTGTAAAGTTTTTGTCATTAAAAGGCTCTTGTATGTAAAACTAATTTCTTACACATCTAATCCAATGCCTCCGTTGCTAATTCCAAAACGTCATTTTAGAGTTAGTAACGGAGGTTTGAGCCACTGATAGCAGACTAATGCTGGGGACACGCGACTAGCTGACACATTCTCTGACTGTTTTCATCGACTGCAGCAGATTATAAACACCGACTCTGAACACAGACTGAACGCGCTGAACATGCGTTTGGACATGATCAGTCATAAGTATCAAATTACATTCATAACCGGCCTTAAAGTGTGTCCCCGGCTTTATGCAGTTATTAATGCGTTTATTAGAGAGAGATGTTGCAATAATGAGACAGAAAAGCATGTGCGTCAATATTATTATTTATTTATTAATTCAATTCGTTTTAATTCTTTCATTTTTTTTTTTCTATTATTGACAGATGACAGTAGACTAGCCAAATAAATGAAACACAAAGCCATTTTAACAAGTAGACCTATCAATAATTATTTATTTGTTATATTATCTGCAATAAAAATCCGTGCTGCATGACTATCCATTTATTTAGCCTATATTCAGTTTATTTTCTATTGATTATAGATAGGACTATATACTTTATTTATTAAAATTAAACTGCATGTTTCCATTGATTGTGAAGCTAGACATTGAAAATTGCAGATCAAGTGCATGGGGATAAATGTTTTTTCTTGTTATGAATTATATCCTATTTTCCGTTATTACAGTTAACTACGCGAAGCGATATGGAACTGTAATGTGGTCAAGACAGTGGCGGAACTAGAGTTTTATACAGGGGGAGGCCACTGCTACTTTCGGGGGTACACACACACACACACACACACACACACACACACACACACACACACACACCACACCACACAGTGGAAGGAATTGGGTCACTCTGTTTGTGTCTATAAGTGTTGAACATCCAAAATATTTGCAGAAAACAAAGCTGAATCACCAAGGAGATAAGATACAGTAGCATGTGTCTGTTATGAACTGCTGCATTTATTTCCCTTTTTTTTTATATAAATTAGATATAGCAGGCATCAAGCAGACATGTACTTGAAAAATGTAAACAATTTTAGTGCCCATCAATATAAAATCTTATCCTAGTAAGATTTAATACAACATAACTCCGGGGTCCATTGGTGATGCAAGGGCTGGGGTCTGTTTGCACCTGATCTGCCTGTTTGTGCTTCTTTAAAAAGAACTCTGATATCTCTCCCTTTCTTTTTGGCCCTGTTCAAAAAAATGACAAATTGAAAATATGATTCCAATCATATTCATATTCTAATCATCATCCAATTACCAACATTTTTATCTTAACTCTTTCTCACCAGCATAAAAAAAAAAAAAAATTGTCAGCCACCATTTGCGTTTTTGTTAATTTTCACCATTTCATGGCACCCCAGAATATTTTGTTGTATGAATATCTGAACATATTAAAAGAAAGAACAGACCCTGTGCTTTTAAACAAAAAAAGTTTTATTCTAGCTTCGTGCATCCTTTTTTATCAACACTTGAATGTTGGTAAGTTTCATAAAAAGCAACATGAGCAAAAAGCTGAGAAAATCGCATTTTTATCAAAGACTACATCTAGATCAGATTCAGAATGATGATCAAAACACAGTAGATCGAGTCCATCAACAACACCCTACACCCATAAAGTTTCACAGTCCTATAGTGATCGCATTATGATATCGCTTGTTTCTGCTCTTCTTTGCCTGCGTTTTGACCTGGAGGCAGTGTTAGCCTGCTCATTCAGGAGATGCGTAATAGCGCCCTACCGTAAACTTGTCAATGGCAGGGAGAGAGTAATTTAAATTACATTCATAACTATACATTACATCAACTAAGTTACCAGTCAAGTTACCAATTTGATCATTGCTAGCCCTATTCTGAACTGAACTATCCACATTAGCTAGAACATTTGTATACTGTAACGTACACACGGCATGGCACTGTATATGCGTATGTTAATGTATTCGGAGCAAACAACCCTGATGCTAAACCTTAACCTGTTAAGCTGCAACCCCACTTTTGAAAAATCCCAAGAAATGACATACCCAAACTGAAACAGATACAGTTCATGAACCCTTTGTACTAAAAGCACAAGTATGATCTCATTTGAAAGCTGACACCTGGCAGTTTATTGTAAATGTAGAATTAATTATTGTCATAATGACAAAAATTGTTATAAATAGCTTCAAAGTTTTGTAAAGTTATTAGAAATTATTTTTTATGAAATATCCTCATGAAAATAAAATTGAAGTTGGCACTGGAGCAATCTAGAAATGCACTACAGCTAATGCCACATGTCTAAACATTTTATGTTTAAAATCTTAAGATAGTCCAAAACTCTGTATTTAGTGAAATGTTTTTCAAGACCATGTCATGTGACTTTATTTTGATTTGATGCTAAAATGCTACTGATGTTTATTGCCATCTTCTAACCATCTATCCAGTATTATTGTCTCTTTTGTTTTGTGGTGCAGACGAGCCCCATTCAGTCTCAGTCTCCCCCTGCACACATTCACACCTCTCCAGCCTGGTTATGGCTGTAAATATGCATTTCTTTTGTCTGCATTATAGTTACTAATGACTGGCTATTCACAGGCTATTCATATGGTTTCAGTCACTAATTTCTTTTCTCAAAGTTCACCCTTACATTTTAAACTGTATCTAATGCATTTCTTGAATAAAGAAACATTTCAGTAAGCATTCAAAAAATAATAAAAATATAACTTCTAGGTGGCAGGTGCACCTAGGGCTAGCTAGCATGTTAGCTTAGCACACCATCAATACACGACAATTTATGAGATTAAAACCATGTTTGTGCTTATAAACTTTCTTTATAAAGCAAATCGAGTATTTTAAATAATTTTCTGTGATTTAATTTGGCTTCAGATAAAAAATCAGACAGAAAATATAGCCTACTATTGGATAGTGTTCTGCACAACGATTCTATATAGATTAGCATTACATTATACATATAATCTATTATTATGGAAATACCTGGCATGGATTGAAAAACACAGGTAACTCAAATATCATAGCAAAAATGTTTATTGTCTTCAAAATGTCTGTATCTGCATGTTACAGCCATAGTTACAGCGCGATCTGTTGTTAGCTGTGTGTGTGTTCGAGGCTTCCTGGATTGTCACATGATTATTGCACTTCTTCATGTTCTAATACTGTGCACAGGGCGGCGAGGGCGCCCTCAGGCTATTGGTATGAATTGAAAACACATTAACAAGAGTATGCAAACGCTCATAATGATTACATCGACGCATTTGGGTATAAATTCAATAAATATTATTCCTGTCTATAGAAATCTGATGTAAACCTATGAGAATATATCAATATTTCTCCAAATCTGCACATTTTTGAGCTAAAGCCTAGAAGGACGTTGTTTTGTGTATCGCTGTCATGACGACAGCACGGGAGTTTTTTATGAATGAAAGCGACTGACGCGCATAATTCATATTAAAGGTATCGACTCATTTTTTCATTTCATAACTCCTAACACAAATTAAGAAATAACTGTCGCTATAAGTTTCTCAGAATACAATAGTGGTCAAATTCTGAAACTTGAGTCTTATATCTTTTTAATGATGTATAGTTTGTCAAGATATAACATTAAATCTGATAGTAACTTTGAACTATATATAAATAAAACCGCTTCAGTGCGCCGACGCTCTGGCAACGGTTAACAGGTTAAAAACTTACTTCAAATATGATTCTTATTCTTCGGTGAAGTTCGGTATCTTGCAACCATCTCTCGTCCGTTTGAAAACGGAGAACGTTTTTGTTTTTTTTTAATCAGCATCAGCAACTGCCAGTAGCAAATCAAATTTTGGGGTTTCACCCGGGGTGGCCAATCGCATGTCAGGGGTGTCCAGTGCCACCCCTGACCCCCCTCTGGCTCCACCACTGGGTCAAGACCTGCCTGGAACTACTTTAGCTGTGCGTTTCCCAGAAAATAATGCACACCTTAGATTACATTCGTCAACCAATCAGATTCAAGCATTCAACGGCCCTGTAGTATATATATATATATATATATATATATATATATATATATATATATATATATATATATATATATATAACAGTAATATGAAAGGTAAAAGATAATATAATAGTTAAATACAACTTTGCACTTTCTAGCCTCTCCAGTTTCAACTTCATGGTTTCACAATTTCTAATGTCTATCCTCTGAAAACTTGCATTAACTTTTCCTTTCAGTGAACATGTAGATTGATTTGCTGAGCATTGTATTAACCTTCTCTCAACCTTTACTCCAACACACACTGACACTGCCTGTTGATATTGTTTTAAAATCACTTCTTACCTGGAGTCTCTGTTCCTGGTATGGTAAGAAGTCTGAGGCTGTATTTATAGTTAAAGGTCTGCTACTGAGGAAATGTCTCATAAAAAAAATGTTTTCGTCAGAAAAAAAGTGTTCTCAGAAATGTTGAGAAAGGTTGGAGGGGAGGTGGCCCACTGGACATTGCTCCTTTGACCTTGAAATGCTTTCTGGCAGTATACAATCATTTTTGGCAGTATACTGTGTTTGTGTGGCTACAGTGCCAGGGCTGAATTTTTGTCCCAGTCTGCCCCACTGCATATAGGCCTACAATATACATTATTTTCTGTATCAGGTTATCTTATCACCCACCTGGATTTAATAAATTAGTGTCACAGTGTCTGGTTGTGTTTCCCCGGGTACCCACTAGATGTCCTCCTTACCCCCACGGTGTCTTGCACTAGGAACTTCATCTCCCACAATTCTGTCTGTGAATTGCACCCAGGTGTCTGTATTTTGTAATCACCAGCTGTCTCTTGTTATCCCCTTGTCATTCATGTATATAAGCCCTGTTTGTCTTGTGTTCTTTGTGTATCAATGTTTAACGTCACACAGCGTCTGTTGCCCGAGTTTTTCCCTGCCTTGTCTGTTTCTTGTTTTTGTTATTTGCCTACCTGGATTCTGACCTTTGCCTGTTTTTGGATTTCGCTTTTTGGATTACCCTTTTATAATAAACACCTCACTTGCTGCACTTTGGATCCTGTGCTCATTCTCTTTGGCGGTCGTGACAGATTGATACACCACCTAGGATCCAAGCAGTATGAGCGCCCGCCGCAATTTCCCCGCTGTCAGAGGGGAACAAGGAGGACCATCAGCACCAGAACCCAGAATGAACATTTTCGAATGCTTTGCACTGTGGGCTCAGATTACGGAGGAGAGAATGGCGGTCAACTCCCCAGAGCCACAGCGCAAGAACACCGGGCAAACCAGGTCGGTTAACGTTCCCCTCCGTGAACATTCCTTCGTGGGGACCCGCCAGGTAAAATTTCGCGGTACCCGCGGAGGTCGCAGAGGAGGTGGAGGTGGGCGGGAGGAGATCCCGTCCCATTACCCGTTCTGGCCGCACGTCGATCCAGAGGTTCCCCCGCCGCGGGCTCCACCCAGTCCAGAGCCGTCCACTCGCCATCAGAGACGGCGGAGGAGGAGGAAACCTCTCGGCCTCGACCACGGGTCCGAGATTGTGCCCGTACAGCCCGCTGTCACTCCGGAGACTGTGCCTGTACAGCCAGCTGTCATTCCGAAGCCCGTGCACGTGCAGCCAGCTGTCAGTCCGGAGCCAGTGTCTGTTCCTGAGCCGGAGCCAGGGTCTGTTCCTGAGCCGGAGCCAGGGTCTGTTCCTGAGCCGGAGCCAGTGTCTGTTCCTGAGCCGGAGCCAGTGTCTGTGTCTGTTCCAGTTCCTGAGCCGGAGCCAGTGTCTGTTCCAGTTCCTGAGCCGGAGCCAGTGTCTGTTCCTGAGTCTGTGCCTGTGCTTGTGTCTGTTTCTGTGTCTGTTTCTGAGTCGGTGGTGTCTGTTCCTGAGCCCTCAGTGACTGCGACACTGGTCATGATGACCACAGCCATGTGGTGTGTGTGGGCTACGCACACACTTGAACCGGTGGTGTCTGTTCCAGTGCCTGAGCCGGTGGTGCCAGTTCCAGTGCCCGAGCCAGTTCCAGTGCCTGAGCCGGTGGTGCCAGTTCCAGTGCCTGAGCCGGTGGTGCCAGTTCCGGTGCCAGTTCCAGTGCCTGAGCCGGTGGTGCCAGTTCCAGTGCCTGAGCCGGTGGTGCCAGTTCCAGTGCCCGAGCCGGTGGTGCCAGTTCCTGAGCCCGAGCCGGTGGTGCCAGTTCCTGAGCCCGAGCCGGTGGTGCCAGTTCCAGTCCCTGAGCCGGTGGTGCCAGTTCCAGTCCCTGAGCCGGTGGTGCCAATTCCAGTGCCCGAGCCGGTGGTGCCAGTTCCAGTGCCCGAGCCGGTGGTGCCAGTTCCAGTGCCCGAGGGAAAGTCTCCGCCCTGGTCGCCCGAGGGAAAGTCTCCGCCCTGGCCTCCCGAACTGTCCATTTCCCCTGCCCTACTCTGGCCTGTCCCTGAGGCCGCTGCTGCTGCGGAGGAGGAAGCTGTCCCTGAGGCCGCTGCGGAGGAGGAGGAGGAAGCTGTCCCTGAAGCCGCCGCTGCGGAGGAGGAGGAAGCTGTCCCTGAAGCCGCCGCTGCGGAGGAGGAGGAAGCTGTCCCTGAGGCCGCTGCTGCGGAGGAGGAGGAGGCTGTTCCTGAGACCTGTCCAGCTAATCCAGAGCCGGAGCCAGTCGCCTGCCTAGTCGATCCAGAGCCGGAGCCAGTCGCCTGCCCAGCCGATCCAGAGCCAGAGCGGATTCCAGTCCTTCCACCCTGGCCGCCCGATGGACTGTTCGCTTTGCCCCGGCCACCTGAGAAACTTTTGGTTTTCCCCTGTTTCCCCATCCTATTGTCCATGTTTCCCTGGCCCCTGTCTTATCCGTGTTCCCCCGTGTTTGTTCCCCTGCATGGACCTGGCCCCCCGTCCCTCCCCCGGATCCTCCACCGTGCCACCTCCCTCTTGATCTCTTGTTTTGTTCTGTGTTCCGTCTTGGAGTGTCTGGGAGCCACTCCGTAGAGGGGGGGTTATGTCACAGTGTCTGGTTGTGTTTCCCCGGGTACCCACTAGATGTCCTCCTTACCCCCACGGTGTCTTGCACTAGGAACTTCATCTCCCACAATTCTGTCTGTGAATTGCACCCAGGTGTCTGTATTTTGTAATCATCAGCTGTCTCTTGTTATCCCCTTGTCATTCATGTATATAAGCCCTGTTTGTCTTGTGTTCTTTGTGTATCAATGTTTAACGTCACACCGCGTCTGTTGCCCGAGTTTTTCCCTGCCTTGTCTGTTTCTTGTTTTTGTTATTTGCCTACCTGGATTCTGACCTTTGCCTGTTTTTGGATTTCGCTTTTTGGATTACCCTTTTATAATAAACACCTCACTTGCTGCACTTTGGATCCTGTGCTCATTCTCTTTGGTGGTCGTGACAATTAGCAAATATAGCAGACAATATAATCAAGCAGATTAAATTACTTAAAAAAAGCCTTTTTTTTCCGGCCATTGGCCGTTCAATGTCTGCTTTAGTCAGCACGGAGAGGCATCTGTGGCTTAATCTGACAGGGATTAAAGAAAAAGATCGTTTGTTTCTTATTGCCTCTCCTATTTCTCCATCTGGGCTGTTTGGTGACTCAGTTGTCACCCGCTTTAAGGAAATTAAGAAATACGAGGAAGCGTTTGTTCAGTTTCTTCCTCGCCGCACTCAAGGGGAGGGGCCATCTGCCACCCAGCCCCGCCCCGGTCCTTCAAAAGCCAGGGAGGTAAAGAAGCAGAGCGTGTCGGACCGTGCTCCCCCTCGCAGGGATTGGGGACAGGTTCGCCGCGCTCAGCAACCTCCCAAGCCAGACCTCAGGACTATTATTAATAAAAAGAGAAAGTCCTGATGGTCTGGCGCCCAATCTGGTGGGGGTAGTCCCCCGCGGGATGGGGCGCGTTCAAGATCTCTTCGCCCCTTCCCGCTACCTTCACAAAACCACTCCATTCCCGCCACCTATCGTGCCTCGGGGGGCAGCGGTTTCCAGCGAAATGTTAGATTTTAATTTTAGATTTTAGATTTTATTTTAATACTTCCTCTTGAGGGGATGTTAGATGTTCCGTGTCCTGAATGACGGCAGGAAACAACGGAACATCTAACATCCCCTCAAGAGGAAGTATTAAAATGAATACCACTCTCAGAGAGCCTGGCAGCATGGAAACTTCTGCCAGGCGTTTCTGCGTGGGTATTAACCCCCAGAGGTCTACGGTATCGCCGGCGATAGTAAAAGAAACTCATAAATACTGTTGACTTTGATTTTCCATAGGAGTTTCATACATCAATTGATTCTGTTAAATGTGTATTATTTTTGTGTATACTCACAATAAAAACAAAGTGTGGTGCTTTTTGCAAAATAAAGAAAAATAAACACGAAGCGAGTTCTGCCTTCTCTCTGTCCGTGTAGTCCATTCTGAAACGCGTCCGAAAATGAATCATAACTCAGCGAATACTTCTCACACAGGCATGTGAGTTATGTCTTTATGAAGCTTGAAATCTCTTCTTTTAAATGAAGTAATTTATATAAAACACAAATGTTTTCAACTCATGTAATCCGTTTGAAAGCAAGGAGAGGTACCGTTTTTCCTTCTGCCTCATTATCTTTATAATCAGCTGCGGCCGCCCCGCCCCCGGCGCGATTCACATGTAAATAGTTTAGGTGATCTAGTATGCATCGCATACGCCCCCCGATCAATGACATAAAAACACAGTTTCTATCAGACTTACTGATAGTTCATCGCGTTTTGAGTATGGCACGCTTCTCCGGTAATAAAGACGCCCTTCAGATGATTCTGGACAGCGAGGAAGAATGCACGATACCGGGTTGTTTCCTCAGAGGAAGATTGTAACAGACGACGAACGGCAGCATATTGAAGAGCGAATTCCGCCGAGGACACAATTTCGGAGTAAGTTTTACTTAAAAGTCTTTTGTCTTTTATTTTTCGTGTTCGCATTTATGAGGAAAAAAACAATATTACGTGACAGTTCTCCATTATGGACGCGAGCGCTCTAAGCACTAAAAGACTTTCAAACATTCACAGAGACCTCAAAACAGAAAGTACAAATCCTTTCTTTGAAACGAATTTCGTTTTGTATCAATTGTATCTTAATTTTAATAATTTTTTCATTAACAAATTTCCTGGATTTAAAGTAAATATAGGCTAGCAATCACAACATAAGGTCTGAACTGGAGATCATCATGAACCAGACCGTAGCCTACTCGCCTCACTTGTCTAAAAAAAATTAAATATATTTACAGAAAGCTGGTTCTAAACAAAACCATCCAAAACAAAAAAAACTATGTAGCCTAATAAATGTGCATTTCTCTGGTGCGTTCACTAGCCTACTGATTGTGAGTCAATAGCCTATCATCAACTTCATCTTTGCCAGAAGTTCAATTTAAATCGCGTGTGTGAAAGAATGATGTTGTTTTAGCAAACTGTATCGCTAAACTGAGATGAGTAAAAATCGACTGAAATATGTTGAAATAAAATGTAGGCTATTTGTATAAGCAACGTATTAAACGGCAAATTAACAATATGCACTAATATTTCATGAAAACAACGTTACAGTCAGGCGAAATATGAAAGACAACATTTTGTTTAGTAGATTTGGGTACAGTTTTTACTGTAGAATATACTGCCACATCAAATAAGCTTTTGTTTAGCAATTTCTATATATAAAATAGCCTACTATTTTTGTCAAAAATAAAGTCATCAACTAAGATGTTAGCTGTTCCAATGTTGGCTATATTCAAAGTAATGAATACATAGATAAAATGTAGGCCTATAATCTTTTTTTTTTTACAAAGAAAGAGTACACTTGAAATATTGTTGAAATTGTAATTATCGTTGTTGTAACCTTTTTAACTTTGAAATATGTATGATAAAATGTATCCTTTAGTTTTTACAAAGAAAGATTACACTTGAATTGTTGTTGTAATTGTAACCTTTTTAATAAAAAAATATATTTACAAGGTAGATGTAAACAAACTATTAAAAGGTAAATATAAGCCTTTTCTTTAAATAATTTTTATTGTGTTTTATTAGTGACAAATTTGGGGAGAGGATAAATATTCCAAAACTGAAAATACAGTATGAGAATTAACTGCACAATTACTAGACATGTTTTCCTTGGATATTATAGGCCAAATTGCAAGCACAATATGTGGAAAAATAAAAAAGAATTGAGATGCTTCCAACTGTTGCTCTTGCATTCTTGTGGCTCAGTGACTCACCTGAATGAATGGCTAATTAAGTATGAAGGCCCCATTGTCTCCTCAGGTGTGAACCACTAAATATGCATGATCTGTGACGCCCACTCCGCATATTGCCTTTCCAAACAGAAAATGCTTTGCAAAATTCAAATCAATGTATTGTGTTATGTGAATGATTAGGCAGGGTGATTTTCACATCATTTTGAAGAAAAAACACTAGGCAATGACATCTATTAGACAAAAGTCTTATTGGCACATATTTAGTATGTGTTTTATGGCCTTATTTCAGAAACTTTAGTTTTTAGTTTTTTCAATAACCACGCATAAACATTATTCTCTCAAAAATGCAGACATGTACATTCTTGTTGCTCACATATTATGGTAGCCCTGTTTGTGCTAAATAGTGTGTAATTTTTTTTTGCCATTAATATGTTTATAAGCAACTGAAAAAAGCACAAATGTCAGGGCATGTCAGAACATCTCAAGGACCCCAAAAACACCTTAGACCCCAGAGGGTTAAGCACAGTACAGATAGGATACAGAATCCAATTTATTCGTCGTCCTCCGCGTTTCAACGGCGTGGTTTTCACTTCCGTGAAACCGGAGCTGATGCACGTACTGTCACAAGAGCTGCAAACTCGTCTGAGCAAAGAGGCCATAGAACATGTTCCTCTTCCAGAGGGAGAGTCAGGCTATTACAGCAGATACTTCCTGGTTCCCAAAAAGGATGGGGGGGTGCATCCAATCTTAGACCTTCGATGCTTAAACCGTTCAGTCAAAGCGCTCAAGTTCAAGATGTTAACCGTCAAGACGGTCGTGACGTAAATTCAACATCACGATTGGTTCGTCACGATCGATCTGAAGGACGCATATTTTCACATAGAAATATTGCCACAACACAGGAAATTCCTGAGGTTCGCTTTTGGGGGCGAAGCGTACCAATTTCGGGTTCTTCCATTCGGCCTAGCCTTGTCACCCCGCACATACACAAAATGCATGGATGCAGCACTGGCTCCATTAAGACTCCAGGGGCCCGTTCTTCGTACGTTGCTTATTACATCCAAGATCAAATGACACATCCAAGATGATATCATCGTGCGAATCATGATCTGGCTAACTCGGTTCTTCGAACACACTTTCCGGATATGATTAGTATAGCTGGATTGAGTCATCGGAGATAATTGTGCGTTCATGCGCTGGTTTAAAGGGGATATGTATCGATAGTAGAAACATTGATCAGCAACGCTGCTATTGGCTGCTCAGCGTGGCCAAAGAGCGCGCTCAGTTTTTCTCCTCAGCAGAGCAAGAACTAATAGTCGAAGTTTATTCTGAATTTTAATGTTTAATTAAAACGCCAGGGAACACCTCAAAGTCTGCAAAAGCCAAGAGAGAGGGCTGGCGAAAAGTAGCAGACAATTTAAATCCGTTAGAAGTGGCCATGTTAGATGTTTTTATCACTTATTAGCCTATATTTTTGTATTTTAATAATTGCATAATTACTTTGTGCATTGTAATGTCAGAGTCACCATACTAGAACATGGGAACAAATAAAAGTGAAGTACAAAAATATTCTACATAATGGTAATTTTTAGTTATATTATAGTCTCTTTTATAAAAGGCACTGTTAAATAAATGGTTGTCTGATTATAAAAGCAACCAAGAAAAAGGCTGAGAAAAAAAAATAGAAAAGATCTTAGTAGCCTACACTGTAAAATAATTTTTGCTGCATTAAATTAAGGCTGTATAGTTTCAACTGTTAAATCTTGAGTAATGATGAATTGCTTTGACTTGTGAAAGTGAAAACTGATAAACTTATGTTAATGTAAAAATATTTTGCCATGAGTTATTGATCACATTTTTCCCCAGTGTAGTTCATTGTAATGACATTGTGTTTTCCTCTTTTGTGCACTTTTACATAATACACCAACACTTGTATCTGTTCCCAAGAAAGTGGAGCTGAAATATGTGCAGTAAGTGGACATTTTCTAACTTTCCAAAGGAAAGAAAGTATAAGACTTTGTAATGGCCATTTGTTTCCATTGCACTGGACAGTGAATAAACCCTCTCAGATAACTGTCATATGGAGGAACGTCTCGGTTACCGATGTAACCCTCGTTCCCTGAGTGGGAACGGAGACGTTACGTCGGATGACGACGATTGGAGTTTCGCTTAGAAGCCTATCACCTTCGAGTATATAAAACGAGCCAATGGCAATGAAATGCCATGGGTCTGCGGAATTTGCATAGCGTATCTCCGCCCGCCGCAGGGGGTATATCAGGAAGTACGCTGGCACAATGCAGACATGTCTTCGCTGAGGAGCCGAGACTGGCCCCAGGCGTTTTTCAGCTGTACAGCGGAAGTGGCAGGAAGACGTAACGTCTCCGTTCCCACTCAGGGAACGAGGGTTACATCCGTAACCGAGACATTCCCTTTCGTGGTCACTCCGAGTTACGTCGGATGACGACGATTGGGGTTCCAGTCTAATCACGCCACCTCGGCTGTCTTCCAGTGCCCTGCGTAAGTCTGAGCTCCCTGTTGTGAGACTAGCATGAACGAAGGAGTCCTACTTAACACAGGGATACCAAGGTACACTGGGAAGCATATCTCCAGAGAGAAATATGCAATTATGCCCAGCCATTGATGGGGGGGACTTAGAATACACATATGACCCAGAGGGCTGCATATGGAAGATCACTGGGGTGTCCAGCCGCAGGTGGAATTTTAAACCCCAGGGGTGGCAAGGGTGGCTTGCCAAGGGAAAGACACACGCTCACAAGGAGACTTACAGCGGAATACACATGTGGGGGTCGCCCAGAGGGGGAACCATGCACATGGAGACACATAGTCAAGCGCAAAAGCTGTGTTATGGAATTTGGCATAACTCAGGCGATGACGTAACCAGTGCTGGAGGAACTCAGAGCTTATCAGACTCACCTGAGAGAAATATCGCACGTATCCCGTCCGTGGAGAGGAATGGCGAGCAAGCGAAGACACCTGAGCAGAATCTAGCACCGGCTGGTTAGGGTTAGGTTTTTTGTAAATATTACAACAGCTCCTCCCTCTCTCCGGCACTAGTCCAGGAAAGAGAGGAGACTGAGGAAGGCACGGGCCGACGCATGTTAGACTATACCATGGCTCCCCCTTGGAGCGCGCTCCTTATTGGAGCTCACCATTACTAGACTCCCAACTAGGTTCATGACCATAAGGGCTCTCGTGGGTAGGGTTAGAGCAAAAGCAGGTACAGACCTTAGTTGTATAAATCACAAAATTACTATAGATAGGTATTAAGACAAAAGTGGGTAGAAGCCTAGGTCTACAAACAACCGGGTTACTACGGGTAGGGTTTAGGACAGAAGTAGGTAGAGTCCTAGGTCTACAAAACAACCGGGTTACTATAGGTAGGTTTAGGACAGAAGTAGGTAGAGGCCTAGGTCTACAAAACAACCGGGTTACTATAGGTAGGTTTAGGACAGAAGTAGTTAGAGGCCTAGGTCTACAAAACAACCGGGTTACTATAGGTAGGTTTAGGACAGAAGTAGTTAGAGGCCTAGGTCTACAAAACAACCGGGTTACTATAGGTAGGTTAAGGACAGAAATAGGTAGAGGCCTAGATCTACACACAACCGGGTTACTATGGGTGGATTTAGGACAGAAATTTGTAGTCCAGATGACCTCCCTACTCCCCCAAGCCAATGCGAGAGGGGAAATATTCAAGACACTCTCATCAGTAGTGAACCTCAGATTCCTCGGGTGTTTCGGCCCTTAAAACACTAGACACCCTCCTCCGAGGCGGCCTATCCTGGATGATCAGTCCAGGACGAGTGTCTCATAGCCAATTTCTAATCGAACTAGACCAGATCCTCAAAAAACAATGTGGCTGGGTTCTGGTTCCAAGATTTTATCGGGATTGAAACTAACCTCCATCAGGTAAGAACACGAAACAAACTAATCTCTCTTTTACATTACAGGACCACTGCAGACTGTGCTGATCACCAAAATGGAACGCCAGGTAAGAACACGAATGATTTCCCCTGAAACTAATCCTTCTTTGACCTTCCAGGACCGCCGAAGACCGTGCTGATCACCCAACGAAATACCAGGTAAAGACACGGAAGATTTGCCCTGAAACTAACCGCTCTTTTTACATTACAGGACGACTGTGCTGATCCCAAGACGGAATCCCCAGGTAGGAACACGGAAAAACTTCCCCTGAAACTAACTGCTCGTTTTCCATTGCCAAACCGCCGCAAGCCGGACTAATCTCTGAATCGGAACTACCAGGTAAGATAAGAGAAGGTAAGAGCTTTAAAGACGACCAGACCTCTTCTCCTTTCTAGAAAAAAACGGTTTCACGTCGGAATAACTACCCAGTCTCTCAACCTGGTCAAAAGAAGACTCCCAATGGGGCGGGCACCAAAACTGGCGGATGCGGAGCATCAAGCTTCTACCAGTCTTTTGCCCTAAGAGTCAGGACCAACCAAACCGACATCATCCCATTACAGGACAACCGCTGGCAGCACTGACTCCTAAATTGGAGCTCCAGGGAAGAGAATCCACCCTTCTACCATAACCGAAGACGATCGAACCATCAGTGTGTAAGCATGTTGTTTGCAAAAAATGTACTGTTGCATGGAAGGTGCTATCCACCCATAGAAGATCGGGCACCATTTAAGACCTGTTTGCCCCAGGTCACCTTCCCTGCGTGCTGTCCAAGTGGACCCAGGGGGGCTGGATACGTACCGCTCTCCCAAGTAACCCTTCGTTAACACCGCAAGGTATCCAGGTTACCCGAAAAAAAACCTGCGAGAGATGGTCTACATCAGGGGGCCCTTTGTCAGTCCCACTGACTCAACACACAAAGAGTCTTTCCCAGGAAGTCCCCAAATAGCAGCAAGCACTGCCAGGTCCTTCTAATTCCAAAGACAAGACCCCCTGCACCCACTATATTCGATGGGTCGAGATTGGCGGATGCACATTTCTGCACACCAAGCTTCTACCAACCTCTTCCCTCGAGAGCGGAAGGGGAAACTACGACTGAACAGACCCTAATCCTTACCAAAGGACGTAGTCGTCAACCGCAGATGCCACCAGATGGCGCAACTCCAATGTATACCTTTTTGACCCGGCTATCACGACCGTGGTAACCCCAAAAAAAAAAGTTTCTCGAAATTGTTTTTCTCCGCTCCTACTTCGATCAACCACTCGAGAAACCACAAAACCGCTCCTCTCCGACTCTATCACGAACTCCTCGGGGGAGGAAAAAGCCAGAATTCCATCCTGGAAAAAAAATGATTTTCTGAAGCCAGGAGAACCCCTATTCTCCAAAGAAATACTCGCGATTTCTTTAAAAAAATTAAATAATTAAAAAAATTAATCAATTAATCAATCAATTAAATAAAAAATCAATTAAAAAAAAAAAATTAAAAATCAATTAAAACGAACCAGGAGTCACCCCAACCTGTCTAGGCCGAGCAACTCCCTAAGGACCTGTATAGGCCCGTATTCGTGCTCCCATCCCGCCCCTCCCCCGACCCCACGGGCCGAGGAAGGAGCCGGAGGGAGATCAAGCAAACCCAATCCTAGAACACCTCTCTATATCCCAACAAATTCATACCTAACAGGAACTTCCCACAAAACTAAGACTTCTAGGAACCAGAAAAACAGAAGATCTAGCCCCCAGTTCCAAAACCTGGATCATCCCTGGTATGTCAAGTCCGATGGCTCTGGCTGGGTTAGGTTTTTTGTAAATATTACAACAGCTCCTCCCTCTCTCCGGCACTAGTCCAGGAAAGAGAGGAGACTGAGGAAGGCACGGGCCGACGCATGTTAGACTATACCATGGCTCCCCCTTGGAGCGCGCTCCTCATTGGAGCTCACCATTACTAGACTCCCAACTAGGTTCATGACCATAAGGGCTCTCGTGGGTAGGGTTAGAGCAAAAGCAGGTACAGACCTTAGTTGTATAAATCACAAAATTACTATAGATAGGTATTAAGACAAAAGTGGGTATAAGCCTAGGTCTACAAACAACCGGGTTACTACGGGTAGGGTTTAGGTGAGAGAAGATCCAAGATCCAAACCTGAGGTCTAAATCTGGTTTTGCACGGGCCCTAACACACATGGCCGCTTCGCACAAACACAAGGATGGACCAAAATAATGTCCAGAGAGATGTATAAAAATATAAAAAGAGGGTTAAATCACCGTGGGGTACGCCAATGAGGGCTTGAAGCCAGAAAAGCGACGGGTAGGTTTAGTGAGAAAGCGAGAGGGGCATAAACATTATTAACCCACGTCTGTTTGGACGAAGGGAGACATTTAAACATTAAAACAGACCAACTCACGCCTGTTTGGGCGATGAGAAAAAATTATATTAGGCTCTGCTACATCACCACACACCAATGATGGCGGCCATTTTATGTTTTACAGTCTGCGTCATTCAGGAGCACTTCGCGACGCGTTTCGAGCACGACCACAGCTCTCATCAGGCGATTTTGAATGACTACTGTTAGGGGAAATGAAGATCCAAGCCCCAGACCTGAGGTCTGAGTCTGGTTACGCACTGGCCCTACATCAAATGACCACTTTAGGTCTATCCAAGTCGGACCCCAATCCCAAGTGTACGTCCCCACTCAACTTGTGTCTTATTTTGAATTTTGTTATAAACAATAATCTCCTTTTGAGTCTCATTTCGCATACATGTAACCAACCTATCCATCGCCATCTGATAAAGTGTTCTCGTTACAGAGTCCCGGGTTCCTCCCAGGAGGGCTACATCAAACCGGGGTACATTCATTAGGTTTGGACTGGTAGGGGTTAGGGCCGTGTTCCGGGGTACATTCATTAGGTTTGGGACTGGTAGGTGTTAGGGCCGTAGGGTTAGGGTACATTCATTAGGTTTTTGGACTGGTAGGTGTTAGGGCCGTAGCTGAATGTACCTCCCGGGGTTATACCACAGGGTTTACGGATGGTAGGTTTAGGGCTGGCGTGTGTGTATGGCTCTAAAAGAATAGTGTCCAGTTAGAAAATGGCTAAGAGTGTAGCACAAAGTAGAAAGAGTTGGAAAGGATAGTAGAAAAAATCTCTCAAGTCTAAGTCTCATTTAGGCCCCTTGGATATTGGGTGTCCAAACGTTTAATCCACTTGCTTTCAGCCCTCAAGCGTTCTTTGAGAGACCAACGTGGATTAGTTTGGAGTCCCGTGATCCGAAAGGAGTCTAGACCGTGAACCAAAAAGTGCTGAATCAGGTGCCTACGTTTTTCTATTTTATGCATTACATTATGTGCATGTTGGTAAGCCCTGACTCGAAGCTCATTCTTGGTTTGGCCTACATACTGTTTCCGGCATTTGAGACAATAGACTAGATAAATACAATTCACACACTCATGTGACAGAGAATGAGGCAATTTAAAAATCTGGCCGTTGAATCTGTTCTTGACCCACAATAATGGTGTATAGTATTTGCATTTACCCAAGCGGCCCTTACAGAGAGGTTTGGAGAGTTTGCTTCGTACCAAGAGATCTGAGATGTTTTTATTTCTTCTGTAGGCTGCAATGGGTTTGTGTTGTTGTAGATACTTTGTGGGTGTCATGAACTGTAGAAAATTAGATTTTACGGCCAGATTGAGCTGTGTGCTGGGACTCGAGAAATGCGACACCAAGGGGATGATTTTGTTCCTGTTCAACGTGTCCATGTCGGCTAGAGGTTTGGGTTTATCAAACGTTCTGAGCGTGTGCCTTAGAAAAGAACGTGAGTATCCACGTTTTCTGAGTGCTTGAAAAAGAGTGTTTGTAGCAGAAAGGAAAGAGTTATGTTCCGTGCAAATACGTTTGAATCTCAGTAATTGAGATTTCACAATTCCCTTAAAAGTGTGTTTTGGGTGAAAGCTGTGTTTGTGCAAGAGTGCGTGTGTGTCAGTCTCTTTAAAGAACACTTTAAAATCCAATTTCCCAGAGGAAAGAAAATTAGGACCCTTATAGGATACCACATCAAGGAAATTGACCTCTGACTCGTGGACCGTGAATTTAATTTTAATGGACGCTTGGTGTGCATTCAATGATCCCGTGAACGCGATGAAATCCTCCATTGTGTGAGTCCACACACCCCAAATGTCATCTAAAAACCTGTAGTAGGCAAACGGCTTTTTTTCTGCCGCATCCAATGCAGTCTCTTCCCAATCTGCCATGAAGATATTGGCATAAGATGGTGCGAATTTTTTACCCATAGCGGTGCCCTTTACTTGTAGATAAAATTTAGAGTCAAATTCAAAGTCATTTTTGGTCAAATTAATTTCGAGTAATTTTAAAATGTAATCATCTGGTCTTTTGGAGTCTGGAAATTTTTCCATGAATTTTTTAACCGCTTCTAGGCCTACTGTGGTTTCAATATTTGTGTATAGACTGTCAATATCGATTGTGAACAAAAGGGCATCCGAGGGAATTTTTAAACTGCCAATTTTAGAAATGAAGTCATAGGTGTCTTTTAGATAACTGGGGTGTCTGACAGAGAGAGGGTGAAGAAAATGCTCAAGAAACTCTGCAATGTAATAGGTTTCACTATTGCAGTCTGAGACGATCGGTCTCCCTGGGGGCACTTGATAAGGAATACTCCAATTCTTAGGTTCTTTATGAATTTTAGGGAGTAAGTATAACCTTCTGGGTCTAGGAAGACTGTCTCCTATCAAATACTCTTTTTGTGCCCCATTAATAATTTTCTTCAAACACATTTCTTCTAAAATTTCTCTAACCTCACCAATGGTCTCTGTAAATATCGGTTCTTCTAACATTCGATAATGTTCGCTCACAGCTAATTGTCTGTTGGCCTCAAAGATGTACTGTTCTCTGTCCATGATCACCGTTGAGCTTCCCTTGTCTGCTGGTTTCAAAACAATATCCCTATTTCTTTGTAAGCTTAATAATGCTTTTCTTTCTCTTTCCGACATGTTAGTCTTTTCTTTTAAACCCCAATTAATGTGTTTGTAAGCATATAAATCAGCTGTAATCAGCTTAGATGTTTCTTTGGGCAGACTGGACAGAGCAGGTGTCCAGTCTGAGGGATGAGTAAAAGGAAGTTTCTTTTTTGTGCTTTTCTTCCCTTCAAAAAAAGTTTCTAATTTAATTCTCCGATGGTATGCTTGTAGATCTCTTAGAAGCTCAATTCTTTGTGTTTTGAAACCTAGTGGGGTGGGAATGAAAGAAAGTCCCTTTGAGAGTGCTAATTTTTGTTCACTGCTGAGAGCCAACGACCGCGAAAGGTTGACGATGAGTTTATTGGAGTCCCCTATTGGGCTTGTGCTGGATGACAGTTTAAAGATGTCATCCAGAGGTCAAGAATCGCCTTCGCTGTCGTTGGTCTCCAATGGACCCCATCGTTCTCAACATGAAAGAGTGCAGGAGGAAGTAAAGGAATGAAGCTCAAGTGATTTTTGATGTGTGTGTTGAGGTGCTCTAAGATACTCTGTTCGCCCTGGGGGAGTGTTCTAGAAAAATTAATCATTGGGAAGAGAATCTCCGTCTCGGGGATTCTCTTTTTGATGATGGCGTACACCCTCTGTAACTCGGTTGTGGCCGTCATGCGGTACCTCTGCTGTCTATTGTTTAATCCAAATGCCACAATCATTTTGTCTGGCATGGTTTCAAAGACCGCTTTCTCAATTAAGGTACCCGCATGATGGATTTTGGCCCCAGGATAGCTCTCAATTTGTAAATCAGGGCAATTGGACGCCGGGAATCTCGCTAGGTTTGAGTCTCCGATTATAACGAATTTTTTGTTGATTTTCAGACTCCAATCAGTTAATTTGCGCCTCGTGTTAATGTGTCGATTAGGTAACCCTAATGGAGAGGAAGACAGCCTAGGGGCTCTGCTGGCGGAGCCCAGTGTTTTTGGTGTTGTGGGCCTAAATATGGGTGCTAGTCTAGGCAGTTCAGGTGACGAATTTTCTGAGTCTGTTTCCCGGTTGTCCGATACCCCGATTTGTTGAGCAGCTTCCTCTAAGAAACCCGAGAGTAAGGCCGATGGGCCGAGTGGCTGGTCAGAGTGTTCTGAAAAAAGTAGGTCACTCGAGTGAGTTGAGCCCTCTTTTTGGAAAGGACAGGGGTAAGAGTCCTCCTCGCTGGCGGGCGCTAAAAGGGCCACCACAGGTTCCTCCGTCCGCTGGGGGTCGGTGGGACTCGAACCCCGAACCACCTCAGCAGGGGTAGGGGCCTGTGTGGTCTCCCCCAGGGGGGGCACAGAGTCTTTACAATGTTTCTCTTTACGGTTCTTCTTGCTCGGTCTTTGGTCAAGAGGGAGAGTCTCTATGAGTTGGATGAGAGGGAGCTCTGATTGAGGCTCTGTCTCTCGCAAACTCTCCAACACTTGGACCTGAGGGGGTACAACGGCCTCTATGGCCTGTGGCTCGACAACCTGTGTGGGTTGGAGCAATCCTCGAGGATCTGCTCGAGGGACCGCTTCATCAAGCGTCCAATCCCCTCTCGTTAAAAGACCCGGTGAAGTTTGAACTTCAATTGCGTTCGTAATCATGGGGGGTCGAATCAGTGAGTCAGCCATTGTCCGTGTTGGTGTTTGTGTTTCTCTGTGTGGTGTTTCTGTAACTCGTGGTGGTGTTCTCGAGATGTTAGTGGTCTGTGCGGGGGTGTGTCTCCCCCCAGCCACCACCTCTGCGTAGGTCGGGGCCCGCGCCATCTCTGCTGCAAATGCAGAAGAACCTGGCATCTCTGCCATGATGAGGGCTTCCGCCTGCTGTATCGACCCATCAGTGATTCGTGCATAAAAATTCTTCTTAGCCCAGCCAGTAGCTATCTCAAATGCTCTCCGCCACTCGTGGTGGTTACTCAATGTGCGGATGTTTTGTAATGCTTCCTCGATTAAGGTCTCATAATGCTGCTCTAGGATAAGCTGTGTTTCAAATGCCCAGTTTTTGGCATTACCCTCGAGTTTAGTTTTGACCTCTTCACCCGGAAACGCTGGTCTAATCGTGTTAGTGAGTAACCGCGTGAGTCGTTGGAAAGTGACCGGTTGATTGTCTGTAACCTTCGTTGTTACATTGTTCAAGTGGTGTACGAGCCTAATAATGTCGTAGAAGCATTTCATTGTGTTTTTTAGTACTGGCTGGGCTGGAATGTAATCACTCTTTTGTGTGGACGATCGAGTTCTTTCCTCGGTCCGGTCGTTTCTATGAGTAAAATACCGAGGGGTTCTATCTCTGTTCCTTTTCTGAGTGGTAGTATGTCTATCGATCGAGACTTCAATATCTCTAAATTTCCCCCCATGATTTACAAACGAGACTCTTTTGTTGTTGTTATGTTGTTTCGAGTTAGAACGTGGAGGAAAACTGTAAGTAGAACTTCTTCTCTGAAAATGTACCGAGGGTCTCGAATCTTGACGAGAGTGACTAGAGTAACGACTCTGTTTTCGAGGAAGATAGCCATCCTCCTCGACGTTGTCTTCAAAAAATTCGCGCTGTGCGCGTTCATTATGGTCGAAGAGAGGAGGAGTTCTACTTGGTGGTTTTGTCCCACGTCTCTTTCCACTATTGTTTCTACTCTGTCTTTTTCTTTTATTGGTAGGCCTCTGAGAGCCTGCACTCATCACATAATTAATGGGAGGCCTGTTTGGGCCCAAAACCATCTCATAGCGTCTGGGAGGCCTATTTGTAGCTGCAACCATCTCATACCTAATGGGAGGCCTGTTTGGGCCTTCAACCATCTCCAAACGCTCAGAGCGACTGGGAAACCCGTCCGGGTCTTCAACCAGTCTGAACTCCTCATCTTGAAACACATTAGGCCTCTGAGGGGACACAGGCCTGTGTCCTCTGGCCGTGTTTCTGAAATCCCTTCTATTGCGACCATTTCTGTGATCAAACAATTCGGAATTTCTGATCATGTTTCTTCCCCTTTCTGTGGGAAAAACATCTGTATCCCTAGCACGATCCCGTGCATATGAAAGAGGATAATCTGTATCCCTAGCACGATCCCGTGCATTTGAGAGAGAATAATTGTAATTATTAGTTCTGTTCAGAACAGGAGAACTGCTGGAGAGTCTGATTTTGTAGCGTGGAGTGTCTCTCTGTCTCACACGATCATCAAAGACTCTCATCCTCACAGTGTCTCAATTAATCCCAAAATAAAAATATATATAAAAATTATAAAATTAAAAGTGAAGAAGAAGAGTGAAAAAAAATTAATAATGATAATAAAGAAGCCCTCGCGACGTTTCGGTATGTGCTATACCTTCTTCAGGCGGGCATATGTAACAGAAAATCAAAATGAGAAAAATATATCTTATATATATATATATATACTAAAGAAGTATCATATAATATGTAAGATATATTTAATAATAAAGTTGTTTTTGAGTAGTTTTCTTCTTGGAAATCGAACAGAAAATCAAAATGAGAAAAATATATCTTACATGTATATATAATAAAGAAGTATCATACAATATGCAAGATATATTTAATAATAAAGTTGTTTTTGAGTAATTTTCCTTTTGGAAATCGACGTTGAAGAGAGAGCAAAATTGTATCTGCACAACCACAAAGTGAAGTGAGAGGAGTGTGCACGCGCAAATGCGCGTCGCCTTATATAGATTCCTGTTTTGAAAAAAACTTAACGTTCACGAGCCGGCTAATTAAGCTTTAAAAAGACTAAAACAGAAATCCAACTCGGCGAATTAGTAGAAAGTAAGTATAAAAACAATTGTAAAAAAAGATTTTTGCGAAAAAAGTTTATATAAGAGAGTTATGTCGAATTATTGTGAAACTAGGTCACTCTCTCTTATGCACCCGGTCGAGCAAGAGTGAAACTCAACGACTAATCAAGTCAAATGGTGATATAAAATCCAATATTTATTTTAATACTTCAAGAAAGGTATGTGGATGTAGCTGGAGTTGTACTCAATCATGTGGGTGTAAAAATATTCTTGTATGTGTGCTGTGTACGTTGTAATTAATTTTTAAAGTACTAAACTGTGGGACGACATCGGATGACGTCATCAACATCGTTCGTCCCGAGGAATGTGGCTGTTGTTCACTGAAATGAGTATTTATTTAGACCACAAATCCACATATTTTTATTCCTAAATCATGTTTCACATAATCCTAAGATCTTAATCAGTTGTTATTATGATAAAGTGATCTGATTTAAGAGGAAACTCATTTTGTTTTTTAAGATTTCTAAAGTATGTGCTTCAAAATGTTTATTTTAAAATTCTTAATTATGTATCTAAAGTGGGAATTTCTCCTTTTGGATCATTTTGGATTCTGTGAAGTAATTTATTTATCCAATTGAACTTGTATGTGTATGTAGTGAATATTTTGTTGAATTATTAATCTAGTCTCAAACTGGATTGAGTTGTTCTTAACTTCCAATCCATCTTTTAAACTTAAAATCTGTCTTTTTTTAACCTTAGATGTACTTTTTGGATTTTTACATGTATGTGTGTGTATATGAAGAAATATTTTTAACTTTATTATTATTATGGAAGATGGAAAATATGTGGTCTAAATAGGAGTGCCCTCTTTTCGCAAAAATCTAACTTTTCCTTTTTATATGAAATCCTACTCAAAAACAGTGTGGAAAAATCTCAAAGAAACAGTGAAATGTGTAATAGAAATGAGTCAGAGGAATCAAGGAGGGGAAACAAAGGGAAAAGGTCTCCATAGGATTTATTTAGAGATAAATGTCACCAAACACTTTCATATGTCCAACACTTTTAGTGAAGGTTAACTATGGATGTTGTGTTGTATTTATATGTGTTATAAAATAAATGTGTGTATGTATATTTGCATATGTGTACTTTTCCCTCTCCCATCAGAGTAATTCTGTTTTTAGAATATGAAATATGTATTGTAAATTACTATGTATCATAAAACAATCTCCTGTGAGAATGAAATATGGATTTTATGTTCTATCAACATGTGTGTGTATATATATATATGAAAAAATATATATATCTCCATTTATGTGTGTGTATATATGTGTATGTACAAAATTACTCTTCCCGCTCATATCAGAGTCATATCATTTTTAATGTACTTCTTATTTGAAAAAGCATACATGTCTGTACACACTATGGTCTCTACATTTTAACTTTTCTGAGTCTTATTTATTTATGTATTAACTCAAATGTCCAGAATGTAATGATTATGCCATGACACTCCATCTGTTTCCTCACACTGTTTTACTTTGTCCTGCTAACTCTTAGCTCTAACATGACATCTGGAACATAGTAAGCTTTTTTACATTTTTAGTCAACAAACCAGGAAAGGATAGGGGCACGAAACCTCTAGATAGGGCCCGACAAGGGTCACCCAAAGCTCAGAGATGCAGGCACTGGCTAAGTTAGGGGAAATGAAGATCCAAGCCCCAGACCTGAGGTCTGAGTCTGGTTACGCACTGGCCCTACATCAAATGACCACTTTAGGTCTATCCAAGTCGGACCCCAATCCCAAGTGTACGTCCCCACTCAACTTGTGTCTTATTTTGAATTTTGTTATAAACAATAATCTCCTTTTGAGTCTCATTTCGCATACATGTAACCAACCTATCCATCGCCATCTGATAAAGTGTTCTCGTTACAGAGTCCCGGGTTCCTCCCAGGAGGGCTACATCAAACCGGGGTACATTCATTAGGTTTGGACTGGTAGGGGTTAGGGCCGTGTTCCGGGGTACATTCATTAGGTTTGGGACTGGTAGGTGTTAGGGCCGTAGGGTTAGGGTACATTCATTAGGTTTTTGGACTGGTAGGTGTTAGGGCCGTAGCTGAATGTACCTCCCGGGGTTATACCACAGGGTTTACGGATGGTAGGTTTAGGGCTGGCGTGTGTGTATGGCTCTAAAAGAATAGTGTCCAGTTAGAAAATGGCTAAGAGTGTAGCACAAAGTAGAAAGAGTTGGAAAGGATAGTAGAAAAAATCTCTCAAGTCTAAGTCTCATTTAGGCCCCTTGGATATTGGGTGTCCAAACGTTTAATCCACTTGCTTTCAGCCCTCAAGCGTTCTTTGAGAGACCAACGTGGATTAGTTTGGAGTCCCGTGATCCGAAAGGAGTCTAGACCGTGAACCAAAAAGTGCTGAATCAGGTGCCTACGTTTTTCTATTTTATGCATTACATTATGTGCATGTTGGTAAGCCCTGACTCGAAGCTCATTCTTGGTTTGGCCTACATACTGTTTCCGGCATTTGAGACAATAGACTAGATAAATACAATTCACACACTCATGTGACAGAGAATGAGGCAATTTAAAAATCTGGCCGTTGAATCTGTTCTTGACCCACAATAATGGTGTATAGTATTTGCATTTACCCAAGCGGCCCTTACAGAGAGGTTTGGAGAGTTTGCTTCGTACCAAGAGATCTGAGATGTTTTTATTTCTTCTGTAGGCTGCAATGGGTTTGTGTTGTTGTAGATACTTTGTGGGTGTCATGAACTGTAGAAAATTAGATTTTACGGCCAGATTGAGCTGTGTGCTGGGACTCGAGAAATGCGACACCAAGGGGATGATTTTGTTCCTGTTCAACGTGTCCATGTCGGCTAGAGGTTTGGGTTTATCAAACGTTCTGAGCGTGTGCCTTAGAAAAGAACGTGAGTATCCACGTTTTCTGAGTGCTTGAAAAAGAGTGTTTGTAGCAGAAAGGAAAGAGTTATGTTCCGTGCAAATACGTTTGAATCTCAGTAATTGAGATTTCACAATTCCCTTAAAAGTGTGTTTTGGGTGAAAGCTGTGTTTGTGCAAGAGTGCGTGTGTGTCAGTCTCTTTAAAGAACACTTTAAAATCCAATTTCCCAGAGGAAAGAAAATTAGGACCCTTATAGGATACCACATCAAGGAAATTGACCTCTGACTCGTGGACCGTGAATTTAATTTTAATGGACGCTTGGTGTGCATTCAATGATCCCGTGAACGCGATGAAATCCTCCATTGTGTGAGTCCACACACCCCAAATGTCATCTAAAAACCTGTAGTAGGCAAACGGCTTTTTTTCTGCCGCATCCAATGCAGTCTCTTCCCAATCTGCCATGAAGATATTGGCATAAGATGGTGCGAATTTTTTACCCATAGCGGTGCCCTTTACTTGTAGATAAAATTTAGAGTCAAATTCAAAGTCATTTTTGGTCAAATTAATTTCGAGTAATTTTAAAATGTAATCATCTGGTCTTTTGGAGTCTGGAAATTTTTCCATGAATTTTTTAACCGCTTCTAGGCCTACTGTGGTTTCAATATTTGTGTATAGACTGTCAATATCGATTGTGAACAAAAGGGCATCCGAGGGAATTTTTAAACTGCCAATTTTAGAAATGAAGTCATAGGTGTCTTTTAGATAACTGGGGTGTCTGACAGAGAGAGGGTGAAGAAAATGCTCAAGAAACTCTGCAATGTAATAGGTTTCACTATTGCAGTCTGAGACGATCGGTCTCCCTGGGGGCACTTGATAAGGAATACTCCAATTCTTAGGTTCTTTATGAATTTTAGGGAGTAAGTATAACCTTCTGGGTCTAGGAAGACTGTCTCCTATCAAATACTCTTTTTGTGCCCCATTAATAATTTTCTTCAAACACATTTCTTCTAAAATTTCTCTAACCTCACCAATGGTCTCTGTAAATATCGGTTCTTCTAACATTCGATAATGTTCGCTCACAGCTAATTGTCTGTTGGCCTCAAAGATGTACTGTTCTCTGTCCATGATCACCGTTGAGCTTCCCTTGTCTGCTGGTTTCAAAACAATATCCCTATTTCTTTGTAAGCTTAATAATGCTTTTCTTTCTCTTTCCGACATGTTAGTCTTTTCTTTTAAACCCCAATTAATGTGTTTGTAAGCATATAAATCAGCTGTAATCAGCTTAGATGTTTCTTTGGGCAGACTGGACAGAGCAGGTGTCCAGTCTGAGGGATGAGTAAAAGGAAGTTTCTTTTTTGTGCTTTTCTTCCCTTCAAAAAAAGTTTCTAATTTAATTCTCCGATGGTATGCTTGTAGATCTCTTAGAAGCTCAATTCTTTGTGTTTTGAAACCTAGTGGGGTGGGAATGAAAGAAAGTCCCTTTGAGAGTGCTAATTTTTGTTCACTGCTGAGAGCCAACGACCGCGAAAGGTTGACGATGAGTTTATTGGAGTCCCCTATTGGGCTTGTGCTGGATGACAGTTTAAAGATGTCATCCAGAGGTCAAGAATCGCCTTCGCTGTCGTTGGTCTCCAATGGACCCCATCGTTCTCAACATGAAAGAGTGCAGGAGGAAGTAAAGGAATGAAGCTCAAGTGATTTTTGATGTGTGTGTTGAGGTGCTCTAAGATACTCTGTTCGCCCTGGGGGAGTGTTCTAGAAAAATTAATCATTGGGAAGAGAATCTCCGTCTCGGGGATTCTCTTTTTGATGATGGCGTACACCCTCTGTAACTCGGTTGTGGCCGTCATGCGGTACCTCTGCTGTCTATTGTTTAATCCAAATGCCACAATCATTTTGTCTGGCATGGTTTCAAAGACCGCTTTCTCAATTAAGGTACCCGCATGATGGATTTTGGCCCCAGGATAGCTCTCAATTTGTAAATCAGGGCAATTGGACGCCGGGAATCTCGCTAGGTTTGAGTCTCCGATTATAACGAATTTTTTGTTGATTTTCAGACTCCAATCAGTTAATTTGCGCCTCGTGTTAATGTGTCGATTAGGTAACCCTAATGGAGAGGAAGACAGCCTAGGGGCTCTGCTGGCGGAGCCCAGTGTTTTTGGTGTTGTGGGCCTAAATATGGGTGCTAGTCTAGGCAGTTCAGGTGACGAATTTTCTGAGTCTGTTTCCCGGTTGTCCGATACCCCGATTTGTTGAGCAGCTTCCTCTAAGAAACCCGAGAGTAAGGCCGATGGGCCGAGTGGCTGGTCAGAGTGTTCTGAAAAAAGTAGGTCACTCGAGTGAGTTGAGCCCTCTTTTTGGAAAGGACAGGGGTAAGAGTCCTCCTCGCTGGCGGGCGCTAAAAGGGCCACCACAGGTTCCTCCGTCCGCTGGGGGTCGGTGGGACTCGAACCCCGAACCACCTCAGCAGGGGTAGGGGCCTGTGTGGTCTCCCCCAGGGGGGGCACAGAGTCTTTACAATGTTTCTCTTTACGGTTCTTCTTGCTCGGTCTTTGGTCAAGAGGGAGAGTCTCTATGAGTTGGATGAGAGGGAGCTCTGATTGAGGCTCTGTCTCTCGCAAACTCTCCAACACTTGGACCTGAGGGGGTACAACGGCCTCTATGGCCTGTGGCTCGACAACCTGTGTGGGTTGGAGCAATCCTCGAGGATCTGCTCGAGGGACCGCTTCATCAAGCGTCCAATCCCCTCTCGTTAAAAGACCCGGTGAAGTTTGAACTTCAATTGCGTTCGTAATCATGGGGGGTCGAATCAGTGAGTCAGCCATTGTCCGTGTTGGTGTTTGTGTTTCTCTGTGTGGTGTTTCTGTAACTCGTGGTGGTGTTCTCGAGATGTTAGTGGTCTGTGCGGGGGTGTGTCTCCCCCCAGCCACCACCTCTGCGTAGGTCGGGGCCCGCGCCATCTCTGCTGCAAATGCAGAAGAACCTGGCATCTCTGCCATGATGAGGGCTTCCGCCTGCTGTATCGACCCATCAGTGATTCGTGCATAAAAATTCTTCTTAGCCCAGCCAGTAGCTATCTCAAATGCTCTCCGCCACTCGTGGTGGTTACTCAATGTGCGGATGTTTTGTAATGCTTCCTCGATTAAGGTCTCATAATGCTGCTCTAGGATAAGCTGTGTTTCAAATGCCCAGTTTTTGGCATTACCCTCGAGTTTAGTTTTGACCTCTTCACCCGGAAACGCTGGTCTAATCGTGTTAGTGAGTAACCGCGTGAGTCGTTGGAAAGTGACCGGTTGATTGTCTGTAACCTTCGTTGTTACATTGTTCAAGTGGTGTACGAGCCTAATAATGTCGTAGAAGCATTTCATTGTGTTTTTTAGTACTGGCTGGGCTGGAATGTAATCACTCTTTTGTGTGGACGATCGAGTTCTTTCCTCGGTCCGGTCGTTTCTATGAGTAAAATACCGAGGGGTTCTATCTCTGTTCCTTTTCTGAGTGGTAGTATGTCTATCGATCGAGACTTCAATATCTCTAAATTTCCCCCCATGATTTACAAACGAGACTCTTTTGTTGTTGTTATGTTGTTTCGAGTTAGAACGTGGAGGAAAACTGTAAGTAGAACTTCTTCTCTGAAAATGTACCGAGGGTCTCGAATCTTGACGAGAGTGACTAGAGTAACGACTCTGTTTTCGAGGAAGATAGCCATCCTCCTCGACGTTGTCTTCAAAAAATTCGCGCTGTGCGCGTTCATTATGGTCGAAGAGAGGAGGAGTTCTACTTGGTGGTTTTGTCCCACGTCTCTTTCCACTATTGTTTCTACTCTGTCTTTTTCTTTTATTGGTAGGCCTCTGAGAGCCTGCACTCATCACATAATTAATGGGAGGCCTGTTTGGGCCCAAAACCATCTCATAGCGTCTGGGAGGCCTATTTGTAGCTGCAACCATCTCATACCTAATGGGAGGCCTGTTTGGGCCTTCAACCATCTCCAAACGCTCAGAGCGACTGGGAAACCCGTCCGGGTCTTCAACCAGTCTGAACTCCTCATCTTGAAACACATTAGGCCTCTGAGGGGACACAGGCCTGTGTCCTCTGGCCGTGTTTCTGAAATCCCTTCTATTGCGACCATTTCTGTGATCAAACAATTCGGAATTTCTGATCATGTTTCTTCCCCTTTCTGTGGGAAAAACATCTGTATCCCTAGCACGATCCCGTGCATATGAAAGAGGATAATCTGTATCCCTAGCACGATCCCGTGCATTTGAGAGAGAATAATTGTAATTATTAGTTCTGTTCAGAACAGGAGAACTGCTGGAGAGTCTGATTTTGTAGCGTGGAGTGTCTCTCTGTCTCACACGATCATCAAAGACTCTCATCCTCACAGTGTCTCAATTAATCCCAAAATAAAAATATATATAAAAATTATAAAATTAAAAGTGAAGAAGAAGAGTGAAAAAAAATTAATAATGATAATAAAGAAGCCCTCGCGACGTTTCGGTATGTGCTATACCTTCTTCAGGCGGGCATATGTAACAGAAAATCAAAATGAGAAAAATATATCTTATATATATATATATATACTAAAGAAGTATCATATAATATGTAAGATATATTTAATAATAAAGTTGTTTTTGAGTAGTTTTCTTCTTGGAAATCGAACAGAAAATCAAAATGAGAAAAATATATCTTACATGTATATATAATAAAGAAGTATCATACAATATGCAAGATATATTTAATAATAAAGTTGTTTTTGAGTAATTTTCCTTTTGGAAATCGACGTTGAAGAGAGAGCAAAATTGTATCTGCACAACCACAAAGTGAAGTGAGAGGAGTGTGCACGCGCAAATGCGCGTCGCCTTATATAGATTCCTGTTTTGAAAAAAACTTAACGTTCACGAGCCGGCTAATTAAGCTTTAAAAAGACTAAAACAGAAATCCAACTCGGCGAATTAGTAGAAAGTAAGTATAAAAACAATTGTAAAAAAAGATTTTTGCGAAAAAAGTTTATATAAGAGAGTTATGTCGAATTATTGTGAAACTAGGTCACTCTCTCTTATGCACCCGGTCGAGCAAGAGTGAAACTCAACGACTAATCAAGTCAAATGGTGATATAAAATCCAATATTTATTTTAATACTTCAAGAAAGGTATGTGGATGTAGCTGGAGTTGTACTCAATCATGTGGGTGTAAAAATATTCTTGTATGTGTGCTGTGTACGTTGTAATTAATTTTTAAAGTACTAAACTGTGGGACGACATCGGATGACGTCATCAACATCGTTCGTCCCGAGGAATGTGGCTGTTGTTCACTGAAATGAGTATTTATTTAGACCACAAATCCACATATTTTTATTCCTAAATCATGTTTCACATAATCCTAAGATCTTAATCAGTTGTTATTATGATAAAGTGATCTGATTTAAGAGGAAACTCATTTTGTTTTTTAAGATTTCTAAAGTATGTGCTTCAAAATGTTTATTTTAAAATTCTTAATTATGTATCTAAAGTGGGAATTTCTCCTTTTGGATCATTTTGGATTCTGTGAAGTAATTTATTTATCCAATTGAACTTGTATGTGTATGTAGTGAATATTTTGTTGAATTATTAATCTAGTCTCAAACTGGATTGAGTTGTTCTTAACTTCCAATCCATCTTTTAAACTTAAAATCTGTCTTTTTTTAACCTTAGATGTACTTTTTGGATTTTTACATGTATGTGTGTGTATATGAAGAAATATTTTTAACTTTATTATTATTATGGAAGATGGAAAATATGTGGTCTAAATAGGAGTGCCCTCTTTTCGCAAAAATCTAACTTTTCCTTTTTATATGAAATCCTACTCAAAAACAGTGTGGAAAAATCTCAAAGAAACAGTGAAATGTGTAATAGAAATGAGTCAGAGGAATCAAGGAGGGGAAACAAAGGGAAAAGGTCTCCATAGGATTTATTTAGAGATAAATGTCACCAAACACTTTCATATGTCCAACACTTTTAGTGAAGGTTAACTATGGATGTTGTGTTGTATTTATATGTGTTATAAAATAAATGTGTGTATGTATATTTGCATATGTGTACTTTTCCCTCTCCCATCAGAGTAATTCTGTTTTTAGAATATGAAATATGTATTGTAAATTACTATGTATCATAAAACAATCTCCTGTGAGAATGAAATATGGATTTTATGTTCTATCAACATGTGTGTGTATATATATATATGAAAAAATATATATATCTCCATTTATGTGTGTGTATATATGTGTATGTACAAAATTACTCTTCCCGCTCATATCAGAGTCATATCATTTTTAATGTACTTCTTATTTGAAAAAGCATACATGTCTGTACACACTATGGTCTCTACATTTTAACTTTTCTGAGTCTTATTTATTTATGTATTAACTCAAATGTCCAGAATGTAATGATTATGCCATGACACTCCATCTGTTTCCTCACACTGTTTTACTTTGTCCTGCTAACTCTTAGCTCTAACATGACATCTGGAACATAGTAAGCTTTTTTACATTTTTAGTCAACAAACCAGGAAAGGATAGGGGCACGAAACCTCTAGATAGGGCCCGACAAGGGTCACCCAAAGCTCAGAGATGCAGGCACTGGCTAAGTTAGGGGAAATGAAGATCCAAGCCCCAGACCTGAGGTCTGAGTCTGGTTACGCACTGGCCCTACATCAAATGACCACTTTAGGTCTATCCAAGTCGGACCCCAATCCCAAGTGTACGTCCCCACTCAACTTGTGTCTTATTTTGAATTTTGTTATAAACAATAATCTCCTTTTGAGTCTCATTTCGCATACATGTAACCAACCTATCCATCGCCATCTGATAAAGTGTTCTCGTTACAGAGTCCCGGGTTCCTCCCAGGAGGGCTACATCAAACCGGGGTACATTCATTAGGTTTGGACTGGTAGGGGTTAGGGCCGTGTTCCGGGGTACATTCATTAGGTTTGGGACTGGTAGGTGTTAGGGCCGTAGGGTTAGGGTACATTCATTAGGTTTTTGGACTGGTAGGTGTTAGGGCCGTAGCTGAATGTACCTCCCGGGGTTATACCACAGGGTTTACGGATGGTAGGTTTAGGGCTGGCGTGTGTGTATGGCTCTAAAAGAATAGTGTCCAGTTAGAAAATGGCTAAGAGTGTAGCACAAAGTAGAAAGAGTTGGAAAGGATAGTAGAAAAAATCTCTCAAGTCTAAGTCTCATTTAGGCCCCTTGGATATTGGGTGTCCAAACGTTTAATCCACTTGCTTTCAGCCCTCAAGCGTTCTTTGAGAGACCAACGTGGATTAGTTTGGAGTCCCGTGATCCGAAAGGAGTCTAGACCGTGAACCAAAAAGTGCTGAATCAGGTGCCTACGTTTTTCTATTTTATGCATTACATTATGTGCATGTTGGTAAGCCCTGACTCGAAGCTCATTCTTGGTTTGGCCTACATACTGTTTCCGGCATTTGAGACAATAGACTAGATAAATACAATTCACACACTCATGTGACAGAGAATGAGGCAATTTAAAAATCTGGCCGTTGAATCTGTTCTTGACCCACAATAATGGTGTATAGTATTTGCATTTACCCAAGCGGCCCTTACAGAGAGGTTTGGAGAGTTTGCTTCGTACCAAGAGATCTGAGATGTTTTTATTTCTTCTGTAGGCTGCAATGGGTTTGTGTTGTTGTAGATACTTTGTGGGTGTCATGAACTGTAGAAAATTAGATTTTACGGCCAGATTGAGCTGTGTGCTGGGACTCGAGAAATGCGACACCAAGGGGATGATTTTGTTCCTGTTCAACGTGTCCATGTCGGCTAGAGGTTTGGGTTTATCAAACGTTCTGAGCGTGTGCCTTAGAAAAGAACGTGAGTATCCACGTTTTCTGAGTGCTTGAAAAAGAGTGTTTGTAGCAGAAAGGAAAGAGTTATGTTCCGTGCAAATACGTTTGAATCTCAGTAATTGAGATTTCACAATTCCCTTAAAAGTGTGTTTTGGGTGAAAGCTGTGTTTGTGCAAGAGTGCGTGTGTGTCAGTCTCTTTAAAGAACACTTTAAAATCCAATTTCCCAGAGGAAAGAAAATTAGGACCCTTATAGGATACCACATCAAGGAAATTGACCTCTGACTCGTGGACCGTGAATTTAATTTTAATGGACGCTTGGTGTGCATTCAATGATCCCGTGAACGCGATGAAATCCTCCATTGTGTGAGTCCACACACCCCAAATGTCATCTAAAAACCTGTAGTAGGCAAACGGCTTTTTTTCTGCCGCATCCAATGCAGTCTCTTCCCAATCTGCCATGAAGATATTGGCATAAGATGGTGCGAATTTTTTACCCATAGCGGTGCCCTTTACTTGTAGATAAAATTTAGAGTCAAATTCAAAGTCATTTTTGGTCAAATTAATTTCGAGTAATTTTAAAATGTAATCATCTGGTCTTTTGGAGTCTGGAAATTTTTCCATGAATTTTTTAACCGCTTCTAGGCCTACTGTGGTTTCAATATTTGTGTATAGACTGTCAATATCGATTGTGAACAAAAGGGCATCCGAGGGAATTTTTAAACTGCCAATTTTAGAAATGAAGTCATAGGTGTCTTTTAGATAACTGGGGTGTCTGACAGAGAGAGGGTGAAGAAAATGCTCAAGAAACTCTGCAATGTAATAGGTTTCACTATTGCAGTCTGAGACGATCGGTCTCCCTGGGGGCACTTGATAAGGAATACTCCAATTCTTAGGTTCTTTATGAATTTTAGGGAGTAAGTATAACCTTCTGGGTCTAGGAAGACTGTCTCCTATCAAATACTCTTTTTGTGCCCCATTAATAATTTTCTTCAAACACATTTCTTCTAAAATTTCTCTAACCTCACCAATGGTCTCTGTAAATATCGGTTCTTCTAACATTCGATAATGTTCGCTCACAGCTAATTGTCTGTTGGCCTCAAAGATGTACTGTTCTCTGTCCATGATCACCGTTGAGCTTCCCTTGTCTGCTGGTTTCAAAACAATATCCCTATTTCTTTGTAAGCTTAATAATGCTTTTCTTTCTCTTTCCGACATGTTAGTCTTTTCTTTTAAACCCCAATTAATGTGTTTGTAAGCATATAAATCAGCTGTAATCAGCTTAGATGTTTCTTTGGGCAGACTGGACAGAGCAGGTGTCCAGTCTGAGGGATGAGTAAAAGGAAGTTTCTTTTTTGTGCTTTTCTTCCCTTCAAAAAAAGTTTCTAATTTAATTCTCCGATGGTATGCTTGTAGATCTCTTAGAAGCTCAATTCTTTGTGTTTTGAAACCTAGTGGGGTGGGAATGAAAGAAAGTCCCTTTGAGAGTGCTAATTTTTGTTCACTGCTGAGAGCCAACGACCGCGAAAGGTTGACGATGAGTTTATTGGAGTCCCCTATTGGGCTTGTGCTGGATGACAGTTTAAAGATGTCATCCAGAGGTCAAGAATCGCCTTCGCTGTCGTTGGTCTCCAATGGACCCCATCGTTCTCAACATGAAAGAGTGCAGGAGGAAGTAAAGGAATGAAGCTCAAGTGATTTTTGATGTGTGTGTTGAGGTGCTCTAAGATACTCTGTTCGCCCTGGGGGAGTGTTCTAGAAAAATTAATCATTGGGAAGAGAATCTCCGTCTCGGGGATTCTCTTTTTGATGATGGCGTACACCCTCTGTAACTCGGTTGTGGCCGTCATGCGGTACCTCTGCTGTCTATTGTTTAATCCAAATGCCACAATCATTTTGTCTGGCATGGTTTCAAAGACCGCTTTCTCAATTAAGGTACCCGCATGATGGATTTTGGCCCCAGGATAGCTCTCAATTTGTAAATCAGGGCAATTGGACGCCGGGAATCTCGCTAGGTTTGAGTCTCCGATTATAACGAATTTTTTGTTGATTTTCAGACTCCAATCAGTTAATTTGCGCCTCGTGTTAATGTGTCGATTAGGTAACCCTAATGGAGAGGAAGACAGCCTAGGGGCTCTGCTGGCGGAGCCCAGTGTTTTTGGTGTTGTGGGCCTAAATATGGGTGCTAGTCTAGGCAGTTCAGGTGACGAATTTTCTGAGTCTGTTTCCCGGTTGTCCGATACCCCGATTTGTTGAGCAGCTTCCTCTAAGAAACCCGAGAGTAAGGCCGATGGGCCGAGTGGCTGGTCAGAGTGTTCTGAAAAAAGTAGGTCACTCGAGTGAGTTGAGCCCTCTTTTTGGAAAGGACAGGGGTAAGAGTCCTCCTCGCTGGCGGGCGCTAAAAGGGCCACCACAGGTTCCTCCGTCCGCTGGGGGTCGGTGGGACTCGAACCCCGAACCACCTCAGCAGGGGTAGGGGCCTGTGTGGTCTCCCCCAGGGGGGGCACAGAGTCTTTACAATGTTTCTCTTTACGGTTCTTCTTGCTCGGTCTTTGGTCAAGAGGGAGAGTCTCTATGAGTTGGATGAGAGGGAGCTCTGATTGAGGCTCTGTCTCTCGCAAACTCTCCAACACTTGGACCTGAGGGGGTACAACGGCCTCTATGGCCTGTGGCTCGACAACCTGTGTGGGTTGGAGCAATCCTCGAGGATCTGCTCGAGGGACCGCTTCATCAAGCGTCCAATCCCCTCTCGTTAAAAGACCCGGTGAAGTTTGAACTTCAATTGCGTTCGTAATCATGGGGGGTCGAATCAGTGAGTCAGCCATTGTCCGTGTTGGTGTTTGTGTTTCTCTGTGTGGTGTTTCTGTAACTCGTGGTGGTGTTCTCGAGATGTTAGTGGTCTGTGCGGGGGTGTGTCTCCCCCCAGCCACCACCTCTGCGTAGGTCGGGGCCCGCGCCATCTCTGCTGCAAATGCAGAAGAACCTGGCATCTCTGCCATGATGAGGGCTTCCGCCTGCTGTATCGACCCATCAGTGATTCGTGCATAAAAATTCTTCTTAGCCCAGCCAGTAGCTATCTCAAATGCTCTCCGCCACTCGTGGTGGTTACTCAATGTGCGGATGTTTTGTAATGCTTCCTCGATTAAGGTCTCATAATGCTGCTCTAGGATAAGCTGTGTTTCAAATGCCCAGTTTTTGGCATTACCCTCGAGTTTAGTTTTGACCTCTTCACCCGGAAACGCTGGTCTAATCGTGTTAGTGAGTAACCGCGTGAGTCGTTGGAAAGTGACCGGTTGATTGTCTGTAACCTTCGTTGTTACATTGTTCAAGTGGTGTACGAGCCTAATAATGTCGTAGAAGCATTTCATTGTGTTTTTTAGTACTGGCTGGGCTGGAATGTAATCACTCTTTTGTGTGGACGATCGAGTTCTTTCCTCGGTCCGGTCGTTTCTATGAGTAAAATACCGAGGGGTTCTATCTCTGTTCCTTTTCTGAGTGGTAGTATGTCTATCGATCGAGACTTCAATATCTCTAAATTTCCCCCCATGATTTACAAACGAGACTCTTTTGTTGTTGTTATGTTGTTTCGAGTTAGAACGTGGAGGAAAACTGTAAGTAGAACTTCTTCTCTGAAAATGTACCGAGGGTCTCGAATCTTGACGAGAGTGACTAGAGTAACGACTCTGTTTTCGAGGAAGATAGCCATCCTCCTCGACGTTGTCTTCAAAAAATTCGCGCTGTGCGCGTTCATTATGGTCGAAGAGAGGAGGAGTTCTACTTGGTGGTTTTGTCCCACGTCTCTTTCCACTATTGTTTCTACTCTGTCTTTTTCTTTTATTGGTAGGCCTCTGAGAGCCTGCACTCATCACATAATTAATGGGAGGCCTGTTTGGGCCCAAAACCATCTCATAGCGTCTGGGAGGCCTATTTGTAGCTGCAACCATCTCATACCTAATGGGAGGCCTGTTTGGGCCTTCAACCATCTCCAAACGCTCAGAGCGACTGGGAAACCCGTCCGGGTCTTCAACCAGTCTGAACTCCTCATCTTGAAACACATTAGGCCTCTGAGGGGACACAGGCCTGTGTCCTCTGGCCGTGTTTCTGAAATCCCTTCTATTGCGACCATTTCTGTGATCAAACAATTCGGAATTTCTGATCATGTTTCTTCCCCTTTCTGTGGGAAAAACATCTGTATCCCTAGCACGATCCCGTGCATATGAAAGAGGATAATCTGTATCCCTAGCACGATCCCGTGCATTTGAGAGAGAATAATTGTAATTATTAGTTCTGTTCAGAACAGGAGAACTGCTGGAGAGTCTGATTTTGTAGCGTGGAGTGTCTCTCTGTCTCACACGATCATCAAAGACTCTCATCCTCACAGTGTCTCAATTAATCCCAAAATAAAAATATATATAAAAATTATAAAATTAAAAGTGAAGAAGAAGAGTGAAAAAAAATTAATAATGATAATAAAGAAGCCCTCGCGACGTTTCGGTATGTGCTATACCTTCTTCAGGCGGGCATATGTAACAGAAAATCAAAATGAGAAAAATATATCTTATATATATATATATATACTAAAGAAGTATCATATAATATGTAAGATATATTTAATAATAAAGTTGTTTTTGAGTAGTTTTCTTCTTGGAAATCGAACAGAAAATCAAAATGAGAAAAATATATCTTACATGTATATATAATAAAGAAGTATCATACAATATGCAAGATATATTTAATAATAAAGTTGTTTTTGAGTAATTTTCCTTTTGGAAATCGACGTTGAAGAGAGAGCAAAATTGTATCTGCACAACCACAAAGTGAAGTGAGAGGAGTGTGCACGCGCAAATGCGCGTCGCCTTATATAGATTCCTGTTTTGAAAAAAACTTAACGTTCACGAGCCGGCTAATTAAGCTTTAAAAAGACTAAAACAGAAATCCAACTCGGCGAATTAGTAGAAAGTAAGTATAAAAACAATTGTAAAAAAAGATTTTTGCGAAAAAAGTTTATATAAGAGAGTTATGTCGAATTATTGTGAAACTAGGTCACTCTCTCTTATGCACCCGGTCGAGCAAGAGTGAAACTCAACGACTAATCAAGTCAAATGGTGATATAAAATCCAATATTTATTTTAATACTTCAAGAAAGGTATGTGGATGTAGCTGGAGTTGTACTCAATCATGTGGGTGTAAAAATATTCTTGTATGTGTGCTGTGTACGTTGTAATTAATTTTTAAAGTACTAAACTGTGGGACGACATCGGATGACGTCATCAACATCGTTCGTCCCGAGGAATGTGGCTGTTGTTCACTGAAATGAGTATTTATTTAGACCACAAATCCACATATTTTTATTCCTAAATCATGTTTCACATAATCCTAAGATCTTAATCAGTTGTTATTATGATAAAGTGATCTGATTTAAGAGGAAACTCATTTTGTTTTTTAAGATTTCTAAAGTATGTGCTTCAAAATGTTTATTTTAAAATTCTTAATTATGTATCTAAAGTGGGAATTTCTCCTTTTGGATCATTTTGGATTCTGTGAAGTAATTTATTTATCCAATTGAACTTGTATGTGTATGTAGTGAATATTTTGTTGAATTATTAATCTAGTCTCAAACTGGATTGAGTTGTTCTTAACTTCCAATCCATCTTTTAAACTTAAAATCTGTCTTTTTTTAACCTTAGATGTACTTTTTGGATTTTTACATGTATGTGTGTGTATATGAAGAAATATTTTTAACTTTATTATTATTATGGAAGATGGAAAATATGTGGTCTAAATAGGAGTGCCCTCTTTTCGCAAAAATCTAACTTTTCCTTTTTATATGAAATCCTACTCAAAAACAGTGTGGAAAAATCTCAAAGAAACAGTGAAATGTGTAATAGAAATGAGTCAGAGGAATCAAGGAGGGGAAACAAAGGGAAAAGGTCTCCATAGGATTTATTTAGAGATAAATGTCACCAAACACTTTCATATGTCCAACACTTTTAGTGAAGGTTAACTATGGATGTTGTGTTGTATTTATATGTGTTATAAAATAAATGTGTGTATGTATATTTGCATATGTGTACTTTTCCCTCTCCCATCAGAGTAATTCTGTTTTTAGAATATGAAATATGTATTGTAAATTACTATGTATCATAAAACAATCTCCTGTGAGAATGAAATATGGATTTTATGTTCTATCAACATGTGTGTGTATATATATATATGAAAAAATATATATATCTCCATTTATGTGTGTGTATATATGTGTATGTACAAAATTACTCTTCCCGCTCATATCAGAGTCATATCATTTTTAATGTACTTCTTATTTGAAAAAGCATACATGTCTGTACACACTATGGTCTCTACATTTTAACTTTTCTGAGTCTTATTTATTTATGTATTAACTCAAATGTCCAGAATGTAATGATTATGCCATGACACTCCATCTGTTTCCTCACACTGTTTTACTTTGTCCTGCTAACTCTTAGCTCTAACATGACATCTGGAACATAGTAAGCTTTTTTACATTTTTAGTCAACAAACCAGGAAAGGATAGGGGCACGAAACCTCTAGATAGGGCCCGACAAGGGTCACCCAAAGCTCAGAGATGCAGGCACTGGCTAAGTTAGGGGAAATGAAGATCCAAGCCCCAGACCTGAGGTCTGAGTCTGGTTACGCACTGGCCCTACATCAAATGACCACTTTAGGTCTATCCAAGTCGGACCCCAATCCCAAGTGTACGTCCCCACTCAACTTGTGTCTTATTTTGAATTTTGTTATAAACAATAATCTCCTTTTGAGTCTCATTTCGCATACATGTAACCAACCTATCCATCGCCATCTGATAAAGTGTTCTCGTTACAGAGTCCCGGGTTCCTCCCAGGAGGGCTACATCAAACCGGGGTACATTCATTAGGTTTGGACTGGTAGGGGTTAGGGCCGTGTTCCGGGGTACATTCATTAGGTTTGGGACTGGTAGGTGTTAGGGCCGTAGGGTTAGGGTACATTCATTAGGTTTTTGGACTGGTAGGTGTTAGGGCCGTAGCTGAATGTACCTCCCGGGGTTATACCACAGGGTTTACGGATGGTAGGTTTAGGGCTGGCGTGTGTGTATGGCTCTAAAAGAATAGTGTCCAGTTAGAAAATGGCTAAGAGTGTAGCACAAAGTAGAAAGAGTTGGAAAGGATAGTAGAAAAAATCTCTCAAGTCTAAGTCTCATTTAGGCCCCTTGGATATTGGGTGTCCAAACGTTTAATCCACTTGCTTTCAGCCCTCAAGCGTTCTTTGAGAGACCAACGTGGATTAGTTTGGAGTCCCGTGATCCGAAAGGAGTCTAGACCGTGAACCAAAAAGTGCTGAATCAGGTGCCTACGTTTTTCTATTTTATGCATTACATTATGTGCATGTTGGTAAGCCCTGACTCGAAGCTCATTCTTGGTTTGGCCTACATACTGTTTCCGGCATTTGAGACAATAGACTAGATAAATACAATTCACACACTCATGTGACAGAGAATGAGGCAATTTAAAAATCTGGCCGTTGAATCTGTTCTTGACCCACAATAATGGTGTATAGTATTTGCATTTACCCAAGCGGCCCTTACAGAGAGGTTTGGAGAGTTTGCTTCGTACCAAGAGATCTGAGATGTTTTTATTTCTTCTGTAGGCTGCAATGGGTTTGTGTTGTTGTAGATACTTTGTGGGTGTCATGAACTGTAGAAAATTAGATTTTACGGCCAGATTGAGCTGTGTGCTGGGACTCGAGAAATGCGACACCAAGGGGATGATTTTGTTCCTGTTCAACGTGTCCATGTCGGCTAGAGGTTTGGGTTTATCAAACGTTCTGAGCGTGTGCCTTAGAAAAGAACGTGAGTATCCACGTTTTCTGAGTGCTTGAAAAAGAGTGTTTGTAGCAGAAAGGAAAGAGTTATGTTCCGTGCAAATACGTTTGAATCTCAGTAATTGAGATTTCACAATTCCCTTAAAAGTGTGTTTTGGGTGAAAGCTGTGTTTGTGCAAGAGTGCGTGTGTGTCAGTCTCTTTAAAGAACACTTTAAAATCCAATTTCCCAGAGGAAAGAAAATTAGGACCCTTATAGGATACCACATCAAGGAAATTGACCTCTGACTCGTGGACCGTGAATTTAATTTTAATGGACGCTTGGTGTGCATTCAATGATCCCGTGAACGCGATGAAATCCTCCATTGTGTGAGTCCACACACCCCAAATGTCATCTAAAAACCTGTAGTAGGCAAACGGCTTTTTTTCTGCCGCATCCAATGCAGTCTCTTCCCAATCTGCCATGAAGATATTGGCATAAGATGGTGCGAATTTTTTACCCATAGCGGTGCCCTTTACTTGTAGATAAAATTTAGAGTCAAATTCAAAGTCATTTTTGGTCAAATTAATTTCGAGTAATTTTAAAATGTAATCATCTGGTCTTTTGGAGTCTGGAAATTTTTCCATGAATTTTTTAACCGCTTCTAGGCCTACTGTGGTTTCAATATTTGTGTATAGACTGTCAATATCGATTGTGAACAAAAGGGCATCCGAGGGAATTTTTAAACTGCCAATTTTAGAAATGAAGTCATAGGTGTCTTTTAGATAACTGGGGTGTCTGACAGAGAGAGGGTGAAGAAAATGCTCAAGAAACTCTGCAATGTAATAGGTTTCACTATTGCAGTCTGAGACGATCGGTCTCCCTGGGGGCACTTGATAAGGAATACTCCAATTCTTAGGTTCTTTATGAATTTTAGGGAGTAAGTATAACCTTCTGGGTCTAGGAAGACTGTCTCCTATCAAATACTCTTTTTGTGCCCCATTAATAATTTTCTTCAAACACATTTCTTCTAAAATTTCTCTAACCTCACCAATGGTCTCTGTAAATATCGGTTCTTCTAACATTCGATAATGTTCGCTCACAGCTAATTGTCTGTTGGCCTCAAAGATGTACTGTTCTCTGTCCATGATCACCGTTGAGCTTCCCTTGTCTGCTGGTTTCAAAACAATATCCCTATTTCTTTGTAAGCTTAATAATGCTTTTCTTTCTCTTTCCGACATGTTAGTCTTTTCTTTTAAACCCCAATTAATGTGTTTGTAAGCATATAAATCAGCTGTAATCAGCTTAGATGTTTCTTTGGGCAGACTGGACAGAGCAGGTGTCCAGTCTGAGGGATGAGTAAAAGGAAGTTTCTTTTTTGTGCTTTTCTTCCCTTCAAAAAAAGTTTCTAATTTAATTCTCCGATGGTATGCTTGTAGATCTCTTAGAAGCTCAATTCTTTGTGTTTTGAAACCTAGTGGGGTGGGAATGAAAGAAAGTCCCTTTGAGAGTGCTAATTTTTGTTCACTGCTGAGAGCCAACGACCGCGAAAGGTTGACGATGAGTTTATTGGAGTCCCCTATTGGGCTTGTGCTGGATGACAGTTTAAAGATGTCATCCAGAGGTCAAGAATCGCCTTCGCTGTCGTTGGTCTCCAATGGACCCCATCGTTCTCAACATGAAAGAGTGCAGGAGGAAGTAAAGGAATGAAGCTCAAGTGATTTTTGATGTGTGTGTTGAGGTGCTCTAAGATACTCTGTTCGCCCTGGGGGAGTGTTCTAGAAAAATTAATCATTGGGAAGAGAATCTCCGTCTCGGGGATTCTCTTTTTGATGATGGCGTACACCCTCTGTAACTCGGTTGTGGCCGTCATGCGGTACCTCTGCTGTCTATTGTTTAATCCAAATGCCACAATCATTTTGTCTGGCATGGTTTCAAAGACCGCTTTCTCAATTAAGGTACCCGCATGATGGATTTTGGCCCCAGGATAGCTCTCAATTTGTAAATCAGGGCAATTGGACGCCGGGAATCTCGCTAGGTTTGAGTCTCCGATTATAACGAATTTTTTGTTGATTTTCAGACTCCAATCAGTTAATTTGCGCCTCGTGTTAATGTGTCGATTAGGTAACCCTAATGGAGAGGAAGACAGCCTAGGGGCTCTGCTGGCGGAGCCCAGTGTTTTTGGTGTTGTGGGCCTAAATATGGGTGCTAGTCTAGGCAGTTCAGGTGACGAATTTTCTGAGTCTGTTTCCCGGTTGTCCGATACCCCGATTTGTTGAGCAGCTTCCTCTAAGAAACCCGAGAGTAAGGCCGATGGGCCGAGTGGCTGGTCAGAGTGTTCTGAAAAAAGTAGGTCACTCGAGTGAGTTGAGCCCTCTTTTTGGAAAGGACAGGGGTAAGAGTCCTCCTCGCTGGCGGGCGCTAAAAGGGCCACCACAGGTTCCTCCGTCCGCTGGGGGTCGGTGGGACTCGAACCCCGAACCACCTCAGCAGGGGTAGGGGCCTGTGTGGTCTCCCCCAGGGGGGGCACAGAGTCTTTACAATGTTTCTCTTTACGGTTCTTCTTGCTCGGTCTTTGGTCAAGAGGGAGAGTCTCTATGAGTTGGATGAGAGGGAGCTCTGATTGAGGCTCTGTCTCTCGCAAACTCTCCAACACTTGGACCTGAGGGGGTACAACGGCCTCTATGGCCTGTGGCTCGACAACCTGTGTGGGTTGGAGCAATCCTCGAGGATCTGCTCGAGGGACCGCTTCATCAAGCGTCCAATCCCCTCTCGTTAAAAGACCCGGTGAAGTTTGAACTTCAATTGCGTTCGTAATCATGGGGGGTCGAATCAGTGAGTCAGCCATTGTCCGTGTTGGTGTTTGTGTTTCTCTGTGTGGTGTTTCTGTAACTCGTGGTGGTGTTCTCGAGATGTTAGTGGTCTGTGCGGGGGTGTGTCTCCCCCCAGCCACCACCTCTGCGTAGGTCGGGGCCCGCGCCATCTCTGCTGCAAATGCAGAAGAACCTGGCATCTCTGCCATGATGAGGGCTTCCGCCTGCTGTATCGACCCATCAGTGATTCGTGCATAAAAATTCTTCTTAGCCCAGCCAGTAGCTATCTCAAATGCTCTCCGCCACTCGTGGTGGTTACTCAATGTGCGGATGTTTTGTAATGCTTCCTCGATTAAGGTCTCATAATGCTGCTCTAGGATAAGCTGTGTTTCAAATGCCCAGTTTTTGGCATTACCCTCGAGTTTAGTTTTGACCTCTTCACCCGGAAACGCTGGTCTAATCGTGTTAGTGAGTAACCGCGTGAGTCGTTGGAAAGTGACCGGTTGATTGTCTGTAACCTTCGTTGTTACATTGTTCAAGTGGTGTACGAGCCTAATAATGTCGTAGAAGCATTTCATTGTGTTTTTTAGTACTGGCTGGGCTGGAATGTAATCACTCTTTTGTGTGGACGATCGAGTTCTTTCCTCGGTCCGGTCGTTTCTATGAGTAAAATACCGAGGGGTTCTATCTCTGTTCCTTTTCTGAGTGGTAGTATGTCTATCGATCGAGACTTCAATATCTCTAAATTTCCCCCCATGATTTACAAACGAGACTCTTTTGTTGTTGTTATGTTGTTTCGAGTTAGAACGTGGAGGAAAACTGTAAGTAGAACTTCTTCTCTGAAAATGTACCGAGGGTCTCGAATCTTGACGAGAGTGACTAGAGTAACGACTCTGTTTTCGAGGAAGATAGCCATCCTCCTCGACGTTGTCTTCAAAAAATTCGCGCTGTGCGCGTTCATTATGGTCGAAGAGAGGAGGAGTTCTACTTGGTGGTTTTGTCCCACGTCTCTTTCCACTATTGTTTCTACTCTGTCTTTTTCTTTTATTGGTAGGCCTCTGAGAGCCTGCACTCATCACATAATTAATGGGAGGCCTGTTTGGGCCCAAAACCATCTCATAGCGTCTGGGAGGCCTATTTGTAGCTGCAACCATCTCATACCTAATGGGAGGCCTGTTTGGGCCTTCAACCATCTCCAAACGCTCAGAGCGACTGGGAAACCCGTCCGGGTCTTCAACCAGTCTGAACTCCTCATCTTGAAACACATTAGGCCTCTGAGGGGACACAGGCCTGTGTCCTCTGGCCGTGTTTCTGAAATCCCTTCTATTGCGACCATTTCTGTGATCAAACAATTCGGAATTTCTGATCATGTTTCTTCCCCTTTCTGTGGGAAAAACATCTGTATCCCTAGCACGATCCCGTGCATATGAAAGAGGATAATCTGTATCCCTAGCACGATCCCGTGCATTTGAGAGAGAATAATTGTAATTATTAGTTCTGTTCAGAACAGGAGAACTGCTGGAGAGTCTGATTTTGTAGCGTGGAGTGTCTCTCTGTCTCACACGATCATCAAAGACTCTCATCCTCAC
>JAJAQA010000079.1:0-72941 GCA_021464565.1 Rutilus rutilus | reverse complement strand
TCTGGTCAGCTACGTCGTTATTCATGTTGTTGAACATACTATTTTACTATACAAAGATAAGGTGGTTAATTGGAAGGAATGATGAATCACATTGTCTTTTGAGTCAAATCCGATATCGGATTACTAGTATTTCTTTCGTCAACAAAAATTATAACTAAATATTGTCGTCAACGAACCACGTGACGAAAACAAGACGCAACGTAAATGCTGGTCATGTGACAATAACTATAATTAAATGTATAATGCAATATTGTTGACGAATAAAAACGAGACTAAATGTGGTTTACAAAATAAAAACTATGTTAAAATGTCTCTTCATTTTCGTTGACCAAAACGAGATGAAATGTTATGACGCTATTTCGTCTTGTTTAGTCACATTATTATTATTATTATTATTTTGCAGTATTTCTGTTTCCCGTGTCTCACTTCAGGGGCTGCATCAGGGCGCACTGCGCAGACGACGTCACTTCCTCAAGCCCCACTCGCGGCATTATTTAGAAGATGCAGCTGCGGTGAGTTAGCGTAAACGACAACAAACAAAGTTAAGTCTGACGCCCGTTTCACACATAGGGCCCGATTTTAACGATCTGAAACACAAGTATCAAGCGCGAAACGCAAGTAACTTTGTGGCCGGGTCTTGGGCGCTGTTGCTATTATACCGGCGGGATAAATTACTCTTGCGCTCAACGCAAATCTAAAATGTGTTGGTCTGCAGTAGCTTCATTACTCATAGGTGTGGTTTGGGCGTAACGTGAAATAAACCAATCAGAGCGTCATCTCACATTCACTTTAAGAGCAGACGCGCTTATTCTATAGCGGATTCCTATTATAACGGTGGATTTGCCAGACGCGCGCCAGCAGCGATTCACAGCCGAGGAGACCGACGTTCTCGTCAGGGCCGTAAAACACAGAGAAGTGACATTGGGGATGGAGAAACACACCCAAATTAACTTCGGTTAAACAGGCGTATGATAATTTGGGTAAATGTGTAAACTAGAAGTATGCTTTTATAATTATCTATCTATCTATCTATCTATCATAATGTATGATTTGCAAAAATGAAAACGGCTGCTTCTGTGTGAGAGAATCAAAGTGTATGTGCGTTGTGCACACGCTACATTGATTATGGCCAAGCATGCGCCCTTAAAATAGCATAAGAATAACATGTGCAACGCGCCACTGACTTTAAACTAGATTTTTTCAGTTAGTGGCGGAATTGTTTTCTAAACGTGCAAAATAGCATGAGGGAACGTTTGCGCCGGAACACGCCGCCTCTTTGCGCTGAACCGCCCCCGGGAGCGCAAGTGTATTTCTTAGTTAACCGACGTGCGTCTGTGGAGGGAAAAGTCAGCTGTGCGCGGGTGCAAAATAGGAATGATACATGCGTCGGTGTACAAAGTCAATTGCGCTGGGTGCAAGATAGGGCCCATACTCCGTGTGCAGTGCATATGCGGTGCAGGAGCAGCACTCGCTATAGTGCTTTCACATATGCTGCGTTTGCAGTGCGTAACTGATCCACGGCTGAACCACAAACACATACTCACTATTTTTATTTCAAATCCAGAAGTTATCAAATACTTTTATTTAAAAAAAGTTTTGTCAGCATTACGATTCTCTTTGTACACACATACTCTTTAATGGTCGTAATTCACTTTTAAGCACAATTTAAACAATGTATTCAATGCACTACTTCTATCTAGATTTATTAGCAAGTGGTAAAATATTTAGCCATATAGTTATATTAAAATGACAAATATTTTAAATTAAAACTTAAAATTGACAAAAACAACCGACTCTCATGCCTTTTCTTTTGCATTTAAATTAATACAGTAAATCTTGGATGTCAGAAAGAACTTGTTTTTCAACCTTCACGAATGAGACGAGTGTTACTTTTCTGTTCACTATTTTCGCTATTTTTCCATAGTGATACACTATATTGACTGGGTTAAATAGAATTGCATTTCTAAAAAGAGACTAAAATACAATTTTCATTGACTAAAACTAGACTAAGGGCGCTTTCACACTTGGTTCGATTGCCTGTTCCTAACCCGAGTTCGATTGCTCCCCCCCTGCCCCCGATGGACTTGTGTTCACATATTATTTGTATCCGAACCGCAGTATGCTTGTGTCATCAAGTTGCAGCTGGTGCGTAATCGTGTTGCTTGGTAATGAATGAAAAGGCGTCAAAATGGATAGAATTGCTCGCTTCACATTTGTTCTTTTTTTTTTTTTAACCTTTGGTTTTGTTTTCAAAGAAAAGATCCAGAAAGAGAAACACATGTGTTTGTCTGCCGCAAAAGTACTAAAATCGTTCCAAAGACAGCGGGCTGTCCGCCGAAGACAATTTTTGCGGAGGCAGCCAGAAATCATCTCTCTGCTTGCAGTGCGTCAATCCCGCTTTTCATCAAGTTAAGTGTATACATGACGAGAATAATTCCTGTTAGTGATCCAGAGCGCGATCCATTTAGACGCCGACAAACTTTATTGCTGCGGATAAAACAATAAACCTCCGCAGAAGCATTCCAGAGGTACTCCGCGAGGAACAAAACATGTTCCAAACATAAAACAGGCTATAACCACCTGACCGTTAGTCCAATTGACTTGAAAATTGGTATGCAGTGTCTTGGTCCAAGGTGCCATGTATGTCTATAAGGACGTTGGCGTATCTCGAAAAACATGGCCGCCATCGACCAATGAAATTTGAGCACCTATTAGACAAGGTTAACGGAGGCCGATCGGAACGAAACTTGATGGGCATGTTCGACTCATGGCCCTAGAGGTCTGTAAGAGTTTTGAAAGAAATCGGCCACTAGTTGGCGCTAATGAGTTTTATGGCTCTGTAATCACGTGGTGTAAAACTTAACAACTTTTGATGCTTTTGTGCTTAAAGTCCTTAAAGGCCTTAACTGCTTGAACCCCGATAAATGCTGCTTGCAGCTTTAATTATTATTATTATTATTATTATTTTCCCCTTAAACTCATCGTGCAGACCAAACCGTAAGAGCTGGAACCTTGAAACTTGGCCAAATGGTAGTCCTCAATTTGGGGAGAACCTATAAAAGTATGACCCCGATTGGCCCATAGGTGGCGCTATAGCAACCAAAAGCGCAAAACTGCTCATAACTACTAGACCGTATGACATAGACTCAAGTGTCTTATATCATTGGAAAGCTGGACGCCTGACGAACAAAACGTATATCTCCGATTTCATTTCCGCCATGATAGATTTTCCGCCATTTTGAATTTTGTCAAAAACCTACTTTTGCGAACTAGTCCTAGGTTTTTCGCCCGATCGGAACCAATCCAGTGCAGAAATGTTCTCTTGAGTCTGAATATCAAAAACTATCGAAAAAAAGTTGAAATTTCGATTCACGGACGCTAAGGGGCGCCAAAACGTACATTGTGGGCAGGGCCTATTTTACTAAAATGGCTATAACTCCAGAAGTAAATGAGGTATCTTCACCAAACTTGGTACACATGTGTAAGAGGTCAATCTGAGGTCACAGTAAAAAAAACCGCGGCGATTGGCCACATGGTGGCGCTATAACATGAAAAAAACATAAAACAGGCTATAACCACCTGACCGTTAGTCCGATTGACTTGAAAATTGGTATGCAGTGTCTTGGTCCAAGGTGCCATGTATGTGTATGAGGACATTGGCGTATCTCAAAAAACATGGCCGCCATCGGCCAATGAAATTTGAGCACCTATTAGACAAGGTTAACGGAGGCCGATCGGAACGAAACTCGATGGGCATGTTCGACTCAAGGCCCTAGAGGTCTGTAAGAATTTTGAAAGAAATCGGCCACTAGTTGGCGCTAACGAGTTTTATGGCTCTGTAATCACGTGGTGTTACAAATATCCACACAATATGCATATCATTTGATAGATCTCCTCATCCTGAACAACTTTGCCTCAAGAACCATTGCTGTCAATCAAACCGTTGATTAAATATTCGCAAACATTTTAAAAACCTACTTTTGCGAACTAGTCCTAGGTTTTTCGCCCGATCGGAACCAGACCAGTCTAGGACAATTCTCTGGCCTCTCTAGATCAAAAACTATCAAAAAAAAGTTGAACTTTTGCATTTGGATGGCTGTAATAGGGTAATTTATAATATGGGCGTGGCAAAATACATTAAAAATCCTATAAATCCTAAATGAAAACTCAGAACTTCACAAAAATCGGTGAGCATATGTGACATAACATCATTAACAAGCCTGCCAAATTTTATGGAGATCGGACGATAGGTGGCGCTATAACTGTTAAAAAGCTTTAAAACCATATATTTCCTATGGTACATTGCCTGTATTGGCTGTAAATGGTCTTTTCCATCTCTGATCATATAATTTTCATATCATAATGTTCAAAACTAGTGCAATACAATTCTCTGGACTCACTAGATCAATAATTGTCAGAAAAAGTTGAACTACTTCATTTGGATAGCTATAATAGGTTCACTTCAAAATCTGGCCTTTACCAAGTGTCCCCGAAAGCCTATATCTCTTTAATCAATGCTCAGACCTTCTTAAAAACAAGTCAGAACGTGTGAAATATCACCCTGAACAAGCATGAAAATTTTCAGACAGATCGGACAAAATTTGCCTCTATAACAGTTAAAAAGGTGAAAATGATATGAATTAATGGCATGTTAAGCCAATAAGTGGTATTTTACTGCCCCCTGCTGTTTAAAATAGTCATTTTCTCATATTGGTATTGGTATCAGCCATGGTAAATCATGATAAATGATGGTGTGTGTGTGTGTGTCTGTGTGTGGTACAAATATAACAAAGGTTTTATTTTCCAACATGAAAACAAACATAACAGAGTGCTAGTGCACAAACAATAACCGACAATGATAATGGATGAGAGGGGAACTTAAATACACAGATCAAGACAAGGACAACAGGTGACGGTTATGATGATGAGGAGCAGGTGATGATGAGGAGCAGGTGCAGGTGATGACGACAGATGGTGAATGTGATGAAGACAGAAGGTGAATGTGATGAAGGTGAATGTGACACCAATATCACTGAAACATTTGTGTGTGTGTGTGTGTGTGTGTGTGTGTAGCATTATTGTGTGTAGCATATGTAGCAAGTATGCATTATTGAGTTAACATGGAAACACTGGTTTGCTTTAGTGCAGAAAACTGGTCAAAATCATGAGGTTTAAAGTGAAAGTGAGCCAATAAGTGGTCTTCTACTGCCCTCTGCTGGCCATTCTACTTATTAATTAAATTTTTCCACATGTGCTTGCATTTATACTTGAATACACACTAAAAATCACTTATATAGCAATAACTATTATAACACAATCATATTTTGTCAGTGTTAATCACTTTATTTGCACTGACACTTCAAATAATTGCTAGTAATGTGGTAAATCATGGTAAATCATGGTTAACTATGCTGTGTGTGTGTGTGTGTGTGTGTGTGTGTGTGTGTGTGTGTGTGTGTGTGTGTGTGTGTGTGTGTGTGTGTGTGTGTGTGTGTGTGTGTGTGTGTGTGTGTGTGTGTGTGTGTGTGTGTGTGTGTGTGTGTGTGTGTAAAAGCATGCATTGAGTTAACATGGATAAACTGGTTTGCTTTAGTGCAGAAAACTGGTTTAAAGTGAAAGTGAGCCAATAAGTGGTCTTCTACTGCCCTCTGCTGGCCATTCTACTTATTAAAGAAATATTTCAACATGTGCTTGCATTCATACTTGAATACACACTAAAAAATCACTTATATAGCAATAACTATTATAACACAATCATATTTTGTCAGTGTTAATCACTTTATTTGCACTGACACTTCAAATAATTGCTAGTAATGTGATAAATCAGGCTAGAAACATGGTAAATCAAAGTAAATAATACTAGATTGTCGTTTATCTCCTGGTAAATAATACTAGAACGTGGTATATCATGGTAAATCATGGTTAACTATGCTGTGTGTGTATGTGTGTGTGTGTGTGTGTGTGTGTAAGCATGCATTGAGTTAACATGGAAAAACTGGTTTGCTTTAGTGCAGAAAACTGGTTTAAAGTGAAAGTGAGCCAATAAGTGGTCTTCTAGTGCCCTCTGCTGGCCATTCTACTTAATAATTAAATATTTTACATGTGCTTTTGCATTCATACTTGGACACACACTAAAAATCACGTATATAACTAACTATTATAACACAATAATATTTTGTCAGTGTTCATCACCTCATTTGCACTGACACTTCACATAATTGCTAGTAATGTGGTTAATCATGCTAGAAACATTGTAAATCATAGTAAATAATACTGAAATGAGGTGTATCAAGGTAAATCATGCTAGAATCCTAATAAATCATTCTGGAACATGGTATATGATAGTAAATCATGCTAGAATCATATTAAATAATTCTAGAATGTGGCAAATCGTTGTGGGAGGAGCCTATTTTACTCAAATGGCTATAACTCAAGAAGTAAATGAGATATCTTCACCAAACTCAGTACACATGTGTATGGGTTCAATTTGAGGTCACAGTAAACAATTTTATGGAGATCGGACCATAGGTGGCGCCATAACTGTTAAAAAGCTTTAAAACAATATATATCCCATGGCAAATTGCCTGTATTGGCTGTAAATGGTCTTTTCCATCTATTATGTCAGTGGTTACATGCTTGCTAAATAAATCTTAATAACTTTTGATGCTTTTGTGCTTAAATGCCTTAAAGGCCTTAACTGCTTGAACCCCGATAAATGCTGCTTGCAGCTTTAATTATTAGGGGTTCAAGCACGAAGTGCTGAAACCCTATTGTAATTGTACTGATTTTTATTAGGGGTTCAAGCACGAAGTGCTGAAACCCTATTGTAATTGTACTGATTTTTATTATTAGGGGTTCAAGCATGAAATGCTGAAACCCTATTGTAATTGTGCTGATTTTTATTATTATTATTATTCTGCCGTAAAACGCATCGTGCAGCCCAAACCGTAAGAGCTGGAACCTTGAAACTTTGCCAGATGGTAGTACAAAAATCGAGGAGAGGTTCAGAGAATATGACCCCAATTGGCCCATAGGTGGCGCTATAGCAACCAAAAGCGCGAAACTGCTCATAACTCCTAGACCGTATGACGTAGACTCAAGTGTCTTATATCACTGGAAAGCTGGAAACCTGATGGTCAAAACGTATATCTCCGATTTCATTTCCTGTATGCAAATTGTCCGCCATTTTGAATTTGGTTAAAAACCGACTTTTGCGAACTAGTCCTAGGTTTTTTGTCCAATTGGATCCAAACCAGTGCAGAAATGTTCTCTGGAGTCTGAATATCAATAATTATCGAAAAAAAGTCGAAATTTCGATTCCTGATCGCCAGGGGGTGATAAATTAATGTTGTGGGAGGAGCCTATTTTACTAAAATGGCTATAACTCGAGAAGGAAATTAGATATCTTCACCAAACTTGGTGCACATGTGTATGAGTTCAATCTGGGGTCAAAGTAAAAAAATCGCGACGATTGAACACTAGGTGGCGCTATAACATGAAAAAAACATGAAAACGGCTATGACCACGTGACCGTTAGTCCGATTGACTTGAAAATTGGTATGCAGTGTCTTGGTCCAAGGTGCCATGTATGTCTATGAGGACATTGGCGTATCTCGAAAAACATGGCCGCCATCGACCAATGAAATTTGAGCACCTATTAGACAAGGTTAACGGAGGCCGATCGGAACGAAACTCGATGGGCATGTTCGACTCATGGCCCTAGAGGTCTGTAAGAGTTTTGAAAGAAATCGGCCACTAGTTGGCGCTAACGAGTTTTATGGCTCTGTAATCACGTGGTGTTACACTTATCGTCACAAAATGCATATCATCTGATAGATCTGCTCATGCTGAACAACTTTGCCTCAAGAACTAATGCTGTCAATTAAACCGGTTATTAAATATTCGTAATTATGTTATAAACCTACTTTTGCAAACTAGTCCTAGGTTTTTCGCCCGATCGAAACCAGACCAGTCTAGGACAATTCTCTGGACACTCTAGATGAATAATTATCAAAAAAAAGTTGAACTTTTGCATGTAGATGGCTGTAATAGGGTCATTTAGAAAATGGGCGTGGCAAAAAAACATTAAAAAGCCTATAAATCCTAAATGAAAACTCAGAACTTCACAAAAATTGGTGAGCATATGTGACATAACATCATTAACAAGCATGCCAATTTTCATGGAGATCGGACGATAGGTGGCGCTATAACTGCTAAAAAGCTTTAAAACCATATATTTCCTATGGTATTTCCTGTAAATGGTCTTTTTCATCTATTATGTCAGTAGTTACATTCTTGGTAAATAAAACTTAATCACTTTTGATGCTTTTGTGCTTAAAGGCCTTGACTGCTTGAACCCCGATAAATGCTGCTTGCAGCTTTAATTATTATTATTATTATTATTATTCCGCCGTAAAACGCATCGTGCAGCCCAAACCGTAAGAGCTGGAACTTTGAAACTTTGACAGATGGTAGTACAAAAATCGAGGAAAGGTTCAGAGATTATGACCCCGATTGGCCCATAGGTGGCGCTATAGCAACCAAAAGCGCGAAACTGTTCATAACTCCTAGACCGTATGTCGTAGACTCAAGTGTCTTATATCATTGGAAAGCTGGATGCCTGACGAACAAAACGTATATCTCCGATTTCATTTCCGCCATGATAGATTTTCCGCCATTTTGAATTTTGTCAAAAACCTACTTTTGCGAACTAGTCCCTGGTTTTTTGCCCGATTGGAACCAAACCAGTGCAGAAATGTTCTCTGGAGTCTGAATATCAATAATTATCGAAAAAAAGTGGAAATTTCGATTCACGGTCGCTAAGGGGCGCCAAAACGTACGTTGTGGGAGGGGCCTATTTTACTAAAATGGCTATAACTCCCGATGTAAATGAGGTATCTTCACCAAACTTGGTACACATGTGTATGAGTTCAATCTGGGGTCACAGTAAAAAAATCGCGACGATTGGCCTCATGGTGGCGCTATAAAATGAAAAAAACATAAAACAGGCTATAACCACCTGACCGTTAGTCCGATTGACTTGAAAATTGGTATGCAGTGTCTTGGTCCAAGGTGCCATGTATGTGTATGAGGACATTGGCGTATCTCAAAAAACATGGCCGCCATCGGCCAATGAAGTTTGAGCACCTATTAGACAAGGTTAACGGAGGCCGATCGGAACGAAACTCAATGGGCATGTTCGGCTCATGGCCCTAGAGGTCTGTAAGAATTTTGAAAGAAATCGGCCACTAGTTGGCGCTAACGAGTTTTATGGCTCTGTAATCACGTGGTGTTACACTTATCATCACAAAATGCATATCATCTGATAGATCTGCTTATGCTGAACAACTTTGCCTCTAGAACCATTGCTGTCAATCAAACAGTTTATTAATTATTCACGAATATGTTAAAAACCTACTTTTGCGAACTAGTCCCTGGTTTTTGGCCCAATCCAGACCAGACCAGTCTAGCACAGTTCTCTGGAGTCTCTAGATGAATAATTATCGAAAAAAAGTTGAACTTTTGCATTGGCCTGGCTGTAACAGGGTCATTTAGGAAAGGGGTGGGACAAAAAAAACACTCAAAAGCCTATACAACCTAAGGGAAAACCCCAAACTTCACAAAAATCGAGGAGCATATGTGTCAGAACATGGTGAAGAAGCATGCCAAGTTTCGTGAAGATCGGACAATAGGTGGCGCTATAACTGTCCAAAACGTCTCTTCTTATTAGGGGTTCAAGCATGAAATGCTGAAACCCTATTGTAATTGTGCTGATTTTTATTATTATTATTATTATTATTCCGCCCTAAAACGCATCGTGCAGCCCAAACCGTAAGAGCTGGAGCTTTGAAACTTGGCCAAATGGTAGTCCTCAATTTGGGGAGAACCTATCAAAGTATGGCCCAGATTGGCCCATAGGTGGAACTATAATGACCACATTTACTAAATTGCTCATAACTCCTAGACAGTTTGTCCTAGAATCTCAATTTTAGCATCACTGTGATCCCTGGCTCCAGACGGACAAGATGGCTATCTCCAAATTCGCCTACGAGCAAAAAAAAATTTTATATGGGCACTTTAGTCCAAAACCTACTTTGGCCAACTAGTCCCTGGTTTTTGGCCCAATCCAGACCAGACCAGTCTAGCACAGTTCTCTGGAGTCTCTAGATGAATAATTATCGAAAAAAAGTTGAACTTTTGCATTGGCCTGGCTGTAACAGGGTCATTTAGGAAAGGGGTGGGACAAAAAAAACACTCAAAAGCCTATACAACCTAAGGGAAAACCCCAAACTTCACAAAAATCGAGGAGCATATGTGTCAGAACATGGTGAAGAAGCATGCCAAGTTTCGTGAAGATCGGACAATAGGTGGCGCTATAACTGTCCAAAACGTCTCTTCTTATTAGGGGTTCAAGCATGAAATGCTGAAACCCTATTGTAATTGTGCTGATTTTTATTATTATTATTATTATTATTCCGCCCTAAAACGCATCGTGCAGCCCAAACCGTAAGAGCTGGAGCTTTGAAACTTGGCCAAATGGTAGTCCTCAATTTGGGGAGAACCTATCAAAGTATGGCCCAGATTGGCCCATAGGTGGAACTATAATGACCACATTTACTAAATTGCTCATAACTCCTAGACAGTTGGTCCTAGAATCTCAATTTTAGCATCACTGTGATCCCTGGCTCCAGACGGACAAGATGGCTATCTCCAAATTCGCCTACGAGCAAAAAAAAATTTTATATGGGCACTTTAGTCCAAAACCTACTTTGGCCAACTAGTCCCTGGTTTTTGGCCCAATCCAGACCAGACCAGTCTAGCACAGTTCTCTGGAGTCTCTAGATGAATAATTATCGAAAAAAAGTTGAACTTTTGCATTGGCCTGGCTGTAACAGGGTCATTTAGGAAAGGGGTGGGACAAAAAAAACACTCAAAAGCCTATACAACCTAAGGGAAAACCCCAAACTTCACAAAAATCGAGGAGCATATGTGTCAGAACATGGTGAAGAAGCATGCCAAGTTTCGTGAAGATCGGACAATAGGTGGCGCTATAACTGTCCAAAACGTCTCTTCTTATTAGGGGTTCAAGCATGAAATGCTGAAACCCTATTGTAATTGTGCTGATTTTTATTATTATTATTATTATTATTCCGCCCTAAAACGCATCGTGCAGCCCAAACCGTAAGAGCTGGAGCTTTGAAACTTGGCCAAATGGTAGTCCTCAATTTGGGGAGAACCTATCAAAGTATGGCCCAGATTGGCCCATAGGTGGAACTATAATGACCACATTTACTAAATTGCTCATAACTCCTAGACAGTTGGTCCTAGAATCTCAATTTTAGCATCACTGTGATCCCTGGCTCCAGACGGACAAGATGGCTATCTCCAAATTCGCCTACGAGCAAAAAAAAAATTTTATATGGGCACTTTAGTCCAAAACCTACTTTGGCCAACTAGTCCCTGGTTTTTGGCCCAATCCAGACCAGACCAGTCTAGCACAGTTCTCTGGAGTCTCTAGATGAATAATTATCGAAAAAAAGTTGAACTTTTGCATTGGCCTGGCTGTAACAGGGTCATTTAGGAAAGGGGTGGGACAAAAAAAACACTCAAAAGCCTATACAACCTAAGGGAAAACCCCAAACTTCACAAAAATCGAGGAGCATATGTGTCAGAACATGGTGAAGAAGCATGCCAAGTTTCGTGAAGATCGGACAATAGGTGGCGCTATAACTGTCCAAAACGTCTCTTCTTATTAGGGGTTCAAGCATGAAATGCTGAAACCCTATTGTAATTGTGCTGATTTTTATTATTATTATTATTATTATTCCGCCCTAAAACGCATCGTGCAGCCCAAACCGTAAGAGCTGGAGCTTTGAAACTTGGCCAAATGGTAGTCCTCAATTTGGGGAGAACCTATCAAAGTATGGCCCAGATTGGCCCATAGGTGGAACTATAATGACCACATTTACTAAATTGCTCATAACTCCTAGACAGTTGGTCCTAGAATCTCAATTTTAGCATCACTGTGATCCCTGGCTCCAGACGGACAAGATGGCTATCTCCAAATTCGCCTACGAGCAAAAAAAAATTTTATATGGGCACTTTAGTCCAAAACCTACTTTGGCCAACTAGTCCCTGGTTTTTGGCCCAATCCAGACCAGACCAGTCTAGCACAGTTCTCTGGAGTCTCTAGATGAATAATTATCGAAAAAAAGTTGAACTTTTGCATTGGCCTGGCTGTAACAGGGTCATTTAGGAAAGGGGTGGGACAAAAAAAACACTCAAAAGCCTATACAACCTAAGGGAAAACCCCAAACTTCACAAAAATCGAGGAGCATATGTGTCAGAACATGGTGAAGAAGCATGCCAAGTTTCGTGAAGATCGGACAATAGGTGGCGCTATAACTGTCCAAAACGTCTCTTCTTATTAGGGGTTCAAGCATGAAATGCTGAAACCCTATTGTAATTGTGCTGATTTTTATTATTATTATTATTATTATTCCGCCCTAAAACGCATCGTGCAGCCCAAACCGTAAGAGCTGGAGCTTTGAAACTTGGCCAAATGGTAGTCCTCAATTTGGGGAGAACCTATCAAAGTATGGCCCAGATTGGCCCATAGGTGGAACTATAATGACCACATTTACTAAATTGCTCATAACTCCTAGACAGTTGGTCCTAGAATCTCAATTTTAGCATCACTGTGATCCCTGGCTCCAGACGGACAAGATGGCTATCTCCAAATTCGCCTACGAGCAAAAAAAAATTTTATATGGGCACTTTAGTCCAAAACCTACTTTGGCCAACTAGTCCCTGGTTTTTGGCCCAATCCAGACCAGACCAGTCTAGCACAGTTCTCTGGAGTCTCTAGATGAATAATTATCGAAAAAAAGTTGAACTTTTGCATTGGCCTGGCTGTAACAGGGTCATTTAGGAAAGGGGTGGGACAAAAAAAACACTCAAAAGCCTATACAACCTAAGGGAAAACCCCAAACTTCACAAAAATCGAGGAGCATATGTGTCAGAACATGGTGAAGAAGCATGCCAAGTTTCGTGAAGATCGGACAATAGGTGGCGCTATAACTGTCCAAAACGTCTCTTCTTATTAGGGGTTCAAGCATGAAATGCTGAAACCCTATTGTAATTGTGCTGATTTTTATTATTAGGGGTTCAAGCACGAAGTGCTGAAACCCTATTGTAATTGTGCTGATTTTTATTATTATTAGGGGTTCAAGCACGAAGTGCTGAAACCCTATTGTAATTGTACTGATTTTTATTATTATTATTATTCTCCCCTAAAACGCATCGTGCAGACCAAACCGTAAGAGCTGGAACCTTGAAACTTGGCCAAATGGTAGTCCTCAATTTGGGGAGAACCTATCAAAGTATGACTCAGATTGGCCCATAGGTGGCGCTATAGCAACCAAAAGCGCGAAACTGCTCATAACTCCTAGACCGTATGTCCTAGACTCAAGTGTCCTATATCATTGGAAAGCTGGACGCCTGAAGGTCAAAACGTATATCTCCGATTTTATTTCAGGTATGCAAATTTTTCCGCCATTTTGAATTTTGTCAAAAACCTACTTTTGCAAACTAGTCCCTGGTTTTTCGCCCGATCGGAACCAAACCAGTGCAGAAATGTTCTTTGGAGTCTGAATATCAATAATTATCGAAAAAAAGTCGAAATTTCGATTCCTGGTCGCTAGGGGGTGATAAATTAATGTTGTGGGAGGAGCCTATTTTACTAAAATGGCTATAACTCGAAAAGGAAATGAGATATCTTCACCAAACTTGGTGCACATGTGTATGAGTTCAATCTGGGGTCATAGTAAAAAAATTGCGACGATTGATCACTAGGTGGCGCTATAACATGAAAAAAACATGAAAAGAGCTATGACCACGTGAACGTTTGTCCGATTGACTTGAAAATTGGTATGCAGTGTCTTGGTCCAAGGTGCCATGTATGTCTATGAGGACATTGGCGTATCTCGAAAAACATGGCCGCCATCGACCAATGAAATTTGAGCACCTATTAGACAAGGCTAACGGAGGCCGATCGGAACGAAACTCGATGGGCATGTTCGACTCATGGCCCTAGAGGTCTGTAAGAGTTTTGAACGAAATCGGCCACTAGTTGGCGCTAACGAGTTTTATGGGTCTGTAATCACGTGGTGTTACACTTATCGTCACAAAATGCATATCATATGATAGAACTGCTCATGCTGAACAACTTTGCCTCAAGAACTAATGCTGTCAATTAAACCGTTTATTAAATATTTGTAATTATGTTAAAAACCTACTTTTGCGAACTAGTCCTAGGTTTTTCGCCCGATCGAAACCAGACCAGTCTAGGACAATTCTCTGGACACTCTAGATCAATAATTATCAAAAAAAAGTTGAACTTTTGCATGTAGATGGCTGTAAGAGGGTCATTTAGAAAAGGGGCGTGGCAAAAAAACACTAAAAAGCCTATAAATCCTAAATGAAAACTCAGAACTTCACAAAAATTGGTGAGCATATGTGACATAACATCATTAACAAGCATGCCAATTTTTATGAAGATCGGACGATAGGTGGCGCTATAACTGCTAAAAAGCTTTAAAACCATATATTTCCTATTGTATTTCCTGTAAATGGTCTTTTCCATCTATTATGTTAGTAGTTACATGCTTGCTAAATAAAAGTTAATCACTTTTGATGCTTTTGTGCTTAAAGGCCTTAATTGCTTGAACCCCGATAAATGCTGCTTGCAGCTTTAATTATTATTATTATTATTATTCTTCCGCCGTAAAACGCATCGTGCAGCCCAAACCGTAAGAGCTGGAACCTTGAAACTTTGCCAGATGGTAGTACAAAAATCGAGGAGAGGATCAGAGAATATGACCCCGATTGGCCCATAGGTGGCGCTATAGCAACCAAAAGCGCGAAACTGCTCATAACTCCTAGACCGTATGACGTAGACTCAAGTGTCTTATATCACTGGAAAGCTGGAAACCTGAAGGTCAAAACGTATATCTCCGATTTCATTTCCTGTATGCAAATTGTCCGCCATTTTGAATTTTGTTAAAAACCTACTTTTGCGAACTAGTCCTAGGTTTTTTGTCCAATTGGATCCAAACCAGTGCAGAAATGTTCTCTGGAGTCTGAATATCAATAATTATCGAAAAAAAGTCGAAATTTCGATTCCTGATTGCCAGGGGGTGATAAATTAATGTTGTGGGAGGAGCCTATTTTACTAAAATGGCTATAACTCGAGAAGGAAATTAGATATCTTCACCAAACTTGGTGCACATGTGTATGAGTTCAATCTGGGGTCACAGTAAAAAAATCGCGACGATTGAACACTAGGTGGCGCTATAACATGACAAAAACATGAAAACGGCTATGACCACGTGACCGTTAGTCCGATTGACTTGAAAATTGGTATGCAGTGTCTTGGTCCAAGGTGCCATGTATGTCTATGAGGACATTAGCGTATCTCGAAAAACATGGCCGCCATCGACCAATGAAATTTGAGCACCTATTAGACAAGGTTAACGGAGGCCGATCGGAACGAAACTCGATGGGCATGTTCGACTCATGGCCCTAGAGGTCTGTAAGAGTTTTGAAAGAAATCGGCCACTAGTTGGCGCTAACGAGTTTTATGGCTCTGTAATCACGTGGTATTACACTTATCGTCACAAAATGCATATCATCTGATAGATCTGCTCATGCTGAACAACTTGCCTCAAGAACTAATGCTGTCAATTAAACCGGTTATTAAATATTCGTAATTATGTTATAAACCTACTTTTGCAAACTAGTCCTAGGTTTTTCGCCCGATCGAAACCAGACCAGTCTAGGACAATTCTCTGGACACTCTAGATGAATAATTATCAAAAAAAGTTGAACTTTTGCATGGAGATGGCTGTAATAGGGTCATTTAGAAAATGGGCGTGGCAAAAAAACATTAAAAAGCCTATAAATCCTAAATGAAAACTCAGAACTTCACAAAAATTGGTGAGCATATGTGACATAACATCATTAACAAGCATGCCAATTTTCATGGAGATCGGACGATAGGTGGCGCTATAACTGCTAAAAAGCTTTAAAACCATATATTTCCTATGGTATTTCCTGTAAATGGTCTTTTTCATCTATTATGTCAGTAGTTACATTCTTGGTAAATAAAACTTAATCACTTTTGATGCTTTTGTGCTTAAAGGCCTTAACTGCTTGAACCCCGATAAATGCTGCTTGCAGCTTTAATTATTATTAGGGGTTCAAGCACGAAGTGCTGAAACCCTATTGTAATTGTACTGATTTTTATTAGGGGTTCAAGCACGAAGTGCTGAAACCCTATTGTAATTGTGCTGATTTTTATTATTAGGGGTTCAAGCATGAAATGCTGAAACCCTATTGTAATTGTAAGGATTCGTAAAACGCATCGTGCAGGACAAACTGTAAGGCCTAGAGACGTGAAACCTGGCCAGATGGTAGGCCTCAATTTGGGGACAACCTATCAGAGTATGACCCAGATTGGCCCATAGGTGGCGCTACAGCAAGCAAAAGTTCAAAATCGCTCATAACTCTTAGACCGTTTGTCCCAGGATCAAGTGTCTTATATCGTTGGAATCCTTGGCTCAAGGCGGACAAAATGGCTATCTCCGATTTGGATGTAGGCAGGGAAAATTTTCTGCTATGTCGAATTTTGTCCAAAACCTACTTTTGCGAACTAGTCCCTGGTTTTTGGCCCGATCGGAACCAAACCAGTCTAGGACAATTCTCTGGACTCTCTAGATCAATAATTATCAAAAAAGAGTTGAACTTTGGCATTTGGGTGGCTGTAACAGGGTCATTTAGAAAAGGGGCGTGGCAAAATACACTCAAAAGCCTATAAATCCCAAAGGAAAACTCAGAACTTCACAAAAATTGATGAGCATATGTGTCAGAACATGGTGAGGAAGCATGCAGAGTTTGATGGAGATCGGACCATAGGTGGCGCTATAACTGGCAAAAAGCCTTCATTCTTTTTAGGGGTTCAAGCATGAAATGCTGAAACCCTATTGTAATTGTAAGGATTCGTAAAACGCATTGTGCAGGCCAAACCGTAAGGCCTAGAGACGTGAAACCTGGCCAGATGGTAGGCCTCAATTTGGGGACAACCTATCAGAGTATGACCCCGAATGGCCCATAGGTGGCGCTACAGCAAAAAAAAGTTCAAAATTGCTCATAACTCTTAGACCGTTTGTCCCAGGATCAAGTGTCTTATATCGTTGGAATCCTTGGCTCAAGGCGGACAAAATGGCTGTCTCCGATTTTGATTTAGGCAGGGGAAAATTTCTGCTATGTCGAATTTTGTCCAAAACCTACTTTTGCGAACTAGTCCCTGGTTTTTCGCCCGATCGGAACCAAACCAGTCTAGGACAATTCTCTGGACTCTCTAGATCAATAATTATCGAAAAAAAGTCATTTAGAAAAGGGGCGTGGCAAAATACACTCAAAAGCCTATAAATCCCAAAGGAAAACTCAGAACTTCACAAAAATTGATGAGCATATGTGTCAGAACATGGTGAGGAAGCATGCAGAGTTTCATGGAGATCGGAGTATGACCCCGATTGGCCCATAGGTGGCGCTACAGCAAGCAAAAGTTCAAAATCGCTCATAACTCTTAGACCGTTGGTCCCAGGATCAAGTGTCTTATATCGTTGGAATCCTTGGCTCAAGGCGGACAAAATGACTATCTCCAATTTGCTCGCCTTTTGGCGCCAATTTCGAGTAAATTGCATTTTTTTGAAAAACTTATTTTTGCAAACTTCTCCGAGGTTTTTGGCCCGATCAGAACCAAACCACTGCAAGAATATTCTCTGGAGTCTGACAATCAATAATCATCCAAAAAATTCAAAATTTCTATTAACGGTTGATAAGGGGAACCAAAATCTTTGATGGCACCAGGGCCACTTTTACTAAAACGGTTATAAATTGTGAACGGAAAGAGATTTTTTTGTTAAACTTGGGACACATCTTCCTGAGCTCAATCTGAGATCACTTGAAAAAAATCGCAACAATTGGCCACTTGGTGGCACTATAAAACTGTTATAACTTGTGAACGGAAAGAGATATTTTCGCAAAACTTGGGACACATGTTCAAGAGCTCATTCTGAGGTCACGTGAAAAAAATCATGACAATTGGCCACTTGGTGGCGCTATAAAATGGTTATAACTTGTGAGCGGAAAGAGATATTTTCGCTAAACTTGGGACACATGTTCATAAGCTCAATCTGAGTTGACATGAAAAAAATCGTCACAATTGGCCACTTGGTGGCGCTATAACAGTGAAAAAATCATGAAAATAGCTATAAGCGCACCCAACCGTTAGTCTACTGAAAATTGGCACGCAGTGTCTTTGTCCAGGGTGCCATGATAGTCTATGAGAACATTGGTGTATCTAAAAAAACTCAGTATACGTCATTGGCACAATGCCTTGAAGGAGCCTTAGAAATTTCAAGCCAGTGTTTTTTCACAGGAGTGACCTCCTAAGACTCCTGAATCCTTGCTGAGTCCAACAATACCAAACATGCCAGGTTTCGCCTTATGGTTTTTGTAAGTGTCATTTAGAGCTTTAAAAAATTGTGGTTATCTTCAAAGCCGTTAGTCCGATCGAGACAACAACAAAAAAACAAAGGAAATTTGAAAACATAAGTAAATAGCTAAACAATAATGCCAAAATGTTAAAATTCTGATAGGAACTGACAAAAATAAATAAACAAATAAAAATTTAAATCATTGTCACCCATGGATCATTTTTATTCTCTCATAAACAGAAGTGTCTAAACTTCAAAACAAAATGAGATATTTACAACAAATTTGACAGACATGCATGGGCACACTTTGAGGACACTTAATAAAAGTGATGGAGATCAGGCAAGATGTGGTGCTATAACTGTCAAAAAAAAACTTTCCTCAGTAAATTGCCTGTATTGGCTGTAAATGGTATTTTCCATCAATGATCTAAGTTTATTTGTTTATTTGGATCCCCATTAGCCACTACCTAGGCAGTGGCTACTCTTCCTGGGGTCCCAACAAGTAAAACATACAAAACTACATTTAATCAACAACAATAAAAGTCACTGAAACATATTAACGCAACATTCATTCCAAATATCAAAATCAACAATTTACTATATATTTTGCCATTAAATGTTCCTTTAAATATTTTTTTTAAACTAATTTTTCTTTGTAAAAATGTGATATCAATGGTAAATGATTCCATATTTTCATTCCTCTATACATTACAGTCCGTTGTTTTCCAGTGGTTTTCGAAACAGGAAATAAAAAACATTCCTTTTATTCATGCCTGGTGTAAAAAATTATGACTAGTACTACACAAAAGTTGAGAGTACAGCACATTAGGAACTCTAGACACAGAAATATTTCTTTCTTTCTTTTTTCTTTACTTGATGCACTGGTTGCCACACCACTGGCACTGGGCGATAACACGCGATTCATCCAATCACTGATTGATTGTGCTGCAGTGACTGACACCCCTGAGAGCCAACAGTAGCGGCATATTCATAAGGCCCGCCCACTGTTCGCGCTGGCGCTGCCAGCATGATGAGAGAACAGATCAGATGAGACAGCAGCACGGAACATTTATCCAGAAACTCCTTGTACTAAATGATCATCATAATCTATCGGAAACTTTGGATGCATCAACTAGAGTGTTGTCGTCAGAGAAAGGTGAAGTGGAAATCGGAGTAAAGATTTAGTGGATCCCAGTGTGATAATCTTTATTGAATAATCTTCTTTAATTGAATATCTGATGCAATCTCGTTTTGGTGAGTGACTTTTTTTTTATCATATGTTATCTTATGCCAGATATGTCAATTTCAGAAATTATTTGATATGAGCTGAGTTGTGTAACGTTAGGCCGCAGTCACAGCGCAAGCTGAACTAGTTAGCCGTGGGCTAAAGCTACCGCGTGTAACAATGATCTTTGTATCATGAGTTGAGACAAAGAGTGATTAATGAGTGTCGATGTGTTAAATAACTTTCGTAAAGTTGGATTAATGTGTCATTTGAGCTGCGCATGTCATTTGTTACTGAAATGTTGAGTCAGAAATTAATTATTGTACGTTTTCCAAGGCTGCGTTTTCTGTGAACGTGATCGGCAAGTGTATCCTGTTTTGTGCCATAAATAATCCCGTGAAGGTGAATCGTCTGCCTAGTGGATGCAATTACATATGCACAAATGCTGACCAGTGCCCATGGACCTGTTTCCCCTTTGAACTGTAATTTGAAACCATCAACTGGTAGGATAATTACAATTTTCTTTTGTTTTTTTGGACTCAAAGGACTTTTTTTTTTTTTTTTTTTTTTTTTTTACTTCTGAAATGGAGAGACTTTGTTTTTTTGTACTTTAACTGATCGAGAGAAGTTTGAACAACTCTTTAAACTGAATCATTTGATTCACGAACTCTGATCAGCTGAGTTGTTTGATTCATGAACTTTGTTCAACTTAATCAATTCATCTCTCCAGCATTTCCAATTCATATTGTTGAACATACTATTTTTCTATAGAAAGATAAGGTGGTTTATTGGAAGGAATTATGAATCACATTGTGTTTTCAGTCAAAACCAATACTAGTGTTACTTTCGTCTACAAAAATTGACTAAATATCGTCGTCAACGAACCACGTGACGAAAACGAGACAAGACGCAATGTAAATGCTGCTCATGTGATTATAACTATAATTAAATGTATAATGCAATATTGTTGACGAATAAAAACGAGATTAAATGTGGTTAACAAAATAAAAACTATGCTAAAATGTTTGTTCATTTTCGTTGACCAAAACGAGACGAAATGTTAGGACATTATTTCGTCTCGTTTAGTCGCATTATTATTATTATTATTATTATTATTATTTTGCAGTATTTCTATTTCCCTTGTCTCACTTCAGGGGCTGCATCAGGTCTCACTGCGCAGACGCAGGCGACGTCACTTCCTCAAGCCCCACTCGCGGCATTATTTAGAAGATGCAGCTGCAGTGAGTTAGCATAAACGACAACAAACAAAGTTAAGTATGACGCCCGTTTCACACACACTCCGTGTGTATGCGGTGCAGGAACAGCACGTGCTATAGTGCTTTCACATATGCTGCGTTTGCAGTGCGTAACTGATCCACGGCTTTACCACAAACTCTCTCTGTTTATTTCAAATCCAGAAGTTATCAGCTACTTTTTTTTTTTTTTTTAGTTTGTCAGCATTGCGATTCGCTTTGTACACACATACTCTTTAATAGACGTAATTCACTGTTACGTCCCAGTTGCATCCAAAGGATGTGGGACCAACAATTAATTTATTTTCCGGGGTGGAAAGTCAAGCAAGCGACACATGAATTCAAATTTTAACAGATATTTATTATAGATCTACAGCAAACGGAGAAACGGTCTCCACCGGAGACAGTCAGAAGACAGCTAAACAACTTGCAGGAAAAATAGATAATGAAGAATAAGTGAAAACAGTAGTCAGTGAAATAACAACGAGGGACAAACTTAATACACACTAACAGGGACATGCAATAATTAGTTATCTAAGGCACACCGTCTTTCCCCGACACCCGCGGCTTCCACAGTAGATCGCGGCAGCACCACCCAGCACACACGGTGACACGCCGCCAACACGACCCGACAGTCGATCACAGCACAGCACACACTGACACGACGCCAACACGATCAGACTCCTCTCCCCCTCACTCCAGCCCTGAGGGCTTTATCACTGCAGCTGATTAGCAACAACCAGCCGCAGCTGCACGATTGATACCTGCAGCTGATTAACAATAACCAGCAGCAGCTGAGAGACTTGCTTAACGTCACAGCACCAGCACATACCTAGAGAGAGAGAGAGAGAGAGAGAGAGAGAGAGAGAGAGAGAGAGAGAGAGAGAGAGAGAGAGAGAGAGAGAGAGAGAGAGAGAGAGAGAGAGAGAGAGAGAGAGAGAGAGAGAGAGAGAGAGAGAGAGAGAGAGAGAGAGAGAGAGAGAGAGAGAGAGAGAGAGAAAAAAACAGGGACTACAAATAATAACCCCAATACAGAACCTTACGGGACGTAACATTCACTTTTAAGCACAATTTAAACAACGTATTATTCAATGCACTACTTCTATATAGATTTATAAGCAAGTGGTAAAATATTTAGCTGTGTAGTTATATTAAAATCGCAAACATTTTAAATTAAAACTTAAAATTGACAAAAACAGCCGACAGCCGACTCTCATGCCTTTTCTTTTGCATTTAAATTTTAATACAATAAATCTTGGATGTCACAAAGAACTTGTTTTTCAACCTCCACGAATGAGACGAGTGTTAAATAGAATTACATTACTAAAAAGAGACTAAAATACAATTTTCATTGACTAAAACTAGACTAAATGTCATCAGTTTTCGTCGACTAAAACTAGACGAAAATAGTCATGGATAATTCTGATTTAAGACTAAAATGCTCAGACTTTTAGTCCACTGAAACTTAACTAGACTAAAAAGAGTATGAACGTGACTAAAACTAATAAAAACTAAAATGACAGCTTGACACAAAGACTACACTAAAACAAAAAATAAAACAGGCAGCCAAAAACAACACTACTGATTACATTTCTTTTTGTACATTTGGGTTATAGAATGTAGGGTTGTCTCGTGAAGGAGTTTCCCATGCGGTAATGTTGAGTGGCTCAATAGCACGACATGCAGTATTATCACCATTTATATATTTGTCGTTTATTTATATTTATGTGTTGCTATATAAATAAATGTTAAGATGTGTATAGCATGCACAAAAATCAAGGACATTTTCTGTAACGAATGTAGCCGAAACTAAACAGCATCTTTGCGCATTGAAAGGCTGTCACTCAGTGCGCAGTCACATTGTTACAGCAACGGATTGTCTTTGAGTCATTAAACCGTACATGTACAAACACATTCAAAAACACTGATTCATTAAAAAGATAGATGTGATGAAACTAGGTGTTAATTATTTTTAACTTTAAGCTCCACTTTTCAAGGCTCAGCTGACCAGCAATGCGTCGCATGGGTAACGCTGAAGCTTCATAGCTTAATAGAGACATTGACAGTGGCATTGATTCACTGCATGACTTGCCGATTTATTTTCCAGCTGCTTCCTCGCACTGTGAAATGCCATTTATGGTAAATACCCTTAAACATTAAAAGGGCGATACAATATTTCACTTTCCTTGGACACAACAACCTTTTTAACATATATATGACTTGACCTCAAAGACAGACGCAGGTAATCACACATGCTCAGTCGATCTCTCGTTCTCATTCACTGTCTGATTCAAGAACTGTCTGTCTGTTACAAATCACCATGATAAACAGTCTTGTTATCATTATTAACGTATTTAACATTCAATACACACAAAGTTCAAAACAAAAACGGTATAGCCTTATGAAAACAAAACATGCGTATATCGCAGTTGCTGCAGTTACTTGCATTCCTCTGCGGTTGGCTTGTCAGTAGCGCAGTACTGCAATATTGCGGTTATCGCGATAGCCCTAATAGAATGTATTATTTTGTTTTATTATTGTAAGTTATTTGGTTCAAGGTGAAAGAAACAGATGTAGTATTGTTTTTTTTTTTGTTTTTTTTTTTACACATTGTATGAAAACTGCGGAACTTCACCTAATTTAATCGAAGCTTTTAGGCTGTTGAATCATTCAAAAGAAACGAGTCGGTGATGTCTGTTTTCATTTACTAACTATCTATTGTTCTTATTTGTCACTCATCTTTCTGAAACAAACTACGAAGAGAACTTTTTAAAGAATAATTTTTCAAAGAGAATAATTTTCTCTTTGAATCACAACAAAATTGTCAACTATTTGCTCACCTGTTGCACCATTTCCTCCCTCCAGTAGATGATCCTTGCTTCTGATTTAATTAGGCCCTACCAAATACTATAACTGGGTGTAGCATGTCAAGTCAAGTTGCGCGCTACATGCTACACAGTGTTGTGGTAAAACCAACCACCGACAAGGGTGGGTGTTGTGAGGTTTTCGCGTGCAGCCGTCATAGGCAGCCATGCACGAGCGCAAAAACCTCACAACATCCACCCCTGTCGGTGATTGGTTGAAACACTATTTATTTTGGTCTTAAGTGGTGGTGAGCGCAGTTGTTTTTGTGTGCAGATCTCAGAGCCTAGGCTGCTTACAGAGACACGTTTTTTTTGACGGCCTGCTTATGGGGCGGACAGCAAGCGGATCGTTAGAAAAGATTAGATGAATGTAATAATTTATGTTTGGACCTGAAATCGCTGATACAACCTTTAATTGATGTTGCAGGTAAATATGTTTTATCATCTGTATACATGACTGTCCACACACTTTAAAACAAGAGGAAGATCATTGGTCTTAAACAACTTCCTTGAGGCACACCACATTGCAACTCTTTCACATCTGAATAACTTCCATTATAAATGCACATTGTCCCATGATACAGTTAACTTTTAAACCAATGTAGAGTATGAGAAGTAAATTTGTAAAATTTCAGTTTATCCAGCAACAATTTATAATCCAGTACATCAAAAGATGAGCTAAAATCTAACAATACTGCTCCTACGTTATTGTCATCAATCTATGCTCTCTCAATATCAATGCTAAAAATGAGAGAAAAATGTTAATTTCCGCCATGATAAATTTTCCACCATTTTGAATTTTGTCAACAACCTACTTTTACTAACTAGTCCTAGATTTTTCGCCCGATCGGAACCAAACCAGTGCAGAAATGTATAGAAAATCCTATAAATCTTAAGCAAAAATTAGTGGGCATATGTAATATAACATAGTAAAAAAGCATGCAACATTTTATGAAGATCGGAACATAGGTATTACTGTCAAAAAGCTTTGAAAACCATTTATTTCCTATGGTAAATCGCCAGTATTGGCTTTTAATGGACTTTTCCAATCATGATGTCAGTGGTTAAAAGCTTGCTAAATAAAGCTTAATGTCTTTTGATGCTTATGTGCTTAATGGCCTTAAATGCTTGAACCCCGCTAAATGCTGCTTGCAGCTTTAATTATTATTATTATTATTATTATTATTATTCCGCCGTAAAACGCATCGTGCAGCCCAAACCGTAAGAGCTGGAACTTTGAAACTTTGACAGATGGTAGTACAAAAATCGAGGAAAGGTTCAGAGATTATGACCCCGATTGGCCCATAGGTGGCGCTATAACAACCAAAAGCGCGAAACTGCTCATAACTCCTAGACCGTATGTCGTAGACTCAAGTGTCTTATATCATTGGAAAGCTGGACGCCTGACGAACAAAACGTATATCTCCGATTTTATTTCCGCCATGATAGATTTTCCGCCATTTTGAATTTTGTCAAAAATCTACTTTTGCGAACTAGTCCCTGGTTTTTTGCCCGATTGGAACCAAACTAGTGCAGAAATGTTCTCTGGAGACTGAATATCAATAATTATCGAAAAAAAGTGGAAATTTCGATTCACGGTCGCTAAGGGGCGCCAAAACGTATGTTGTGGGAGGGGCCTATTTTACTAAAATGGCTATAACTCCCGATGTAAATGAGGTATCTTCACCAAACTTGGTACACATGTGTATGAGCTTACTCTGGGGTCACAGTAAAAAAATCGCGACGATTGGCCTCATGGTGGCGCTATAAAATGAAAAAAAACATAAAACAGGCTATAACCACCTGACCGTTAGTCCGATTGACTTGAAAATTGGTATGCAGTGTCTTGGTCCAAGGTGCCATGTATGTGTATGAGGACATTGGCGTATCTCAAAAAACATGGCCGCCATCGGCCAATGAAGTTTGAGCACCTATTAGACAAGGTTAACGGAGGCCGATCGGAACGAAACTCAATGGGCATGTTCGGCTCATGGCCCGAGAGGTCTGTAAGAATTTTGAAAGAAATCGGCCACTAGTTGGCGCTAATGAGTTTTATGGCTCTGTAATCACGTGGTGTTACACTTATCATCACAAAATGCATATCATTTGATAGATCTTCTTATGCTGAACAACTTTGCCTCTAGAACCATTGCTGTCAATCAAACAGTTTATTAATTATTCACGAATATGTTAAAAACCTACTTTTGCGAACTAGTCCCTGGTTTTTTGCCCGATCGGAACCAAACGAGTCTAGGACAATTCTCTGGACTCTCTAGATCAATAATTATCAAAAAAAAGTTGAACTTTTGCATTTGGATGGCTGTAATAGGGTCATTTATAAAATGGGCATGTCAAAATACATTAAAAAGCCTATAAATCCTAAATAAAAACTCAGAACTTCACAAAAATTGGTCAGCATATGTGACATAACATCATTAACAAGCATGAAAAATTCTATGGAGATCGGACGATAGGTGGCGCTATAACTGTTAAAAAGCTTTAAAATCATATATTTCCTATGGTAAACTGCCTGTATTGGCTGTAAATGGTCTTTTCCATCTCTGATCATATAATTTTCATATCATAATGTTCAAAACTAGTGCAATACAATTCTCTGGACTCACTAGATCAATAATTGTCAGAAAAAGTTGAACTACTTCATTTGGATAGCTATAATAGGTTCACTTCAAAATCTGGCCTTTACCAAGTGTCCCCGAAAGCCTATATCTCTTTAATCAATGCTCAGACCTTCTTAAAAACAAGTCAGAACGTGTGAAATATCACCCTGAACAAGCATGAAAATTTTCAGACAGATCGGACAAAATTTGCCTCTATAACAGTTAAAAAGGTGAAAATGATATGAATTAATGGCATGTTAAGCCAATAAGTGGTATTTTACTGCCCCCTGCTGTTTAAAATAGTCATTTTCTCATATTGGTATTGGTATCAGCCATGGTAAATCATGATACATGATGGTGTGTGTGTGTGTGTGTGTGTGTGTGTGTGTGTGTGTGGTACAAATATAACAAAGGTTTTATTTTCCAACATGAAAACAAACATAACAGAGTGCTAGTGCACAAACAATAACCGACAATGATAATGGATGAGAGGGGAACTTAAATACACAGATCAAGACAAGGACAACAGGTGACGGTTATGATGATGAGGAGCAGGTGATGATGAGGAGGGTGATGAGGAGCAGGTGCAGGTGATGACGACAGATGGTGAATGTGATGAAGACAGAAGGTGAATGTGATGAAGGTGAATGTGACACCAATATCACTGAAACATTTGTGTGTGTGTGTGTGTGTGTGTGTGTGTGTGTAGCATTATTGTGTGTAGCATATGTAGCAAGTATGCATTATTGAGTTACATGGAAACACTGGTTTGCTTTAGTGCAGAAAACTGGTCAAAATCATGAGGTTTAAAGTGAAAGTGAGCCAATAAGTGGTCTTCTACTGCCCTCTGCTGGCCATTCTACTTATTAATTAAATTTTTCCACATGTGCTTGCATTTATACTTGAATACACACTAAAAATCACTTATATAGCAATAACTATTATAACACAATCATATTTTGTCAGTGTTAATCACTTTATTTGCACTGACACTTCAAATAATTGCTAGTAATGTGATAAATCAGGCTAGAAACATGGTAAATCAAAGTAAATAATACTAGATTGTCGTTTATCTCCTGGTAAATAATACTAGAACGTGGTATATCATGGTAAATCATGATTAACTATGCTGTGTGTGTGTGTGTGTGTGTGTGTGTGTGTGTGTGTGTGTGTGTGTGTGTGTGTGTGTGTGTGTAAGCATGCATTGAGTTAACATGGAAAAACTGGTTTGCTTTAGTGCAGAAAACTGGTTTAAAGTGAAAGTGAGCCAATAAGTGGTCTTCTAGTGCCCTCTGCTGGCCATTCTACTTAATAATGAAATATTTTACATGTGCTTTTGCATTCATACTTGGACACACACTAAAAATCACGTATATAACTAACTATTATAACACAATAATATTTTGTCAGTGTTCATCACCTCATTTGCACTGACACTTCACACAATTGCTAGTAATGTGGTTAATCATGCTAGAAACATTGTAAATCATAGTAAATAATACTGAAATGAGGTGTATCAAGGTAAATCATGCTAGAATCCTAATAAATCATTCTGGAACATGGTATATGATAGTAAATCATGCTAGAATCATATTAAATAATTCTAGAATGTGGCAAATCGTTGTGGGAGGAGCCTATTTTACTCAAATGGCTATAACTCAAGAAGTAAATGAGATATCTTCACCAAACTCAGTACACATGTGTATGGGTTCAATTTGAGGTCACAGTAAACAATTTTATGGAGATCGGACCATAGGTGGCGCTATAACTGTTAAAAAGCTTTAAAACCATATATATCCCATGGCAAATTGCCTGTATTGGCTGTAAATGGTCTTTTCCATCTATTATGTCAGTGGTTACATGCTTGCTAAATAAATCTTAATAACTTTTGATGCTTTTGTGCTTAAATGCCTTAACTGCTTGAACCCCGATAAATGCTGCTTGCAGCTTTAATTATTATTATTATTCTCCCCTAAAACGCATCGTGCAGACCAAACCGTAAGAGCTGGAACCTTGAAACTTGGCCAAATGGTAGTCCTCAATTTGGGGAGAACCTATCAAAGTATGACTCAGATTGGCCCATAGGTGGCGCTATAGCAACCAAAAGCGCGAAACTGCTCATAACTCCTAGACCGTATGTCCTAGACTCAAGTGTCCTATATCATTGGAAAGCTGGACGCCTGAAGGTCAAAACGTATATCTCCGATTTTATTTCAGGTATGCAAATTTTTCCGCCATTTTGAATTTTGTCAAAAACCTACTTTTGCGAACTAGTCCCTGGTTTTTCGCCCGATCGGAACCAAACCAGTGCAGAAATGTTCTTTGGAGTCTGAAGATCAATAATTATCGAAAAAAAGTCGAAATTTCGATTCCTGGTCGCTAGGGGGTGATAAATTAATGTTGTGGGAGGAGCCTATTTTACTAAAATGGCTATAACTCGAAAAGGAAATGAGATATCTTCACCAAACTTGGTGCACATGTGTATGAGTTCAATCTGGGGTCATAGTAAAAAAATTGCGACGATTGATCACTAGGTGGCGCTATAACATGAAAAAAACATGAAAAGGGCTATGACCACGTGACCGTTTGTCCGATTGACTTGAAAATTGGTATGCAGTGTCTTGGTCCAAGGTGCCATGTATGTCTATGAGGACATTGGCGTATCTCGAAAAACATGGCCGCCATCGACCAATGAAATTTGAGCACCTATTAGACAAGGCTAACGGAGGCCGATCGGAACGAAACTCGATGGGCATGTTCGACTCATGGCCCTAGAGGTCTGTAAGAGTTTTGAACGAAATCGGCCACTAGTTGGCGCTAACGAGTTTTATGGGTCTGTAATCACGTGGTGTTACACTTATCGTCACAAAATGCATATCATCTGATAGAACTGCTCATGCTGAACAACTTTGCCTCAAGAACTAATGCTGTCAATTAAACTGTTTATTAAATATTTGTAATTATGTTAAAAACCTACTTTTGCGAACTAGTCCTAGGTTTTTCGCCCGATCGAAACCAGACCAGTCTAGGACAATTCTCTGGACTCTCTAGATCAATAATTATCAAAAAAAAGTTGAACTTTTGCATTTGGATGGCTGTAATAGGGTAATTTATAAAATGGGCGTGTCAAAATACATTAAAAAGCCTATAAATCCTAAATAAAAACTCAGAACTTCACAAAAATTGGTGAGCATATGTGACATAACATCCTTAACAAGCATGCCAATTTTTATGAAGATCGGACGATAGGTGGCGCTATAACTGCTAAAAAGCTTTAAAACCATATATTTCCTATTGTATTTCCTGTAAATGGTCTTTTCCATCTATTATGTTAGTAGTTACATGCTTGCTAAATAAAAGTTAATCACTTTTGATGCTTTTGTGCTTAAAGGCCTTAACTGCTTGAACCCCGATAAATGCTGCTTGCAGCTTTAATTATTATTATTATTCTTCCGCCGTAAAACGCATGGTGCAGCCCAAACCGTAAGAGCTGGAACCTTGAAACTTTGCCAGATGGTAGTACAAAAATCGAGGAGAGGTTCAGAGAATATGACCCCGATTGGCCCATAGGTGGCGCTATAGCAACCAAAAGCGCGAAACTGCTCATAACTCCTAGACCGTATGACGTAGACTCAAGTGTCTTATATCACTGGAAAGCTGGAAACCTAAAGGTCAAAACGTATATCTCCGATTTCATTTTTTTAATGCAAATTGTCCGCCATTTTGAATTTAGTCAAAAACCTACTTTTGCGAACTAGTCCTAGGTTTTTTATCCAATTGGATCCAAACCAGTGCAGAAATGTTCTCTGGAGTCTGAATATCAATAATTATCGAAAAAAAGTCGAAATTTCGATTCCTGATCGCCAGGGGGTGATAAATTAATGTTGTGGGAGGAGCCTATTTTACTAAAATTGCTATAACTCGAGAAGGAAATGAGATATCTTCACCAAACTTGGTGCACATGTGTATGAGTTCAATCTGGGGTCACAGTAAAAAAATCGCGACGATTGATCACTAGGTGGCGCTATAACATGAAAAAAACATGACAATGGCTATGACCAAGTGACCGTTAGTCCGATTGACTTGAAAATTGGTATGCAGTGTCTTGGCCCAAGGTGTCATGTATGTCTATGAGGACATTGGTGTACTTCAAAAAACATGGCCGCCATCGGCCAATGAAGTTTGAGCACCTATTAGACAAGGTTAACGGAGGCCGATCGGAACGAAACTCGATGGGCATGTTCAACTCATGGCCTTAGAGGTCTGTAAGAATTTTGAAAGAAATCGGCCACTAGTTGGCGCTAACGAGTTTTATGGCTCTGTAATCACGTGGTGTTACACTTATTGTCACAAAATGCATATCATTTGATAGATCTGCTCATGCTGAACAACTTTGCCTCAAGAACCATTGCTGTCAATCAAATCGTTCATTAATTATTTGCGAATATGTTAAAAACCAACTTTTGCGAACTAGTCCCTGGTTTTTCGCCCGATCGGAACCAGACCAGTCTAGGACAATTCTCTGGACTCTCTTGATCAATAATTATCGAAAAAAAGTTGAACTTTTGAATTTTTCGTATGGCTATAATTGGGTCATAAAGAAAATGGGTGTGGCAAAATGCACTCAAAAGCTTATAAATCCTAAACGAAAACTCAGAACTTCACGAAAATTGGTGAGCATATGTGCCATAATATTCTAAACAAGCATGCCAAATTTCATGTTGATCGGACCATAGGTGGCGCTATAACTGTTAAAAAGGTTTGAAAATCATATATTTCCTATGGTAAATTGCCTGTATTGGCTGTAAATGGACTTTTCCATCTATTATTTCAGTGGTTAAAAGCTTTCTAAATAAAACTTAATGTCTTAAATGCTTATGTGCTTAAAGGCTTTAAATGCTTGAACCCCGATAAATGCTGCTTGCAGCTTTAATTATTATTAGGGGTTCAAGCACGAAGTGCTGAAACCCTATTGTAATTGTGCTGATTTTTATTATTATTATTATTATTATTATTATTATTATTATTATTATTCCGCCGTAAAACGCATCGTGCAGCCCAAACCGTAAGAGCTGGAACTTTGAAACTTTGACAGATGGTAGTACAAAAATCGAGGAAAGGTTCAGAGATTATGACCCCGATTGGCCCATAGGTGGCGCTATAGCAACCAAAAGCGCGAAACTGTTCATAACTCCTAGACCGTATGTCGTAGACTCAAGTGTCTTATATCATTGGAAAGCTGGATGCCTGACGAACAAAACGTATATCTCCGATTTCATTTCCGCCATGATAGATTTTCCGCCATTTTGAATTTTGTCAAAAACCTACTTTTGCGAACTAGTCCCTGGTTTTTTGCCCGATTGGAACCAAACCAGTGCAGAAATGTTCTCTGGACTCTGAATATCAATAATTATCGAAAAAAAGTGGAAATTTCGATTCACGGTCGCTAAGGGGCGCCAAAACGTACGTTGTGGGAGGGGCCTATTTTACTAAAATGGCTATAACTCCCGATGTCAATGAGGTATCTTCACCAAACTTGGTACACATGTGTATGAGTTCAATCTGGGGTCACAGTAAAAAAATCGCGACGATTGGCCTCATGGTGGCGCTATAAAATGAAAAAAACATAAAACAGGCTATAACCACCTGACCGTTAGTCCGATTGACTTGAAAATTGGTATGCAGTGTCTTGGTCCAAGGTGCCATGTATGTGTATGAGGACATTGGCGTATCTCAAAAAACATGGCCGCCATCGGCCAATGAAGTTTGAGCACCTATTAGACAAGGTTAACGGAGGCCGATCGGAACGAAACTCAATGGGCATGTTCGGCTCATGGCCCTAGAGGTCTGTAAGAATTTTGAAAGAAATCGGCCACTAGTTGGCGCTAATGAGTTTTATGGCTCTGTAATCACGTGGTGTTACACTTATCATCACAAAATGCATATCATTTGATAGATCTGCTTATGCTGAACAACTTTGCCTCTAGAACCATTGCTGTCAATCAAACCGTTCATTAAATATTCGCGAACATGTTAAAAACCTACTTTTGCGAACTAGTCCCTGGTTTTTCGCCCGATCGGAACCAAACCAGTCTAGGACAATTCTTTGGACTCTCTAGATCAATAATTATCGAAAAAAAGTTGAACTTTTGCATTTGAATGGCTGTAATAGGGTCATTTATAAAATGGGCGTGGCAAAATACACTAAAAAGTCTATAAATCCTAAATAAAAACTCAGAACTTCACAAAAATTGGTGAGCATATGTGACATAACATCCTTAACAAGCATGCAACATTTCATGGAGATCGGACAATAGGTGGCGCTATAACTGTTAAAACGCTTTAAAATCATATATTATATGGTAAATTGCCCGTATTGGCTGTAAATGGTATTTTCATATAATCATATAATGTTCATATAATAATGTTCAAAACCAGTGCAGTGCAATTCTCTGGACTCTCTAGATCAATAATTATCAGAAAAAGTATAACTTCTTCATTTGGATGGCTATAATAGTGTCACTTCAATATGTAGCCTTGACCAAGTGTCTCCAAAAGCCTATATCTCTTTAATAAAAACAAGTCAGAACATGTGACTCTTAAGAAGTATGAAAAATTTCAGACAGATCGGACAAAATTTGCCTCTATAACAGTTAAAAATGTAAAAAAATATATAACATGGCATATTAAGCCAATAAGTGGTATTGTACTGCCCCCTGCTGTCATTTCATCATACTACTCCCTAATATTGCTATATAATTCATATTTAGACTTTATAAAATCATTATTTTAACATTTACAATCACATTTTGTCAAAACTCATCTATTGAAGTATTACTATTGACAATTGTGTCACATTAATGAATGGAATCCAGAAACGAAAGTAAAAACGGAGGCCGCCATTTAGGCCACGCCCCCCCCAGTACAAATTCACTCATAACTCGAAAACGGAAAGTCGCTGCGCGCTCAAATTTTGATGGTAAGGACGTCTCCGGGCTCTTGATCGAAACGTATGGTCGCGGGCCTCGGGAGCGCCCCCCCCCGCGGATCGTTAGTCCGCGGGACCCCGACTTTGAACGCCCGTAACTCCCGACCCAGACCACCCCGAACCTTGTGTGAGAGCTCGTTGGAAAGGGCGCGTCCTTGGCTAACATCGATTCAAATGTGGTGTAATTTGCCCTGGGCATTCCAGAGATAAAAGCCCCAAAATAATATGCCTCATAACTCCCGGGCCCAATCGCCCAAAAACACTGCGATGGTCTCATTCAACAGGACTCCTCAAGCACTATCTATGCTCTGAGTTTCAGAATTTTTCGCCTTCTGGTTCCCGAGATATAAGTGAAAAACCAAATTCCCATTCATTCATTCAAACACTTCAACCGTAAGATGGAGACTGTAATTCCACTGTTGTCCACTAGAGGGAGCAGCAGGATTACGCATGATCTTTTAATTCGCTTTCAGTATTGGGAAATAAACAAATGCTTTAAGAAGCAATCTTTTTTTATGATGTTTTTTTTTTTTATTATGATATTTGTATATATATATATATTTTTTTTTTTTATTATGATTATGAACGGTTTGATTGACATTAGTAATTCTTGAGTCAAAGTTGTTCAGGATGAGGAGATGAAGATATTTTCACAATATCACATCCTAAAAACATTGAAAACATTTGTCTTTGTGTGTGTGGATGTGTTTGTGTCTGTGTGTGTGTCTGTGTGTGTAAGCATGCTTAATGGAAAGAACATGGAGAAACTGCTTTGTTTTACTGGTGGATAAAAAAGTCTTTCAAATGAAAGTGAGTCAATTAGTGGTCTTCTACTGCCCTCTGCAGGACATTCTACTTAATAAAATATTTTCATCTGTGCTTTTGCATTAAGTTTTGGACTATATAAAATTACTTGCATGAAAATCACCTATTATAACACAATCATGTTTTGTCAAAGTTTATCACTTCATTTGTACTGAGCTCTCAGTTTGAACAATTCTGCCTCTCAGTGATTAATTTGAAATCTGAAAATGGTGTTATACAGAGGAGATTTGCAATTATCATTTTGTTACCTATCTTTTATTTTAAATATCTACATCTACAACAAAATGTGTGCATGTGTGTGTTCAAGCATGGTTAGTGTATTAAGTATTATTGTTTAAGTATTAGAGCTGAAACAACTAATCGATTTAATCGATTAAAATCGATTATTAAAATAGTTGTCAACTAATTTAGTCATCGATTAGTTGCTAAATAACTTTTATTTGCCGTAAGCGGCTCATTTCGTGCATATTTTAAATCTGCGGTGACCAAAGTGTGGCAGTAATGAGCCATCGGAGGTTTCACTCAGCCAGTACAGCAGGAGAAGTAGCGAATAGCCAATAGCTGGCCTCGTTTTATGTCACGTGCGTCCCGCACAGCGTCTCTGCAGCATTCAGCGAGATGGCGGAGGCAGGCGGCAGTGGAGTAACTGTACGTTCACACCGCCGCCGACTTGAGCTTCCAAAGTTACCGGAAGTCATTCATTTTCAATGGAAGCTTCTCTCAGAAAAAATTATTAATTGCACAGTCTAACTATCATAGAGTGAAAGTGTATCATTTGCATATGAACGAGCAGAGAGAGAGAGAGAGAGCGAGCGAGCCCCGGCCGCGCGCGCGCACTCACCCGAGCGCTGTCTTGCTCTCTCTCTCCCTCGCGCATATTAATCAAAATCAATTGATACGCAGATTCTGCAGTACAATGTTGTTTGCAAATGTTTAGTCGTAAAAGCTGATAACATTGCTGTTTAAAGCTTTACAAACATGTTCTGTGATCAGTTTGTCGTTTACCAGTTCATAATTCAGTCTTGCAGCTTAATTATGACTGAATGAGAGAGGTAAATGTTTAAATGTATTTGAAATGCACTTTTTTTCTAAGTATGCACTGCTCTTTTTCACACAGCAGGTTTTTTGTGTGTGTCCAATTTTTTTCTGGACAACCTTCTGATGGATTTTACTTTAAATTTTATTTTAAAATGTGAATTCCATTCAGGTTTCATGCCATTGCCACTTTATTCGAAGGATTGTTTACAATTTCACAGCATAAGCTATAAAGCTGTTTCCCAGGTATAAGCTGTGTGTTTACAGGAAAAAAAATAATAAAATGCATTTTCATTCTGATTTATTCTTATTCTTCGTGAAAATATGTTCTGAAAGATTCCTTAATAAGCTTTGTTCGGGATGTTAAACTACTTAGTAGCCCTAAGGACAGCCATGGTGAAAACATTATTTGAAATCTCCTTGTGAAATTTGCTAGAGTACGTATGGGTCAGTGTTTTGATTGCAGAAGAGTTCGACAAAGGATTACTAACACATAATAAAACACAACTCCAGGTATGTTTTTGATGAGGATATGACCATGCAAAATGGTTAAAATCTCAAAAAAGTCTATGTTGAATGATAAAGACCCTTTATTAATAATTTACTTGGGAAAAAATGGTCAAAACTAAAATATAAGTACATAAACCGATTAATCGATTAATCGTAAAAATAATCGACCGATTAATCGATTATCAAAATAATCGTTAGTTGCAGCCCTATTAAGTATTATTGTTTTCATTTACATTTTAACCACCAGAAGAAGAACACTCATTGGTTCATTCTACCCACTAAAATATTATTTTTCATTTTTTTTCCCATTTGAAATATTGTTTAAACTTAATAAAATCATTAAAATAACATTTCAAATCATATTTTGTCTGTTTATAAATCCCACAGACTCACATTGGCTGCAATACTAATGTTTTTGTAAAACACAGACCTGATAGTCTAAACTGTGTGTATTGTGCATATATTATTGATATTATTACTATTACAAATCATGTTATTGTAACTCATATCTTAATAGAATATTATTTGTAATTTTAATTCTTTATTTCTTAATTGTTTTTGTTTTTTATGATTACAGATATTATCACCAAAGATATCAACTACACCTTCACTTTTAGTATTGATAAGCTGCACACACAGCACAATCACACACTCACTAATGCATTCAAATAAATGTAATCTTACTGTGCTACTTTATTTGTACATGATTAGAATGAACAGAAATCTAAGAATATTTTTCTTCTTTTGTTAAAGCCATTTCAGACTGCAAGTAAGCATTACATTACTAATCATCTATTTTAAAGGTGCCATACAATTGAAAACTGTATTTATCTTGGCATAGTTGAATGATAAGAGTTCTGGACATGGAACTGACATACCGTGAGCCTCAAACACCATTGTTTTCTCCTTCATGTGTAAATCTCCTGTTTGCAAAAGACCGCTGAAAAATGAGTGAATCCCAGCATAACACTGACTGTGACGTTGGAGTCATATATGTCAGTGGTTAAATGCTTGCTAAATAAAACTTAATAACTTTTGATGCTTTTGTGCTTAAAGGTCTTAAAGGCCTTAACTGCTTGAACCCCGATAAATGCTGCTTGCAGCTTTAATTATTATTATTATTCCGCCGTAAAACGCATCGTGCAGCCCAAACCGTAAGAGCTGGAACTTTGAAACTTTGACAGATGGTAGTACAAAAATCGAGGAAAGGTTCAGAGATTATGACCCCGATTGGCCCATAGGTGGCGCTATAGCAACCAAAAGCGCGAAACTGTTCATAACTCCTAGACCGTATGTCGTAGACTCAAGTGTCTTATATCATTGGAAAGCTGGATGCCTGACGAACAAAACGTATATCTCCGATTTCATTTCCGCCATGATAGATTTTCCGCCATTTTGAATTTTGTCAAAAACCTACTTTTGCGAACTAGTCCCTGGTTTTTTTCCCGATTGGAACCAAACCAGTGCAGAAATGTTCTCTGGAGTCTGAATATCAATAATTATCGAAAAAAAGTGGAAATTTCGATTCACGGTCGCTAAGGGGCGCCAAAACGTACATTGTGGGAGGGGCCTATTTTACTAAAATGACTATAACTCCCGATGTCAATGAGGTATCTTCACCAAACTTGGTACACATGTGTATGAGTTCAATCTGGGGTCACAGTAAAAAAATCGCGACGATTGGCCTCATGGTGGCGCTATAAAATGAAAAAAACATAAAACAGGCTATAACCACCTGACCGTTAGTCCGATTGACTTGAAAATTGGTATGCAGTGTCTTGGTCCAAGGTGCCATGTATGTGTATGAGGACATTGGCGTATCTCAAAAAACATGGCCGCCATCGGCCAATGAAGTTTGAGCACCTATTAGACAAGGTTAACGGAGGCCGATCGGAACGAAACTCAATGGGCATGTTCGGCTCATGGCCCGAGAGGTCTGTAAGAATTTTGAAAGAAATCGGCCACTAGTTGGCGCTAATGAGTTTTATGGCTCTGTAATCACGTGGTGTTACACTTATCATCACAAAATGCATATCATTTGATAGATCTTCTTATGCTGAACAACTTTGCCTCTAGAACCATTGCTGTCAATCAAACAGTTTATTAATTATTCACGAATATGTTAAAAACCTACTTTTGCGAACTAGTCCCTGGTTTTTTGCCCGATCGGAACCAAACGAGTCTAGGACAATTCTCTGGACTCTCTAGATCAATAATTATCAAAAAAAAGTTGAACTTTTGCATTTGGATGGCTGTAATAGGGTAATTTATAAAATGGGCGTGTCAAAATACATTAAAAAGCCTATAAATCCTAAATAAAAACTCAGAACTTCACAAAAATTGGTCAGCATATGTGACATAACATCATTAACAAGCATGAAAAATTCTATGGAGATCGGACGATAGGTGGCGCTATAACTGTTAAAAAGCTTTAAAATCATATATTTCCTATGGTAAACTGCCTGTATTGGCTGTAAATGGTCTTTTCCATCTCTGATCATATAATTTTCATATCATAATGTTCAAAACTAGTGCAATACAATTCTCTGGACTCACTAGATCAATAATTGTCAGAAAAAGTTGAACTACTTCATTTGGATAGCTATAATAGGTTCACTTCAAAATCTGGCCTTTACCAAGTGTCCCCGAAAGCCTATATCTCTTTAATCAATGCTCAGACCTTCTTAAAAACAAGTCAGAACGTGTGAAATATCACCCTGAACAAGCATGAAAATTTTCAGACAGATCGGACAAAATTTGCCTCTATAACAGTTAAAAAGGTGAAAATGATATGAATTAATGGCATGTTAAGCCAATAAGTGGTATTTTACTGCCCCCTGCTGTTTAAAATAGTCATTTTCTCATATTGGTATTGGTATCAGCCATGGTAAATCATGATAAATGATGGTGTGTGTGTGTGTGTGTGTGTGTGTGTGTGTGTGTGTGTGTGTGTGTGTGTGTGTGTGTGTGTGTGTGTGTGTGTGTGTGTGTGTGGTACAAATATAACAAAGGTTTTATTTTCCAACATGAAAACAAACATAACAGAGTGCTAGTGCACAAACAATAACCGACAATGATAATGGATGAGAGGGGAACTTAAATACACAGATCAAGACAAGGACAACAGGTGACGGTTATGATGATGAGGAGCAGGTGATGATGAGGAGGGTGATGAGGAGCAGGTGCAGGTGATGACGACAGATGGTGAATGTGATGAAGACAGAAGGTGAATGTGATGAAGGTGAATGTGACACCAATATCACTGAAACATTTGTGTGTGTGTGTGTGTGTGTGTGTGTGTGTGTGTGTAGCATTATTGTGTGTAGCATATGTAGCAAGTATGCATTATTGAGTTAACATGGAAACACTGGTTTGCTTTAGTGCAGAAAACTGGTCAAAATCATGAGGTTTAAAGTGAAAGTGAGCCAATAAGTGGTCTTCTACTGCCCTCTGCTGGCCATTCTACTTATTAATTAAATTTTTCCACATGTGCTTGCATTTATACTTGAATACACACTAAAAATCACTTATATAGCAATAACTATTATAACACAATCATATTTTGTCAGTGTTAATCACTTTATTTGCACTGACACTTCAAATAATTGCTAGTAATGTGGTAAATCATGGTAAATCATGGTTAACTATGCTGTGTGTGTGTGTGTGTGTGTGTGTGTGTGTGTGTGTGTGTGTGTGTGTGTGTGTGTGTGTGTGTGTGTGTGTGTGTGTGTAAGCATGCATTGAGTTAACATGGATAAACTGGTTTGCTTTAGTGCAGAAAACTGGTTTAAAGTGAAAGTGAGCCAATAAGTGGTCTTCTACTGCCCTCTGCTGGCCATTCTACTTATTAATGAAATATTTCAACATGTGCTTGCATTCATACTTGAATACACACTAAAAAAATCACTTATATAGCAATAACTATTATAACACAATCATATTTTGTCAGTGTTAATCACTTTATTTGCACTGACACTTCAAATAATTGCTAGTAATGTGATAAATCAGGCTAGAAACATGGTAAATCAAAGTAAATAATACTAGATTGTCGTTTATCTCCTGGTAAATAATACTAGAACGTGGTATATCATGGTAAATCATGGTTAACTATGCTGTGTGTGTATGTGTGTGTGTGTGTGTGTGTGTGTGTGTGTGTGTGTGTGTGTGTGTGTGTGTGTGTGTGTGTGTGTGTGTGTGTGTGTGTAAGCATGCATTGAGTTAACATGGAAAAACTGGTTTGCTTTAGTGCAGAAAACTGGTTTAAAGTGAAAGTGAACCAATAAGTGGTCTTCTAGTGCCCTCTGCTGGCCATTCTACTTAATAATGAAATATTTTACATGTGCTTTTGCATTCATACTTGGACACACACTAAAAATCACGTATATAACTAACTATTATAACACAATAATATTTTGTCAGTGTTCATCACCTCATTTGCACTGACACTTCACATAATTGCTAGTAATGTGGTTAATCATGCTAGAAACATTGTAAATCATAGTAAATAATACTGAAATGAGGTGTATCAAGGTAAATCATGCTAGAATCCTAATAAATCATTCTGGAACATGGTATATGATAGTAAGTCATGCTAGAATCATATTAAATAATTCTAGAATGTGGCAAATCGTTGTGGGAGGAGCCTATTTTACTCAAATGGCTATAACTCAAGAAGTAAATGAGATATCTTCACCAAACTCAGTACACATGTGTATGGGTTCAATTTGAGGTCACAGTAAACAATTTTATGGAGATCGGACCATAGGTGGCGCTATAACTGTTAAAAAGCTTTAAAACCATATATATCCCATGGCAAATTGCCTGTATTGGCTGTAAATGGTCTTTTCCATCTATTATGTCAGTGGTTACATGCTTGCTAAATAAATCTTAATAACTTTTGATGCTTTTGTGCTTAAATGCCTTAAAGGCCTTAACTGCTTGAACCCCGATAAATGCTGCTTGCAGCTTTAATTAGGGGTTCAAGCACGAAGTGCTGAAACCCTATTGTAATTGTAAGGATTTTTATTATTAGGGGTTCAAGCACGAAGTGCTGAAACCCTATTGTAATTGTACTGATTTTTATTATTATTATTATTATTATTATTATTATTATTATTATTATTATTATTTTTCTTCTGCCGTAAAACTCATCGTGCAGCCCAAACCGTAAGAGCTGGAGCTTTGAAACTTTGCCAGATGGTAGTACAAAAATCGAGGAGAGGTTCAGAGAATATGACCCCAATTGGCCCATAGGTGGCGCTATAGCAACCAAAAGCGCGAAACTGCTCATAACTCCTAGACCGTATGACGTAGACTCAAGTGTCTTATATCACTGGAAAGCTGGACACCTGAAGGTCAAAACGTATATCTCCGATTTCATTTCCGGTATGTAAATTGTCCGCCATTTTGAATTTAGTTAAAAACCTACTTTTGCGAACTAGTCCTAGGTTTTTTGTCCAATCGGATCCAAAACAGTGCAGAAATGTTCTCTGGAGTCTGAATATCAATAATTATCGAAAAAAAGTCGAAATTTCGATTCCTGATCGCCAGGGGGTGATAAATTAATGTTGTAGGAGGAGCCTATTTTACTAAAATGGCTATAACTCGAGAATGAAATTAGATATCTTCACCAAACTTGGTGCACATGTGTATGAGTTCAATCTGGGGTCACAGTAAAAAAATCGCGACGATTGATCACTAGGTGGCGCTATAACATGAAAAAAACATGAAAACGGCTATGACCACGTGACCGTTAGTCCGATTGACTTGAAAATTGGTATGCAGTGTCTTGGTCCAAGGTGCCATGTATGTCTATGAGGACATTGGCGTATCTCGAAAAACATGGCCGCCATCGACCAATGAAATTTGAGCACCTATTAGACAAGGTTAACGGAGGCCGATCGGAACGAAACTCGATGGGCATGTTCGACTCATGGCCCTAGAGGTCTGTAAGAGTTTTGAAAGAAATCGGCCACTAGTTGGCGCTAACGAGTTTTATGGCTCTGTAATCACGTGGTGTTATACTTATCGTCACAAAATGCATATCAACTGATAGATCTGCTCATGCTGAACAACTTTGCCTCAAGAACTAATGCTGTCAATTAAACCGTTTATTAAATATTCGTAATTATGTTAAAAACCTACTTTTGCAAACTAGTCCTAGGTTTTTCGCCCGATCGAAACCAGACCAGTCTAGGACAATTCTCTGGACACTCTAGATCAATAATTATCAAAAAAAAGTTGAACTTTTGCATGTAGATGGCTGTAATAGGGTCATTTAGAAAAGGGGCGTGGCAAAAAAACACTAAAAAGCCTATAAATCCTAAATGAAAACTCAGAACTTCACAAAAATTGGTGAGCATATGTGACATAACATCTTTAACAAGCATGCCAATTTTTATGGAGATCGGACCATAGGTGGCGCTATAACTGCTAAAAAGCTTTAAAACCATATATTTCCTATGGTATTTCCTGTAAATGGTCTTTTCCATCTATTATGTCAGTAGTTACATGCTTGCTAAATAAAACTTAATCACTTTTGATGCTTTTGTGCTTAAAGGCCTTAACTGCTTGAACCCCGATAAATGCTGCTTGCAGCTTTAATTATTATTATTATTCTTCTGCCGTAAAACGCATCGTGCAGCCCAAACCGTAAGGGCTGGAGACTTGAAACTTTGCCAGATGGTAGTACAAAAATCGAGGAGAGGTTCAGAGATTATGACCCCGATTGGCCCATAGGTGGCGCTATAACAACCAAAAGCGCGAAACTGCTCATAACTCCTAGACCGTATGTCGTAGACTCAAGTGTCTTATATCATTGGAAAGCTGGAAACGTGATGAACAAAACGTATATCTCCGATTTCATTTCCGGTATGGAAATTTTTCCGCCATTTTGAATTTTGTCAAAAAACTACTTTTGCTAATTAGTCCTAGGTTTTTTGTCCGATCGGAACCAAACCAGTGCAGAAATGTTCTATGGAGTCTGACGATCAATAATTATCAAAAAAAAAATCGAAATTTCGATTCAAGGTCGCTAGGGGGCATAAAATAAACATTGTGGGAGGAGCCTATTTTACTAAAATGGCTATAACTCAAAAAGTAAATGAGATAGCTTAACCAATCTCGGTACACATGTGTATGGGTTCAGTCTGGGGTCACAGTAAAAAAATCGCGACGATTGAACAATAGGTGGCGCTATAACATGGAAAAAACATGAAAAGGGCTATAACCACCTGACCGTTAGTCCGATTGACTTGAAAATTGGTATGCAGTGTCTTGGCCCAAGGTGCCATATATGTCTATGAGGAAATTGGCGTATCTCAAAAAACATGGCCGCCATTGGCCAATGAATTTGAGCACCTATTAGACAAGGTTAACGGAGGCCGATCGGAACGAAACTCGATGGGCATGTTCATCTCATGGCCTTAGAGGTCTGTAAGAATTTTGAAAGAAATCGGCCACTAGTTGGCGCTAACGAGTTTTATGGCTCTGTAATCACGTGGTGTTACACTCATCCACACAATATGCATATCATTTGATAGATCTGCTCATGCTGAACAACTTTGCCTCAAGAACCATTGCTGTCAATCAAACCGTTCATTAAATATTCGCGAACATGTTAAAAACCTCCTTTTGCGAACTAGTCCTAGGTTTTTCGCCCGATCGGAACCAGACCAGTCTAGGACAATTCTCTGGACTCTCTAGATCAATAATTATCGAAAAAAAGTTGAACTTTTGCATTTGGATGGCTGTAATAGGGTCATTTATAAAATGGGCGTGGCAAAATACATTAAAAATCCTATAAATCCTAAATGAAAACTCAGAACTTCACAAAAATTGGTGAGCATATGTGACATAACATCATTAACAAGCATGCAAAATTTCATGGAGATTGGACCATAGTTGGCGCTATATCTGTTAAAAAGCTTTAAAACCATATATTTCCTATGGTACATTGCCTGTATTGGCTGTAAATGGTCTTTTCCATCTATTATGTCAGTGGTTAAATGCTTGCTAAATAAAACTTGATAACTTTTGATGCTTTTGTGCTTAAAAACCCTTAAAGGCCTTAATAGCTTGAACCCCGATAAATGCTGCTTGCAGCTTTAATTAGGGGTTCAAGCACGAAGTGCTGAAACCCTATTGTAATTGTACTGATTTTTATTAGGGGTTCAAGCACGAAGTGCTGAAACCCTATTGTAATTGTACTGATTTTTATTATTAGGGGTTCAAGCACGAAGTGCTGAAACCCTATTGTAATTGTAAGGATTTTTATTAGGGGTTCAAGCACGAAGTGCTGAAACCCTATTGTAATTGTGCTGATTTTTATTATTATTAGGGGTTCAAGCACGAAGTGCTGAAACCCTATTGTAATTGTACTGATTTTTAGGGGTTCAAGCACGAAGTGCTGAAACCCTATTGTAATTGTGCTGATTAGGGGTTCAAGCACGAAGTGCTGAAACCCTATTGTAATTGTGCTGATTTTTATTATTAGGGGTTCAAGCACGAAGTGCTGAAACCCTATTGTAATTGTACTGATTTTTATTATTATTATTATTATTATTATTATTTTTCTTCTGCCGTAAAACTCATCGTGCAGCCCAAACCGTAAGAGCTGGAGCTTTGAAACTTTGCCAGATGGTAGTACAAAAATCGAGGAGAGGTTCAGAGAATATGACCCCAATTGGCCCATAGGTGGCGCTATAGCAACCAAAAGCGCGAAACTGCTCATAACTCCTAGACCGTATGACGTAGACTCAAGTGTCTTATATCACTGGAAAGCTGGAAACCTGAAGGTCAAAACGTATATCTCCGATTTCATTTCCTGTATGCAAATTGTCCGCCATTTTGAATTTAGTTAAAAACCTACTTTTGCGAACTAGTCCTAGGTTTTTTGTCCAATTGGATCCAAAACAGTGCAGAAATGTTCTCTGGAGTCTGAATATCAGTAATTATCGAAAAAAAGTAGAAATTTCGATTCCTGATCGCCAGGGGGTGATAAATTAATGTTGTGGGAGGAGCCTATTTTACTAAAATGGCTATAACTCGAGAATGAAATTAGATATCTTCACCAAACTTGGTGCACATGTGTATGAGTTCAATCTGGGGTCACAGTAAAAAAATCGCGACGATTGATCACTAGGTGGCGCTATAACATGAAAAAAACATGAAAATGGCTATGACCACGTGACCGTTAGTCCGATTGACTTGAAAATTGGTATGCAGTGTCTTGGTCCAAGGTACCATGTATGTCTATGAGGACATTGGCGTATCTCAAAAAACATGGCCGCCATCGACCAATGAAATTTGAGCACCTATTAGACAAGGTTAACGGAGGCCGATCAGAACGAAACTCGATGGGCATGTTCGACTCATGGTCCTAGAGGTCTGTAAGAGTTTTGAAAGAAATCGACCACTAGTTGGCGCTAACGAGTTTTATGGCTCTGTAATCACGTGGTGTTACACTTATCATCACAAAATGCATATCATCTGATAGATCTGCTCATGCTGAACAACTTTGCCTCAAGAACTAATGCTGTCAATTAAACCGTTTATTAAATATTTGTAATTATGTTAAAAACCTACTTTTGCAAACTAGTCCTAGGTTTTTCGCCCGATCGAAACCAGACCAGTCTAGGACAATTCTCTGGACACTCTAGATCAATAATTATCAAAAAAAAGTTGAACTTTTGCATGTAGATGGCTGTAATAGGGTCATTTAGAAAAGGGGCGTGGCAAAAAAACACTAAAAAGCCTATAAATCCTAAATGAAAACTCAGAACTTCACAAAAATTGGTGAGCATATGTGACATAACATCATTAACAAGCATGCCAATTTTTATGGAGATCGGACGATAGGTGGCGCTATAACTGCTAAAAAGCTTTAAAACCATATATTTCCTATGGTATTTCCTGTAAATGGTCTTTTCCATCTATTATGTCAGTAGTTACATTCTTGCTAAATACAACTTCATCACTTTTGATGCTTTTGTGCTTAAAGGCCTTAACTGCTTGAACCCCGATAAATGCTGCTTGCAGCTTTAATTATTATTATTATTATTATTATTCCGCCGTAAAACGCATCGTGCAGCCCAAACCGTAAGAGCTGGAACTTTGAAACTTTGACAGATGGTAGTACAAAAATCGAGGAAAGGTTCAGAGATTATGACCCCGATTGGCCCATAGGTGGCGCTATAACAACCAAAAGCGCGAAACTGCTCATAACTCCTAGACCGTATGTCGTAGACTCAAGTGTCTTATATCATTGGAAAGCTGGACGCCTGACGAACAAAACGTATATCTCCGATTTCATTTCCGCCATGATAGATTTTCCGCCATTTTGAATTTTGTCAAAAATCTACTTTTGCGAACTAGTCCCTGGTTTTTTGCCCGATTGGAACCAAACTAGTGCAGAAATGTTCTCTGGAGACTGAATATCAATAATTATCGAAAAAAAGTGGAAATTTCGATTCACGGTCGCTAAGGGGCGCCAAAACGTACGTTGTGGGAGGGGCCTATTTTACTAAAATGGCTATAACTCCCGATGTAAATGAGGTATCTTCACCAAACTTGGTACACATGTGTATGAGCTTACTCTGGGGTCACAGTAAAAAAATCGCGACGATTGGCCTCATGGTGGCGCTATAAAATGAAAAAAACATAAAACAGGCTATAACCACCTGACCGTTAGTCCGATTGACTTGAAAATTGGTATGCAGTGTCTTGGTCCAAGGTGCCATGTATGTGTATGAGGACATTGGCGTATCTCAAAAAACATGGCCGCCATCGGCCAACGAAGTTTGAGCACCTATTAGACAAGGTTAACGGAGGCCGATCGGAACGAAACTCAATGGGCATGTTCGGCTCATGGCCCTAAAGGTCTGTAAGAATTTTGAAAGAAATCGGCCACTAGTTGGCGCTAACGAGTTTTACGGCTCTGTAATCACGTGGTGTTACAAATATCCACACAATATTCATATCATTTGATAGATCTCCTCATCCTGAACAACTTTGCCTCAAGAACCATTGCTGTCAATCAAACTGTTCATTAATTATTCATTAATATGTTAAAAACCTACTTTTGCGAACTAGTCCTAGGTTTTTTTGCCCGATCGGAACCAGACCAGTCTAGGACAATTCTCTGGACTCTCTAGATCAATAATTATCAAAAAAAAGTTGAACTTTTGCATTTGTATGGCTGTAATAGGGTAATTTATAAAATGGGTGTGTCAAAATACATTAAAAAGCTGATAAATCCTAAATAAAAACTCAGAACTTCACAAAAATTGGTGAGCATATGTGACATAACATCATTAACAAGCATGCCAAATTTTATGGAGATCGGACCATAGGTGGCGCTATAACTGTTAAAAAGCTTTAAAACCATATATTTCCTATGGTACATTGCCTGTATTGGCTGTAAATGGTCTTTTCCATCTATTATGTCACTGGTTACATGCTTGCTAAAAAAACCCTGATAACTTTTGATGCTTTTGTGCTTAAAAACCCTTAAAGGCCTTAATAGCTTGAACCCCGATAAATGCTGCTTGCAGCTTTAATTTTTATTATTATTATTATTATTATTATTATTATTATTATTCCGCCGTAAAACGCATCGTGCAGCCCAAACCGTAAGAGCTGGAACTTTGAAACTTTGACAGATGGTAGTACAAAAATCGAGGAAAGGTTCAGAGATTATGACCCCGATTGGCCCATAGGTGGCGCTATAACAACCAAAAGCGCGAAACTGCTCATAACTCCTAGACCGTATGTCGTAGACTCAAGTGTCTTATATCATTGGAAAGCTAGACGCCTGACGAACAAAACGTATATCTCCGATTTCATTTCCGCCATGATAGATTTTCCGCCATTTTGAATTTTGTCAAAAACCTACTTTTGCGAACTAGTCCCTGGTTTTTTGCCCGATTGGAACCAAACTAGTGCAGAAATGTTCTCTGGAGACTGAATATCAATAATTATCGAAAAAAAGTGGAAATTTCGATTCACGGTCGCTAAGGGGCGCCAAAACGTACGTTGTGGGAGGGGCCTATTTTACTAAAATGGCTATAACTCCCGAAGTAAATGAGGTATCTTCACCAAGCTTGGTACACATGTGTATGAGTTTAATCTGGGGTCACAGTAAAAAAATCGCGACGATTGGCCTCATGGTGGCGCTATAAATTGAAAAAAACATAAAACAGGCTATAACCACCTGACCGTTAGTCCGATTGACTTGAAAATTGGTATGCAGTGTCTTGGTCCAAGGTGCCATGTATGTGTATGAGGACATTGGCGTATCTCAAAAAACATGGCCGCCATCGGCCAATGAAGTTTGAGCACCTATTAGACAAGGTTAACGGAGGCCGATCGGAACGAAACTCGATGAGCATGTTCGACTCATGGCCCTAAAGGTCTGTAAGAATTTTGAAAGAAATCGGCCACTAGTTGGCGCTAACGAGTTTTATGGCTCTGTAATCACGTGGTGTTACACTTATCGTCACAAAATGCATATCATTTGATAGATCTGCTCATCCTGAACAACTTTGCCTCTAGAACCATTGCTGTCAATCAAACCGTTCATTAAATATTCATGAATATGTTAAAAACCTACTTTTGCGAACTAGTCCCTGGTTTTTCGCCCGATCGGAACCACACCAGTCTAGGACAATTCTCTGGACTCTCTAGATCAATAATTATCAAAAAAAAGTTTAACTTTTGCATGAGTATGGCTGTAATAGGGTCATTTAGAAAAGGGGCGTGGTAAAATGCACTCAAAAGCCTATAAATCCTAAACGAAAACTCAGAACTTCACAAAAATTGATGAGCATATGTGTCATAACCTGCTAAAGAAGCATGGGAAATTTTATGGAGATCGGACCATAGTTGGCGCTATAACTGTTAAAACGCTTTAAAACCATATATTTCCTATGGTAAATTGCCTGTATTTGCTGTAAATGGTGTCTTCTATCATCATATAATGTTCATATCATAATGTTCAAAACCAGTGCAGCACAATTCTCTGAACTCTCTAGATCAATAATTATCAGAAAAAAAGTTTAACTTCTTCAAAAGGTGATTTTATATGAATATAATGACATATTAAGCCAATAAGTGGTATTTTACTGCCCCCTGCTGTCATTTCATCATACTACTCCCTAATATTGTTATAAAATTCATATTTAGACTTTATAAAATCATTATTTTAACATTTACAATCACATTTTGTCAAAACTCATCTATTGAGTATTACTATTGACAATTGTGTTACACTGAGATATGGAAATGGACGAAAGTAAATGAATGAAATGAAACGAAAGTATAACGGCATTTAAGCCACGCCCCCGAATACAAATTCATTCATAACTCGAAAACGGAAAGTCGTTGCGCGCTCAAATTTTGATGGTGAGGACATCTCCGGGCTCTTGATCGAAACGTGTCGTCGCGGGCCTCGGGAGCGCGCCCCCCGCGCATCGCCAGTCCGCGGGACCCCCGATTTTGAACGACCATTACTCCCGACCCAGACCACCCCGAACATTGTGTGAGAGCTCGTTGGAAAGGTCCCGTCTTTGGCTAGCTTCGATTCAAATGTGGTGTTATTTGCCCTGGGCATTCCAGAGATAATAGCCCGAACAGATATGCCTTATAACAGCCATAACTCCCAGCCCCAATCGCCCAAAAACACCTTGATGGTCTCATTCAACAGGGCTCCTCAAGCACTATCTATGCTCTGAGTTTCAGAATTTTTCGCCTTTTGGTTCCTGAGATATAAGTAAAAAAACAAATTCCCATTCATTCATTCAAACACTTCAACTGTAAAATGTAAGCTATGATACCACTGTTGTCCACTAGAGGGAGCAGCAGGATTACGCATGATCTTTTAATTCGCTTTCAGTATTGGGAAATAAACAAATGCTTTAAGAAGCAATCTTTTTTATTATGATTTTTTTTTTTTTTTTATGATATTTGTATATATTTTATTTTTTTATTATGATTATGAACGGTTTGATTGACATTAGTGATTCTTGAGGCAAAGTTGTTCAAGATGAGGAGATGAAGATATTTTCACAATATCACATCCTAAAAACATTGAAAACATATTTGTCTTTGTGTGTGTGTGTGTGTGTGTGTGTGTGTGTGTGTGTGTGTGTGTGTGTGTGTGTGTGTGTGTGTGTGTGTGTGTGTGTGGATGTGTTTGTGTGTGTGTCTGTGTGTGTAAGCATGCTTAATGGAAAGAACATGGAGAAACTGCTTTGTTTTACTGGTGGATAAAAAAAGTCTTTCAAATGAAAGTGAGTCAATTAGTGGTCTTCTACTATGGAAGCAGGACATTCTACTTAATAAAATATTTTCATCTGTGCTTTTGCATAAGTTTTTGGACTATATAAAATTATTGCATGAAAATCACCTATTATAACACAGTCATGTTTTGTCAAAGTTTATCACTTCATTTTTACTGAGCTCTCAGTTTGAACAATTCTGCCTCTCAGTGATTAATTTGAAATCTGAAAATGGTGTTATACAGAGGAGATTTGCAATTATCATTTTGTTACCTATCTTTTATTTTAAATATCTACATCTACAACAAAATGTGTGTGCATGTGTGTGTTCAAGCATGGTTAGTGTATTAAGTATTATTGTTTAAGTATTATTGTTTTCATTTACATTTTAACCACCAGAAGAAGAACACTCATTGGTTCATTCTGCTCACTAAAATATTATTTTTCATTTTTTTTCCATTTGAAATATTGTTTAAACTTAATAAAATCATTAAAATAACATTTCAAATCATATTTTGTCTGTTTATAAATCCCACAGACTCACATTGGCTGCAATACTAATGTTTTTGTAAAACACAGACCTGATAGTCTAATCTGTGTGTATTGTGCATATATTATTGATATTATTACTATTGCAAATCATGTTATTATAACTCATATCTTAATAGAATATTATTTGTAATTTTAATTCTTTATTTCTTAATTGTTTTTTTATGATTACTACAGATATTATCACCAAAGATATCAACTACACCTTCACTTTTAGTATTGACATGCTGCACACACAGCACAATCACACACTCACTAATGCATTCAAATAAATGTAATCTTACTGTGCTACTTTATTTGTACATGATTAGAATGAACAGAAATCTAAGAATATTTTTCTTCTTTTGTTAAAGCCATTTCAGACTCCAAGTAAGCATTATATTACTAATCATCTATTTTAAAGGTGCCATACAATTGAAAACTGTATTTATCTTGGCATAGTTGAATGATAAGAGTTCTGGACATGGAACTGACATACCTTGAGCCTCAAACACCATTGTTTCCTCCTTCATGTGTAAATCTCCTGTTTGCAAAAGACCGCTGAAAAATGAGTGAATCCCACCATAACACCGACTGTGACGTTGGAGTCAGGATCATTAATATTTATACCCCCCAAATTTGCATTTCCCAGTCCATTTTCTAGGCCAGGCAGTGTTAATGTGGACCTGCACAGCCAAATCATCAGAAGATCTGCAGGTATTGTGAAGAAGCAAGCAAGGACAATAGTGAAAATGGCAGATCATGGATATAAATGTTATGTCTGAGGCTGTGCTGCGGATTTGAGAACTTTTCATTCCCTTCCCACAAAAGAGAACTGTCAACAGGCATGGTTGATGTTTACAACAGGATACCTCACCATTTTAATTCAAAGCTGTTAGTTTGCTCTTAACGGAGGCCGATCAGAACGAAACTCGGTGGGCATGTTCGACTCGTGGCCCTAGAGGTCTGTAAGAATTTTGAAAAATCAGCCACTAGTTGACGCTAACAGGTTTTACGGCTATGTAATCACGTGATGCATATCATTTGATAGATCTCCTCATACTGAACAACTTTGCCTCAAGAACTACTGCTGTCAATCAATTTGTTCATTAAATACTTGCGATTATGTTAAAAACCTACTTTTGCGAACTAGTCCTAGGTTTTTCGCCCGATCAGAAATATACCAGTGCAGTACAATTCTCTGGAAGCTCTAGATTATTAATTATATAAAAAACTTTAACTTTACCCATTGGGTAGCCATAACAGGATCATTTAGAAAATGGGTATGGCAAAAAACACTCAAAAGCCTGTAAATCCTAAACAAAAACTCACTAAACTGCCTTATGTGCTTAAAGACCCTAAATGCTTGAACCCCGCTAAATGCTGCTTGCAGCTTTAATTATTATTATTATTATTATTATTTTCCCCTTAAACTCATCGTGCAGACCAAACCGTAAGAGCTGGAACCTTGAAACTTGGCCAAATGGTAGTCCTCAATTTGGGGAGAACCTATAAAAGTATGACCCCGATTGGCCCATAGGTGGCGCTATAGCAACCAAAAGCGCAAAACTGCTCATAACTACTAGACCGTATGACATAGACTCAAGTGTCTTATATCATTGGAAAGCTGGACGCCTGACGAACAAAACGTATATCTCCGATTTCATTTCCGCCATGATAGATTTTCCGCCATTTTGAATTTTGTCAAAAACCTACTTTTGCGAACTAGTCCTAGGTTTTTCGCCCGATCGGAACCAATCCAGTGCAGAAATGTTCTCTTGAGTCTGAATATCAAAAACTATCGAAAAAAAGTTGAAATTTCGATTCACGGACGCTAAGGGGCGCCAAAACGTACGTTGTGGGCAGGGCCTATTTTACTAAAATGGCTATAACTCCAGAAGTAAATGAGGTATCTTCACCAAACTTGGTACACATGTGTAAGAGGTCAATCTGAGGTCACAGTAAAAAAACCGCGGCGATTGGCCACATGGTGGCGCTATAACATGAAAAAAACATAAAACAGGCTATAACCACCTGACCGTTAGTCCGATTGACTTGAAAATTGGTATGCAGTGTCTTGGTCCAAGGTGCCATGTATGTGTATGAGGACATTGGCGTATCTCAAAAAACATGGCCGCCATCGGCCAATGAAATTTGAGCACCTATTAGACAAGGTTAACGGAGGCCGATCGGAACGAAACTCGATGGGCATGTTCGACTCAAGGCCCTAGAGGTCTGTAAGAATTTTGAAAGAAATCGGCCACTAGTTGGCGCTAACGAGTTTTATGGCTCTGTAATCACGTGGTGTTACAAATATCCACACAATATGCATATCATTTGATAGATCTCCTCATCCTGAACAACTTTGCCTCAAGAACCATTGCTGTCAATCAAACCGTTCATTAAATATTCGCAAACATGTTAAAAACCTACTTTTGCGAACTAGTCCTAGGTTTTTCGCCCGATCGGAACCAGACCAGTCTAGGACAATTCTCTGGACTCTCTAGATCAAAAACTATCAAAAAAAAGTTGAACTTTTGCATTTGGATGGCTGTAATAGGGTAATTTATAAAATGGGCGTGGCAAAATACATTAAAAATCCTATAAATCCTAAATGAAAAACTCAGAACTTCACAAAAATCGGTGAGCATATGTGACATAACATCATTAACAAGCATGCAACATTTCATGGAGATCGGACGATAGGTGGCGCTATAACTGTTAAAAAGCTTTAAAATCATATATTTCCTATGGTAAACTGCCTGTATTGGCTGTAAATGGTCTTTTCCATCTCTGATCATATAATTTTCATATCATAATGTTCAAAACTAGTGCAATACAATTCTCTGGACTCACTAGATCAATAATTGTCAGAAAAAGTTGAACTACTTCATTTGGATAGCTATAATAGGTTCACTTCAAAATCTGGCCTTTACCAAGTGTCCCCGAAAGCCTATATCTCTTTAATCAATGCTCAGACCTTCTTAAAAACAAGTCAGAACGTGTGAAATATCACCCTGAACAAGCATGAAAATTTTCAGACAGATCGGACAAAATTTGCCTCTATAACAGTTAAAAAGGTGAAAATGATATGAATTAATGGCATGTTAAGCCAATAAGTGGTATTTTACTGCCCCCCTGCTGTTTAAAATAGTCATTTTCTCATATTGGTATTGGTATCAGCCATGGTAAATCATGATAAATGATTGTGTGTGTGTGTGTGTGTGTGTGTGTGTGTGTGTGTGTGTGTGGTACAAATATAACAAAGGTTTTATTTTCCAACATGAAAACAAACATAACAGAGTGCTAGTGCACAAACAATAACCGACAATGATAATGGATGAGAGGGGAACTTAAATACACAGATCAAGACAAGGACAACAGGTGACGGTTATGATGATGAGGAGCAGGTGATGATGAGGAGGGTGATGAGGAGCAGGTGCAGGTGATGACGACAGATGGTGAATGTGATGAAGACAGAAGGTGAATGTGATGAAGGTGAATGTGACACCAATATCACTGAAACATTTGTGTGTGTGTGTGTGTGTGTGTGTGTGTGTGTGTGTGTGTGTGTGTGTGTGTGTGTGTGTGTGTAGCATTATTGTGTGTAGCATATGTAGCAAGTATGCATTATTGAGTTAACATGGAAACACTGGTTTGCTTTAGTGCAGAAAACTGGTCAAAATCATGAGGTTTAAAGTGAAAGTGAGCCAATAAGTGGTCTTCTACTGCCCTCTGCTGGCCATTCTACTTATTAATTAAATTTTTCCACATGTGCTTGCATTTATACTTGAATACACACTAAAAATCACTTATATAGCAATAACTATTATAACACAATCATATTTTGTCAGTGTTAATCACTTTATTTGCACTGACACTTCAAATAATTGCTAGTAATGTGGTAAATCATGGTAAATCATGGTTAACTATGCTGTGTGTGTGTGTGTGTGTGTGTGTGTGTGTGTGTGTGTGTGTGTGTGTGTGTGTGTGTGTGTGTGTGTGTGTGTGTAAGCATGCATTGAGTTAACATGGATAAACTGGTTTGCTTTAGTGCAGAAAACTGGTTTAAAGTGAAAGTGAGCCAATAAGTGGTCTTCTACTGCCCTCTGCTGGCCATTCTACTTATTAATGAAATATTTCAACATGTGCTTGCATTCATACTTGAATACACACTAAAAAAATCACTTATATAGCAATAACTATTATAACACAATCATATTTTGTCAGTGTTAATCACTTTATTTGCACTGACACTTCAAATAATTGCTAGTAATGTGATAAATCAGGCTAGAAACATGGTAAATCAAAGTAAATAATACTAGATTGTCGTTTATCTCCTGGTAAATAATACTAGAACGTGGTATATCATGGTAAATCATGGTTAACTATGCTGTGTGTGTATGTGTGTATGTGTGTGTGTGTGTGTGTGTGTGTGTGTGTGTGTGTGTGTGTGTGTGTGTGTGTGTGTGTGTGTGTAAGCATGCATTGAGTTAACATGGAAAAACTGGTTTGCTTTAGTGCAGAAAACTGGTTTAAAGTGAAAGTGAGCCAATAAGTGGTCTTCTAGTGCCCTCTGCTGGCCATTCTACTTAATAATGAAATATTTTACATGTGCTTTTGCATTCATACTTGGACACACACTAAAAATCACGTATATAACTAACTATTATAACACAATAATATTTTGTCAGTGTTCATCACCTCATTTGCACTGACACTTCACATAATTGCTAGTAATGTGGTTAATCATGCTAGAAACATTGTAAATCATAGTAAATAATACTGAAATGAGGTGTATCAAGGTAAATCATGCTAGAATCCTAATAAATCATTCTGGAACATGGTATATGATAGTAAATCATGCTAGAATCATATTAAATAATTCTAGAATGTGGCAAATCGTTGTGGGAGGAGCCTATTTTACTTAAATGGCTATAACTCAAGAAGTAAATGAGATATCTTCACCAAACTCAGTACACATGTGTATGGGTTCAATTTGAGGTCACAGTAAACAATTTTATGGAGATCGGACCATAGGTGGCGCCATAACTGTTAAAAAGCTTTAAAACAATATATATCCCATGGCAAATTGCCTGTATTGGCTGTAAATGGTCTTTTCCATCTATTATGTCAGTGGTTACATGCTTGCTAAATAAATCTTAATAACTTTTGATGCTTTTGTGCTTAAATGCCTTAAAGGCCTTAACTGCTTGAACCCCGATAAATGCTGCTTGCAGCTTTAATTATTATTATTATTATTCTCCCATAAAACGCATCGTGCAGACCAAACCGTAAGAGCTGGAACCTTGAAACTTGGCCAAATGGTAGTCCTCAATTTGGGGAGAACCTATCAAAGTATGACTCAGATTGGCCCATAGGTGGCGCTATAGCAACCAAAAGCGCGAAACTGCTCATAACTCCTAGACCGTATATCCTAGACTCAAGTGTCCTATATCTTTGGAAAGCTGGACGCCTGAAGGTCAAAACGTATATCTCCGATTTTATTTCAGGTATGCAAATTTTTCCGCCATTTAGAATTTTGTCAAAAACCTACTTTTGCGAACTAGTCCCTGGTTTTTCGCCCGATCGGAACCAAACCAGTGCAGAAATGTTCTTTGGAGTCTGAAGTTCAATAATTATCGAAAAAAAGTCGAAATTTCGATTCCTGGTCGCTAGGGGGTGATAAATTAATGTTGTGGGAGGAGCCTATTTTACTAAAATGGCTATAACTCGAAAAGGAAATGAGATATCTTCACCAAACTTGGTGCACATGTGTATGAGTTCAATCTGGGGTCATAGTAAAAAAATTGCGACGATTGATCACTAGGTGGCGCTATAACATGAACAAAACATGAAAAGGGCTATGACCACGTGACCGTTTGTCCGATTGACTTGAAAATTGGTATGCAGTGTCTTGGTCCAAGGTGCCATGTATGTCTATGAGGACATTGGCGTATCTCGAAAAACATGGCCGCCATCGGCCAATGAAGTTTGAGCACCTATTAGACAAGGTTAACGGAGGCCGATCGGAACGAAACTCGATGGGCATGTTCGACTCATGGCCCTAGAGGTCTGTAAGAATTTTGAAAGAAATCGGCCACTAGTTGGCGCTAACGAGTTTTATGGCTCTGTAATCACGTGGTGTTACACTTATCGTCACAAAATGCATATCATTTGATAGATCTGCTCATGCTGAACAACTTTGCCTCAAGAACTATTGCTGTCAATCAAACCGTTCATTAAATATTTGTAATTATGTTAAAAACCTACTTTTGCGAACTAGTCCTAGGTTTTTCGCCCGATCGAAACCAGACCAGTCTAGGACAATTCTCTGGACTCTCTAGATCAATAATTATCAAAAAAAAGTTGAACTTTTGCATTTTCGATGGCTGTAATAGGGTCATTAAGAAAATGGGCGTGGCAAAATGCACTCAAAAGCCTATAAATCCTAAACGAAAACTCAGAACTTCACGAAAATTGGTGAGCATATGTGCCACAACATCATTAACAAGCATGCAAAATATCATGGAGATCGGACTATAGGTGGCGCTATAACTGTTAAAAAGCTTGCCTGTATTGGCTGTAAATGGACTTTTCCATCTATTATTTCAGTGGTTAAAAGCTTTCTAAATAAATCTTAATGTCTTAAATGCTTATGTGCTTAAAGGCCTTAAATGCTTGAACCCCGATAAATGCTGCTTGCAGCTTTAATTATTAGGGGTTCAAGCATGAAATGCTGAAACCCTATTGTAATTGTGCTGATTTTTATTAGGGGTTCAAGCACGAAGTGCTGAAACCCTATTGTAATTGTGCTGATTTTTATTATTATTATTATTATTATTATTATTATTATTATTATTATTCCGCCGTAAAACGCATCGTGCAGCCCAAACCGTAAGAGCTGGAACTTTGAAACTTTGACAGATGGTAGTACAAAAATCGAGGAAAGGTTCAGAGATTATGACCCTGATTGGCCCATAGGTGGCGCTATAACAACCAAAAGCGCGAAACTGCTCATAACTCCTAGACCGTATGTCGTAGACTCAAGTGTCTTATATCATTGGAAAGCTGGACGCCTGACGAACAAAACGTATATCTCCGATTTCATTTCCGCCATGATAGATTTTCCGCCATTTTGAATTTTGTCAAAAATCTACTTTTGCGAACTAGTCCCTGGTTTTTTGCCCGATTGGAACCAAACTAGTGCAGAAATGTTCTCTGGAGACTGAATATCAATAATTATCGAAAAAAAGTGGAAATTTCGATTCACGGTCGCTAAGGGGCGCCAAAACGTACGTTGTGGGAGGGGCCTATTTTACTAAAATGGCTATAACTCCCGATGTAAATGAGGTATCTTCACCAAACTTGGTACACATGTGTATGAGCTTACTCTGGGGTCACAGTAAAAAAATCGCGACGATTGGCCTCATGGTGGCGCTATAAAATGAAAAAAACATAAAACAGGCTATAACCACCTGACCGTTAGTCCGATTGACTTGAAAATTGGTATGCAGTGTCTTGGTCCAAGGTGCCATGTATGTGTATGAGGACATTGGCGTATCTCAAAAAACATGGCCGCCATCGGCCAACGAAGTTTGAGCACCTATTAGACAAGGTTAACGGAGGCCGATCGGAACGAAACTCAATGGGCATGTTCGGCTCATGGCCCTAAAGGTCTGTAAGAATTTTGAAAGAAATCGGCCACTAGTTGGCGCTAACGAGTTTTACGGCTCTGTAATCACGTGGTGTTACAAATATCCACACAATATGCATATCATTTGATAGATCTGCTCATCCTGAACAACTTTGCCTCAAGAACCATTGCTGTCAATCAAACTGTTCATTAATTATTCATTAATATGTTAAAAACCTACTTTTGCGAACTAGTCCTAGGTTTTTTGCCCGATCGGAACCAGACCAGTCTAGGACAATTCTCTGGACTCTCTAGATCAATAATTATCGAAAAAAAGTTGAACTTTTGCATTTGGATGGCTGTAATAGGGTAATTTATAAAATGGGCGTGTCAAAATACATTAAAAAGCCTATAAATCCTAAATAAAAACTCAGAACTTCACAAAAATTGGTCAGCATATGTGACATAACATCATTAACAAGCATGAAAATTTCTATGGAGATCGGACGATAGGTGGCGCTATAACTGTTAAAAAGCTTTAAAATCATATATTATATGGTAAATTGCCCGTATTGGCTGTAAATGGTATTTTCATATAATCATATAATGTTCATATAATAATGTTCAAAACCAGTGCAGTGCAATTCTCTGGACTCTCTAGATCAATAATTATCAGAAAAAGTATAACTTCTTCATTTGGATGGCTATAATAGTGTCACTTCAATATGTAGCCTTGACCAAGTGTCTCCAAAAGCCTATATCTCTTTAATAAAAACAAGTCAGAACATGTGACTCTTAAGAAGTATGAAAAATTTCAGACAGATCGGACAAAATTTGCCTCTATAACAGTTAAAAATGTAAAAAAATATATAACATGGCATATTAAGCCAATAAGTGGTATTGTACTGCCCCCTGCTGTCATTTCATCATACTACTCCCTAATATTGCTATATAATTCATATTTAGACTTTATAAAATCATTATTTTAACATTTACAATCACATTTTGTCAAAACTCATCTATTGAAGTATTACTATTGACAATTGTGTCACATTAATGAATGGAATCCAGAAACGAAAGTAAAAACGGAGGCCGCCATTTAGGCCACGCCCCCCCAGTACAAATTCACTCATAACTCGAAAACGGAAAGTCGCTGCGCGCTCAAATTTTGATGGTAAGGACGTCTCCGGGCTCTTGATCGAAACGTATGGTCGCGGGCCTCGGGAGCGCCCCCCCCCCCGCGGATCGTTAGTCCGCGGGACCCCGACTTTGAACGCCCGTAACTCCCGACCCAGACCACCCCGAACCTTGTGTGAGAGCTCGTTGGAAAGGGCGCGTCCTTGGCTAGCATCGATTCAAATGTGGTGTAATTTGCCCTGGGCATTCCAGAGATAAAAGCCCCAAAATAATATGCCTCATAACTCCCGGGCCCAATCGCCCAAAAACACTGCGATGGTCTCATTCAACAGGACTCCTCAAGCACTATCTATGCTCTGAGTTTCAGAATTTTTCGCCTTCTGGTTCCCGAGATATAAGTGAAAAACCAAATTCCCATTCATTCATTCAAACACTTCAACTGTAAGATGGAGACTGTAATTCCACTGTTGTCCACTAGAGGGAGCAGCAGGATTACGCATGATCTTTTAATTCGCTTTCAGTATTGGTAAATAAACAAATGCTTTAAGAAGCAATCTTTTTTTATGATGTTTTTTTATTTTATTATGATATTTGTATATATATATATATATTTTTTTTTTATTATGATTATGAACGGTTTGATTGACATTAGTAATTCTTGAGTCAAAGTTGTTCAGGATGAGGAGATGAAGATATTTTCACAATATCACATCCTAAAAACATTGAAAACATTTGTCTTTGTGTGTGTGGATGTGTTTGTGTCTGTGTGTGTGTCTGTGTGTGTAAGCATGCTTAATGGAAAGAACATGGAGAAACTGCTTTGTTTTACTGGTGGATAAAAAAGTCTTTCAAATGAAAGTGAGTCAATTAGTGGTCTTCTACTGCCCTCTGCAGGACATTCTACTTAATAAAATATTTTCATCTGTGCTTTTGCATTAAGTTTTGGACTATATAAAATTACTTGCATGAAAATCACCTATTATAACACAATCATGTTTTGTCAAAGTTTATCACTTCATTTGTACTGAGCTCTCAGTTTGAACAATTCTGCCTCTCAGTGATTAATTTGAAATCTGAAAATGGTGTTATACAGAGGAGATTTGCAATTATCATTTTGTTACCTATCTTTTATTTTAAATATCTACATCTACAACAAAATGTGTGCATGTGTGTGTTCAAGCATGGTTAGTGTATTAAGTATTATTGTTTAAGTATTATTGTTTTCATTTACATTTTAACCACCAGAAGAAGAACACTCATTGGTTCATTCTACCCACTAAAATATTATTTTTCATTTTTTTTCCCATTTGAAATATTGTTTAAACTTAATAAAATCATTAAAATAACATTTCAAATCATATTTTGTCTGTTTATAAATCCCACAGACTCACATTGGCTGCAATACTAATGTTTTTGTAAAACACAGACCTGATAGTCTAAACTGTGTGTATTGTGCATATATTATTGATATTATTACTATTACAAATCATGTTATTGTAACTCATATCTTAATAGAATATTATTTGTAATTTTAATTCTTTATTTCTTAATTGTTTTTGTTTTTTATGATTACAGATATTATCACCAAAGATATCAACTACACCTTCACTTTTAGTATTGATAAGCTGCACACACAGCACAATCACACACTCACTAATGCATTCAAATAAATGTAATCTTACTGTGCTACTTTATTTGTACATGATTAGAATGAACAGAAATCTAAGAATATTTTTCTTCTTTTGTTAAAGCCATTTCAGACTGCAAGTAAGCATTACATTACTAATCATCTATTTTAAAGGTGCCATACAATTGAAAACTGTATTTATCTTGGCATAGTTGAATGATAAGAGTTCTGGACATGGAACTGACATACCGTGAGCCTCAAACACCATTGTTTTCTCCTTCATGTGTAAATCTCCTGTTTGCAAAAGACCGCTGAAAAATGAGTGAATCCCAGCATAACACTGACTGTGACGTTGGAGTCATATATGTCAGTGGTTAAATGCTTGCTAAATAAAACTTAATAACTTTTGATGCTTTTGTGCTTAAAGGTCTTAAAGGCCTTAACTGCTTGAACCCCGATAAATGCTGCTTGCAGCTTTAATTATTATTATTATTATTATTTTTCTTCTGCCGTAAAACTCATCGTACAGCCCAAACCGTAAGAGCTGGAGCTTTGAAACTTTGCCAGATGGTAGTACAAAAATCGAGGAGAGGTTCAGAGAATATGACCCCAATTGGCCCATAGGTGGCGCTATAGCAACCAAAAGCGCGAAACTGCTCATAACTCCTAGACCGTATGACGTAGACTCAAGTGTCTTATATCACTGGAAAGCTGGAAACCTGAAGGTCAAAACGTATATCTCCGATTTCATTTCCTGTATGCAAATTGTCCGCCATTTTGAATTTAGTTAAAAACCTACTTTTGCGAACTAGTCCTAGGTTTTTTGTCCAATTGGATCCAAAACAGTGCAGAAATGTTCTCTGGAGTCTGAGTATCAATAATTATTGAAAAAAAGTCGAAATTTCGATTCCTGATCGCCAGGGGGTGATAAATTAATGTTGTGGGAGGAGCCTATTTTACTAAAATGGCTATAACTCGAGAATGAAATTAGATATCTTCACCAAACTTGGTGCACATGTGTATGAGTTCAATCTGGGGTCACAGTAAAAAAATCGCGACGATTGATCACTAGGTGGCGCTATAACATGAAAAAAACATGAAAACGGCTATGACCACGTGACCGTTAGTCCGATTGACTTGAAAATTGGTATGCAGTGTCTTGGTCCAAGGTGCCATGTATGTCTATGAGGACATTGGCGTATCTCGAAAAACATGGCCGCCATCGACCAATGAAATTTGAGCACCTATTAGACAAGGTTAACGGAGGCCGATCGGAACGAAACTCGATGGGCATGTTCGACTCATGGCCCTAGAGGTCTGTAAGAGTTTTGAAAGAAATCGGCCACTAGTTGGCGCTAACGAGTTTTATGGCTCTGTAATCACGTGGTGTTACACTTATCGTCACAAAATGCATATCATCTGATAGATCTGCTCATGCTGAACAACTTTGCCTCAAGAACTAATGCTGTCAATTAAACCGTTTATTAAATATTCGTAATTATGTTAAAAACCTACTTTTGCAAACTAGTCCTAGGTTTTTCGCCCGATCGAAACCAGACCAGTCTAGGACAATTCTCTGGACACTCTAGATCAATAATTATCAAAAAAAAGTTGAACTTTTGCATGTAGATGGCTGTAATAGGGTCATTTAGAAAAGGGGCGTGGCAAAAAAAACACTAAAAAGCCTATAAATCCTAAATGAAAACTCAGAACTTCACAAAAATTGGTGAGCATATGTGACATAACATCATTAACAAGCATGCCAATTTTTATGGAGATCGGACCATAGGTGGCGCTATAACTGCTAAAAAGCTTTAAAACCATATATTTCCTATGGTATTTCCTGTAAATGGTCTTTTCCATCTATTATGTCAGTAGTTACATGCTTGCTAAATAAAACTTAATCACTTTTGATGCTTTTGTGCTTAAAGGCCTTAACTGCTTGAACCCCGATAAATGCTGCTTGCAGCTTTAATTAGGGGTTCAAGCACGAAGTGCTGAAACCCTATTGTAATTGTGCTGATTTTTATTATTATTATTATTATTATTATTATTCCGCCGTAAAACGCATCGTGCAGCCCAAACCGTAAGAGCTGGAACTTTGACACTTTGACAGATGGTAGTACAAAAATCGAGGAAAGGTTCAGAGATTATGACCCCGATTGGCCCATAGGTGGCGCTATAACAACCAAAAGCGCGAAACTGCTCATAACTCCTAGACCGTATGTCGTAGACTCAAGTGTCTTATATCATTGGAAAGCTGGACGCCTGACGAACAAAACGTATATCTCCGATTTCATTTCCGCCATGATAGATTTTCCGCCATTTTGAATTTTGTCAAAAATCTACTTTTGCGAACTAGTCCCTGGTTTTTTGCCCGATTGGAACCAAACTAGTGCAGAAATGTTCTCTGGAGACTGACTATCAATAATTATCGAAAAAAAGTGGAAATTTCGATTCACGGTCGCTAAGGGGCGCCAAAACGTATGTTGTGGGAGGGGCCTATTTTACTAAAATGGCTATAACTCCCGATGTAAATGAGGTATCTTCACCAAACTTGGTACACATGTGTATGAGCTTACTCTGGGGTCACAGTAAAAAAATCGCGACGATTGGCCTCATGGTGGCGCTATAAAATGAAAAAAACATAAAACAGGCTATAACCACGTGACCGTTAGTCCGATTGACTTGAAAATTGGTATGCAGTGTCTTGGTCCAAGGTGCCATGTATGTGTATGAGGACATTGGCGTATCTCAAAAAACATGGCCGCCATCGGCCAATGAAGTTTGAGCACCTATTAGACAAGGTTAACGGAGGCCGATCGGAACGAAACTCAATGGGCATGTTCGGCTCATGGCCCTAAAGGTCTGTAAGAATTTTGAAAGAAATCGGCCACTAGTTGGCGCTAACGAGTTTTACGGCTCTGTAATCACGTGGTGTTACAAATATCCACACAATATGCATATCATTTGATAGATCTCCTCATCCTGAACAACTTTGCCTCAAGAACCATTGCTGTCAATCAAACTGTTCATTAATTATTCATTAATATGTTAAAAACCTACTTTTGCGAACTAGTCCTAGGTTTTTTTGCCCGATCGGAACCAGACCAGTCTAGGACAATTCTCTGGACTCTCTAGATCAATAATTATCAAAAAAAAGTTGAACTTTTGCATTTGGATGGCTGTAATAGGGTAATTTATAAAATGGGCGTGTCAAAATACATTAAAAAGCCTATAAATCCTAAATAAAAACTCAGAACTTCACAAAAATTGGTCAGCATATGTGACATAACATCATTAACAAGCATGCCAAATTTTATGGAGATCGGACTATAGGTGGCGCTATAACTGTTAAAAAGCTTTAAAACCATATATTTCCTATGGTACATTGCCTGTATTGGCTGTAAATGGTCTTTTCCATCTATTATGTCAGTGGTTACATGCTTGCTAAATAAAACCTGATAACTTTTGATGCTTTTGTGCTTAAAAACCCTTAAAGGCCTTAATAGCTTGAACCCCGATAAATGCTGCTTGCAGCTTTAATTAGGGGTTCAAGCACGAAGTGCTGAAACCCTATTGTAATTGTACTGATTTTTATTATTATTATTATTCTCCCCTAAAACGCATCGTGCAGACCAAACCGTAAGAGCTGGAACCTTGAAACTTGGCCAAATGGTAGTCCTCAATTTGGGGAGAACCTATCAAAGTATGACTCAGATTGGCCCATAGGTGGCGCTATAGCAACCAAAAGCGCGAAACTGCTCATAACTCCTAGACCGTATGTCCTAGACTCAAGTGTCCTATATCATTGGAAAGCTGGACGCCTGAAGGTCAAAACGTATATCTCCGATTTTATTTCAGGTATGCAAATTTTTCCGCCATTTTGAATTTTGTCAAAAACCTACTTTTGCGAACTAGTCCCTGGTTTTTTCGCCCGATCGGAACCAAACCAGTGCAGAAATGTTCTTTGGAGTCTGAAGATCAATAATTATCGAAAAAAAGTCGAAATTTCGATTCCTGGTCGCTAGGGGGTGATAAATTAATGTTGTGGGAGGAGCCTATTTTACTAAAATGGCTATAACTCGAAAAGGAAATGAGATATCTTCACCAAACTTGGTGCACATGTGTATGAGTTCAATCTGGGGTCATAGTAAAAAAATTGCGACGATTGATCACTAGGTGGCGCTATAACATGAAAAAAACATGAAAAGGGCTATGACCACGTGACCGTTTGTCCGATTGACTTGAAAATTGGTATGCAGTGTCTTGGTCCAAGGTGCCATGTATGTCTATGAGGACATTGGCGTATCTCGAAAAACATGGCCGCCATCGACCAATGAAATTTGAGCACCTATTAGACAAGGTTAACGGAGGCCGATCGGAACGAAACTCGATGGGCATGTTCGACTCATGGCCCTAGAGGTCTGTAAGAGTTTTGAACGAAATCGGCCACTAGTTGGCGCTAACGAGTTTTATGGCTCTGTAATCACGTGGTGTTACACTTATCGTCACAAAATGCATATCATCTGATAGAACTGCTCATGCTGAACAACTTTGCCTCAAGAACTAATGCTGTCAATTAAACCGTTTATTAAATATTTGTAATTATGTTAAAAACCTACTTTTGCGAACTAGTCCTAGGTTTTTCGCCCGATCGAAACCAGACCAGTCTAGGACAATTCTCTGGACTCTCTAGATCAATAATTATCAAAAAAAAGTTGAACTTTTGCATTTGGATGGCTGTAATAGGGTAATTTATAAAATGGGCGTGTCAAAATACATTAAAAAGCCTATAAATCCTAAATAAAAACTCAGAACTTCACAAAAATTGGTGAGCATATGTGACATAACATCCTTAACAAGCATGCCAATTTTTATGAAGATCGGACGATAGGTGGCGCTATAACTGCTAAAAAGCTTTAAAACCATATATTTCCTATTGTATTTCCTGTAAATGGTCTTTTCCATCTATTATGTTAGTAGTTACATGCTTGCTAAATAAAAGTTAATCACTTTTGATGCTTTTGTGCTTAAAGGCCTTAACTGCTTGAACCCCGATAAATGCTGCTTGCAGCTTTAATTATTATTATTATTATTATTCCGCCGTAAAACGCATCGTGCAGCCCAAACCGTAAGAGCTGGAACTTTGAAACTTTGACAGATGGTAGTACAAAAATCGAGGAAAGGTTCAGAGATTATGACCCTGATTGGCCCATAGGTGGCGCTATAACAACCAAAAGCGCGAAACTGCTCATAACTCCTAGACCGTATGTCGTAGACTCAAGTGTCTTATATCATTGGAAAGCTGGACGCCTGACGAACAAAACGTATATCTCCGATTTCATTTCCGCCATGATAGATTTTCCGCCATTTTGAATTTTGTCAAAAATCTACTTTTGCGAACTAGTCCCTGGTTTTTTGCCCGATTGGAACCAAACTAGTGCAGAAATGTTCTCTGGAGACTGAATATCAATAATTATCGAAAAAAAGTGGAAATTTCGATTCACGGTCGCTAAGGGGCGCCAAAACGTACGTTGTGGGAGGGGCCTATTTTACTAAAATGGCTATAACTCCCGATGTAAATGAGGTATCTTCACCAAACTTGGTACACATGTGTATGAGCTTACTCTGGGGTCACAGTAAAAAAATCGCGACGATTGGCCTCATGGTGGCGCTATAAAATGAAAAAAACATAAAACAGGCTATAACCACCTGACCGTTAGTCCGATTGACTTGAAAATTGGTATGCAGTGTCTTGGTCCAAGGTGCCATGTATGTGTATGAGGACATTGGCGTATCTCAAAAAACATGGCCGCCATCGGCCAACGAAGTTTGAGCACCTATTAGACAAGGTTAACGGAGGCCGATCGGAACGAAACTCAATGGGCATGTTCGGCTCATGGCCCTAAAGGTCTGTAAGAATTTTGAAAGAAATCGGCCACTAGTTGGCGCTAACGAGTTTTACGGCTCTGTAATCACGTGGTGTTACAAATATCCACACAATATGCATATCATTTGATAGATCTCCTCATCCTGAACAACTTTGCCTCAAGAACCATTGCTGTCAATCAAACTGTTCATTAATTATTCATTAATATGTTAAAAACCTACTTTTGCGAACTAGTCCTAGGTTTTTTGCCCGATCGGAACCAGACCAGTCTAGGACAATTCTCTGGACTCTCTAGATCAATAATTATCGAAAAAAAGTTGAACTTTTGCATTTGGATGGCTGTAATAGGGTAATTTATAAAATGGGCGTGTCAAAATACATTAAAAAGCCTATAAATCCTAAATAAAAACTCAGAACTTCACAAAAATTGGTCAGCATATGTGACATAACATCATTAACAAGCATGAAAATTTCTATGGAGATCGGACGATAGGTGGCGCTATAACTGTTAAAAAGCTTTAAAATCATATATTATATGGTAAATTGCCCGTATTGGCTGTAAATGGTATTTTCATATAATCATATAATGTTCATATAATAATGTTCAAAACCAGTGCAGTGCAATTCTCTGGACTCTCTAGATCAATAATTATCAGAAAAAGTATAACTTCTTCATTTGGATGGCTATAATAGTGTCACTTCAATATGTAGCCTTGACCAAGTGTCTCCAAAAGCCTATATCTCTTTAATAAAAACAAGTCAGAACATGTGACTCTTAAGAAGTATGAAAAATTTCAGACAGATCGGACAAAATTTGCCTCTATAACAGTTAAAAATGTAAAAAAATATATAACATGGCATATTAAGCCAATAAGTGGTATTGTACTGCCCCCTGCTGTCATTTCATCATACTACTCCCTAATATTGCTATATAATTCATATTTAGACTTTATAAAATCATTATTTTAACATTTACAATCACATTTTGTCAAAACTCATCTATTGAAGTATTACTATTGACAATTGTGTCACATTAATGAATGGAATCCAGAAACGAAAGTAAAAACGGAGGCCGCCATTTAGGCCACGCCCCCCCCAGTACAAATTCACTCATAACTCGAAAACGGAAAGTCGCTGCGCGCTCAAATTTTGATGGTAAGGACGTCTCCGGGCTCTTGATCGAAACGTATGGTCGCGGGCCTCGGGAGCGCCCCCCCCCCCGCGGATCGTTAGTCCGCGGGACCCCGACTTTGAACGCCCGTAACTCCCGACCCAGACCACCCCGAACCTTGTGTGAGAGCTCGTTGGAAAGGGCGCGTCCTTGGCTAGCATCGATTCAAATGTGGTGTAATTTGCCCTGGGCATTCCAGAGATAAAAGCCCCAAAATAATATGCCTCATAACTCCCGGGCCCAATCGCCCAAAAACACTGCGATGGTCTCATTCAACAGGACTCCTCAAGCACTATCTATGCTCTGAGTTTCAGAATTTTTCGCCTTCTGGTTCCCGAGATATAAGTGAAAAACCAAATTCCCATTCATTCATTCAAACACTTCAACTGTAAGATGGAGACTGTAATTCCACTGTTGTCCACTAGAGGGAGCAGCAGGATTACGCATGATCTTTTAATTCGCTTTCAGTATTGGTAAATAAACAAATGCTTTAAGAAGCAATCTTTTTTTATGATGTTTTTTTATTTTATTATGATATTTGTATATATATATATATTTTTTTTTTTATTATGATTATGAACGGTTTGATTGACATTAGTAATTCTTGAGTCAAAGTTGTTCAGGATGAGGAGATGAAGATATTTTCACAATATCACATCCTAAAAACATTGAAAACATTTGTCTTTGTGTGTGTGGATGTGTTTGTGTCTGTGTGTGTGTCTGTGTGTGTAAGCATGCTTAATGGAAAGAACATGGAGAAACTGCTTTGTTTTACTGGTGGATAAAAAAGTCTTTCAAATGAAAGTGAGTCAATTAGTGGTCTTCTACTGCCCTCTGCAGGACATTCTACTTAATAAAATATTTTCATCTGTGCTTTTGCATTAAGTTTTGGACTATATAAAATTACTTGCATGAAAATCACCTATTATAACACAATCATGTTTTGTCAAAGTTTATCACTTCATTTGTACTGAGCTCTCAGTTTGAACAATTCTGCCTCTCAGTGATTAATTTGAAATCTGAAAATGGTGTTATACAGAGGAGATTTGCAATTATCATTTTGTTACCTATCTTTTATTTTAAATATCTACATCTACAACAAAATGTGTGTGCATGTGTGTGTTCAAGCATGGTTAGTGTATTAAGTATTATTGTTTAAGTATTATTGTTTTCATTTACATTTTAACCACCAGAAGAAGAACACTCATTGGTTCATTCTGCTCACTAAAATATTATTTTTCATTTTTTTTCCATTTGAAATATTGTTTAAACTTAATAAAATCATTAAAATAACATTTCAAATCATATTTTGTCTGTTTATAAATCCCACAGACTCACATTGGCTGCAATACTAATGTTTTTGTAAAACACAGACCTGATAGTCTAAACTGTGTGTATTGTGCATATATTATTGATATTATTACTATTGCAAATCATGTTATTGTAACTCATATCTTAATAGAATATTATTTGTAATTTTAATTCTTTATTTCTTAATTGTTTTTTTTATGATTACTACAGATATTATCACCAAAGATATCAACTACATCTTCACTTTTAGTATTGACACGCTGCACACACAGCACAATCACACACTCACTAATGCATTCAAATACATGTAATCTTACTGTGCTACTTTATTTGTACATGATTAGAATGAACAGAAATCTAAGAATATTTTTCTTCTTTTGTTAATGCCATTTCAGACTCCAAGTAAGCATTATATTACTAATCATCTATTTTAAAGGTGCCATACAATTGAAAACTGTATTTATCTTGGCATAGTTGAATGATAAGAGTTCTGGACATGGAACTGACATACCGTGAGCCTCAAACACCATTGTTTCCTCCTTCATGTGTAAATCTCCTGTTTGCAAAAGACCGCTGAAAAATGAGTGAATCCCACCATAACACCGACTGTGACGTTGGAGTCAGGATCATTAATATTTATACCCCCCAAATTTGCATTTTCCAGTCCATGTTCTAGGCCAGGCAGTGTTAATGTGGACCTGCACAGCCGAATCATCAGAAGATCTGCAGGTATTGTGAAGAAGCAAGCAAGGACAATAGTGAAAATGGCAGATCATGGATATAAATGTTATGTCTGAGGCTGTGCTGTGGATTTGAGAACTTTTCATTCCCTTCCCACAAAAGAGAACTGTCAACAGGCATGGTTGATGTTTACAACAGGATAAACTCACCATTTTAATTCAAAGCTGTTAGTTTGCTCTTAACGGAGGCCGATCAGAACGAAACTCGGTGGGCATGTTCGACTCGTGGCCCTAGAGGTCTGTAAGAATTTTGAAAAATCAGCCGCTAGTTGACGCTAACAGGTTTTACGGCTATGTAATCACGTGATGCATATCATTTGATAGATCTCCTCATACTGAACAACTTTGCCTCAAGAACTACTGCTGTCAATCAATTTGTTCATTAAATACTTGCGATTATGTTAAAAACCTACTTTTGCGAACTAGTCCTAGGTTTTTCGCCCGATCGGAAATATACCAGTGCAGTACAATTCTCTGGAAGCTCTAGATTATTAATTATATAAAAAACTTTAACTTTACCCATTGGGTAGCCATAACAGGATCATTTAGAAAATGGGTATGGCAAAAAACACTCAAAAGCCTGTAAATCCTAAACAAAAACTCAGACAACTCACTAAACTGCCTTATGTGCTTAAAGACCCTAAATGCTTGAACCCCGCTAAATGCTGCTTGCAGCTTTAATTATTATTATTTTTCTTCTGCCGTAAAACGCATCGTGCAGCCCAAACCGTAAGTGCTAGAGACTTGAAACTTTGCCATATGGTAGTACAAAAATCGAGGAGAGGTTATCAAAATATGAGCCAGATTGGCCAATAGGTGGCGCTACAGTGCAAAAACCAAAAAAATTGCATATTTTTGCTTAAATCTCACCAACCCTTTGTCACAGACTCAAGTGTCTTATATCATTGGAATCCTTGGCTCAAGCCGAACAAAAAAGGCCTCAAGGATTTCCTTTCCGGTATGCAAATTTTCCGCCATTTTGGATTTTGTCCAAAACCTACTTTTGCGAACTAGTCCTAGGTTTTTTGTCCGATCGGAACCAAACAAGTGCAGAAATGTTCTCTGGAGTCTGAATATCAATAATTATTAAAAAAATGTTTAAATTTTGATTCACGGTCGCTAAGGGGCGCCAAAACGTTCGAAGGAGGCGGAGCTAGTTTTACTAAAATGGCTATAACTCCAGAAGTAAATGAGTTATCTTCACCAAACTTGGTACACATGTGTAAGAGGTCATTCTAAGGTCACAGTAAAGAAATCGCGGTGATTAGCCACATGGTGGCGCTATAACATTAAAAAAACATAAAACAGGCTATAACCACCTGACCGTTTGTCCGATTGACTTGAAAATTGGTATGCAGTGTCTTGGTCCAAGGTGCCATGTATGTCTATGAGGACATTGGTGTATCTCGAAAAACATGGCCGCCATCGGCCAATGAAGTTTGAGCACCTATTAGACAAGGTTAACGGAGGCCAATCAGAACGAAACTCAGTGGGCATGTTCGACTCAAGCCCCTAGAGGTCTGTAAGAATTTTGAAAGAAATCGGCCACTAGTTGGCGCTAACGAGTTTAATGGCTCTGTAATCACGTGGTGTTACACTTATTGTCACAAAATGCATATCATTTGATAGATCTGCTCATGCTGAACAACTTTGCCTCAAGAACTATTGCTGTCAATCAAACCGTTCATTAAATATTCGTAATTATGTTAAAAACCTACTTTTGCGAACTAGTCTCTGGTTTTTCGCCCGATCGGAACCAGACCAGTCTAGGACAATTCTCTGGTCTCTCTAGATCAATAATTATCAAAAAAAAGTTGAACTTTTGCATTTGGATGGCTGTAATAGGGTCATTTATAAAATAGGCGTGGCAAAATAAATAAAAAAACCTATAAATCATAAATAAAAACTCAGAACTTCACAAAAATTGGTGAACATATGTGAAATAACATCATTAACAAGCATGCCAAATTTTATGGAGATCGGATCAAAGGTGGCGCTATAACTGTTAAAAAGCTTTAAAACCATATATTTCCTATGGTAAATGGTCTTTTTCATCTATTATGTCAGTAGTTACATGCTTGCTAAATAAATCTTAATAACTTTTGATGCTTTTATGCTTAAAGGCCTTAAAGGCCTTAATTGCTTGAACCCCGATAAATGCTGCTTGCAGCTTTAATTATTATTATTAGGGGTTCAAGCACGAAGTGCTGAAACCCTATTGTAATTGTCCTGATTTTTATTATTATTTTTCTTCTGCCGTAAAACGCATCGTGCAGCCCAAACCGTAAGAGCTGGAACCTTGAAACTTTGCCAGATGGTAGTACAAAAATCGAGGAGAGGTTATCAAATTATGACCCCGATTGGCCCATAGGTGGCGCTATAGCAACCAAAAGCGCGAAACTGCTCAGAACTCCTAGACCGTATGTCGTAGACTCAAGTGTCTTATATCATTGGAAAGCTGGACGCCTGACGAACAAAACGTATATCTCCGATTTCATTTCCGCCATGATGGATTTTCCGCCATTTTGAATTTTGTCAAAAACCTATTTTTGCGAACTAGTCCCTGGTTTTTCACCCGATCGGAACCAAACCAGTGCAGAAATGTTCTCTAGAAACTGAAGATCAATAATTATCGAAAAAAAGTCGAAATTTCGATTCACGGACGCTAAGGGGCGCCAAAACGTACGTTGTGGGAGGGGCCTATTTTACTAAAATGGCTATAACTCCAGAAGTAAATGAGGTAT